>JAJHSJ010000010.1:14906828-15006828 GCA_021015155.1 Magnolia officinalis | reverse complement strand
TCTCTGATCAATAATATCATTCTTTAAGTTAACTTGCACCAAAGTATTTTCCTTCATCGATCCCCATGAAGAGTTGTTGCTCTGAGAAGAATCAAGAACTGCTTTATATGCAGGATTTGATACTGCAGTAGCAGCTAATACACCAACTGGTTCACTAGCAAGAGAACTTCCAGGACTATTTTCGTCCACCTATCCGTACTCAAATTGAATTATAGAATTGCTGCAGAGGTTTCTCACTGTCCCATCATAACAGATAACGACATCTCTAAGTGTGGCCATTAGATTTTTAAACAAAGTTTCTGGTTCAGTAAGTCCTCTGGAAGAATGGATCAACACTTCCTTGGATGATATGGAATGGACCAACTCTTCATAGGGGGTCAGACCTTGAAAAAAGGAGCTCTTAACTAACCCAAATGCCTCAGAAGGATGGTCAACACCATTAACAAAATACTTATTTTAGAAGTGGAAACTCATATCCTCAACCAAACGCCTTGAATAAAACTTCCCTCGGTCATAAAGTTGAAGCCCCAAAAAGCCAAGTTGTTGAACAACCTTACTGATAGCTGAATCATTTTTAGAATCTATCAAATTACCCAAAGCAGATAACTTTAGAATACGAGTCACAATAGGCAGTTTTACAGTTTTTAGGTAGCTTTCCACTTGCAACTCTACAAGTTCATTGTAATTTGATCTCAAGTGAAGTAGCAAAGGTGATATGTCCTGAATCTCCCCAAAGCAGTAAAAAAATGCAGGTAAAGCACTCTGTACTATTTGCAAAACAGTCCACAGAGGACCTGTACGGTGAGCCTTAAGCAAAGCAGGTTCTGGAATAAAAATCTTTTCATGCACTAGATGATAACAACCAACCAATATTCTACAGTCCTGTATCTAGCCTGTGTAATTCTCATGGTATTCAATGGAGAAACAAATTCTCTACCTAATCTTTTCATGTAGTAGTGTTTGCCTTAGTTTTATGACTGGGATGAGTCCGAACTAGACTTGTCCGAGTTGACTCAGATTAGGTAGTACCCTCTGGTTCAACACCATGAGTCATCCTGTGGTAACACTCGACTCGGATGAATCTAGACCCAACTCAGGGCTAAATGAGTCCATCTGAGTCGTTGAGTCTTTTTATCCTCGTGTTTGAGGATACTGGTTTTAGAACTATGAGAGTGGGTCCATAGTTACAGACACCCATTACTATGTTGCCTCTTACTATGGATGATACTCTCCCAAAATCTCCCCAATAGGACCACTGTAACCTTCTGATTGTGACCTACACATAGACAGTTAATAAGTGAAATACAGCACTGGTCCACATTGAACTTAAAAAAGAAAAAGAAAAAAAAAATGAGTCATATGATTAACACTCTGGAACTTCCCATCTTAAAGTGTTATAGGTGATCATTTTTCCATAAGAGCCATTGAAAGAAGTCAATGCCACCACCATGAAGTTAGTTGCACGCATACAGAATTGTCTGGGTGGGCAGCATCCACCACAGTGCTAATAGTTGTTATGTCCCTTGGCCTTGATTGGATTGTGGTTGCATTCATGCACAAACATCATAGTTGCATTCTGTAATATAGTAGTTATTTGCTTCCACAGCACACACACACACACACACAACACACAACACACACACACACACACACACACACACAGAGGTTTTGGCTCTTGGGCATTCGTATACAACATATGTTGGGCTAGGCTCAATATAAATGGATCGAAATAAGCTTATCTTCAGCTTGTCCAACAAGGTGTAGGATGGTCTGTGGTTGTGGATTAATTTTCTGGTGTAGATTGTGTGGGACTGTCAACCATTCCTCATGGTGATTGGTACTGTTCATATTGCAATTCATAGTGTTTGGGTAACATAGGCTGTGGCAATTCGTGTGCGGTTTTTGTGTTCTTCGCTTACCATTTTTGGTTCTGATCCTAAATTCAGCAATGATCTGCTTCTCAGTTACTCTTTCCTTTTGATTTTAGTATATGTTTACATTTGTCCAATGTTTTGCATTCAGATGCCATGATCAAGTATTCTTTCTGTTCACTTCTTGCTCAACTTTTGTTGACTTTTCCATGTACTCATCCTGTGGGCTATGCATGTATGTTGAATTTGGATTGTGAGTCATTTCTTTTTTAAGATGCACATTTCTTTTTGTACAGATGTTTCACACTGAAAATGTAAGTGCTGAGATGAAGTTACAATGCTTCTCTCTCACTATTCTGGACAGCTTAGGTGGAATGGTATGTATCTTCTCTCTCACTATCTAGGATTTTGCTTTTTCTATTAAGGAAAGAAATCAATGGGCATTTTTTTATTGGTTATGTTCCTGAATGCATTGTTTATGTATTGTGGACAAAATCAGACTGGTACAATGGTCAAGTATACTGAATGCATATAGCAAATGTTGATAATTTGTAAAAAATTTAGCCATTCATTTCTTTCATAGACATGAGCCTCATATCAGGGCCACAACTCTAGATGGTATGGTCCATTAGTTGAGTGAATGGAGTGGATAGGAAATGAAATCCTACTCTTGCGAGTAGTCATCATGAATGGGAATGTCATGCAGGGTGAGATAGGAATGCAGCAAATGGGTTTGCAAGCATGCCTTACGAGCCAAGCAGTGCGTAAGATGTCAGGCAATGCCTCAAAAGCTGGTTTTACTCTCATTTTCTTGAATCAAATAAGATATAAGGTACTTTTTTTTCTTTCTTTTTTCCTGTTGTGATTAGTTTTCTTTCAAAAACCAGTAATTTGTTACTCTATTGGATTTGGTAAGATTGGTGTATGTTATGGGAATCCTAATAGACATGCTCATCATTTATCTGGTTATTTAGGTTGCTCTGACACAAATTCAGTTGCAATGACTAGCAATTGAATTGACAACATGCCAAAACAGAAACAGGGTTGCAGATGGTAATTACTAACTACTTCATGTGCATAACATATAAGTGCACAGGATTCAAGTACGCAAGCACAATGGTTTGATTTTCAGATCCATTGCTCTGATGATAACCGGATATCAGATCCGATTAGAATTGGACAACAAAGAAGAAACAGGTCGGGACAGAAATGTATTTCAAGCTGGCATGATACGTTTAATCTTGAACTAGTGAAGATGATTGAATTTGTTTCTCCATTGAATACCATGAGAATTCCACTCACTCTCATGATTCTCTGCTGCTTCTAGACATGTCTCTATATAACAAGAAATGGACTCAAATGGCCAAAACCATACTTTTAAAACTCAGAAGAAATCAACTCATTTAGCTGAGTCAACTTGACTAGACCAGATTTACCAAGACTTGGAAAAACTAGGTCCAGTCACACCTTGGTTAAAACTTGAGAAAAACAGTAAAAATTCAGCAACTCTGAACAAAAAATTCAACTCAACTCAGGCAACTCGACATTATTTATATATTCTTTAGACTCTTAATGTTGATGTTCATGGTAGTGTTATTTAGTTACTTTATATTGATGAACTCAGAACTTGGTTTCGTTTTTAGTTACTTTATATTGATGTTTCGCTTGTTTTTTTTTTTTTTTTTTTTTGTTACTATATGTTGTTTGGTTTCGTTTTTGTGATTTTGAATGAATTTTATACTCTATATGTAAACATATTAGACTCCATTTGGTCGTCACAAACCAAATGGAGGCTAAGCCCCTTTTTAACTCCGCCAATGCAACTCCTTGCATTGCCGGTCCCAAGCCCGGGTAAAGGAGGAGGGAGAATGGGCATCAAGGTGAGTTGTATGCAAGCTCATGTATTTTTAGTTTACTGTCTTCTTCTATTATCATTTGAGGACCTCAAAGGCCCAACTAACTTGAGATTTTTATATGCAGGCTCATGTATTTTTAGCCCCACAGATCAATGTTGCCACTACAAGGTTCATATTGAAATGGTAAAGTTTTTAACTATTTATTTTATCTTTGAAATTGTTATTTTTTCATTCATATAATTTTTTTGCTCTTTCAATGCAGCTAGGTACGACCTTAGGCAGTTATCTTGCTCTGGGCACCTATAGTCTTGGTATGTCTCATCCATTATTTTTCCAACTAATGTCTTGGAATCTTTTACAATCTTTAAAATCTTTATATGTAAATTTGTGCCCATTTGCATTGTCGGAAAAACTAAAAAATTTACTCATTCTCAGATTGCAATGTGGAATATGCATCCATTATTCAAAGAAAGGGCGACATTCCAAGCACTCACACTTCTCTTCTTGCTAGCTAAATTGGTGAGTCTTCTTTCCTTCATACTATATGATTCATTGAAGAAGTGGCCTGGCCATTTGGACAGGCCCATGTTTATATATTATCATGAAATTGATGAAGTAGATCCGGATGTGCGTCGGAGCTATACGGAGGTGGAGAGGGGGTCCCTGGAAGGTGGGAACCGCTGTTATGACCATGATGAAGCTGTCCATTTTCTATGGACAGCATTGGAGGGGCCTGACCATTAGGACAGGCCGCGTTTATGTATTTGCTCGAAATTAATGGAGCAGACCGGATGTGCGTCGGAGCTATCCGGATGAGGGGGGTCCCTGGAAGGTGGGAACCGCTGTTATGACCATGATGAAGCTGTCCATTTCTATGGACAGCATTGGAGGGGCCTGGCCATTTGGACAGGTCGTGTTTATGTATTTGTTCGAAATTAATGGAGCAGACCCGGATGTGCGTCGGAGCTATTCGGATGAGCGGGGGTCCCTGGAAGGTGGGAACCGCTGTTATGACCATGATGAAGCCGTCCATTTCCTATGGACAGCATTGGAAGGGCCTGGCCATTTGGACAGGCCATTTTTATATCTGTATTTGCAGGGACCTCACCCTTAACATAAACCTAAACTTGAAAACCCAAACCTAAAGCCGATCCCGAACCCGAACCCGATTTCCTAAACCTAAACCTTAAACTATTCTTAATTCCCTAAATCTATAGCCTAAACTTAAACTAAAACCTATAACCTTAACTTAAACCAAAACCTATAACCTAAACCTTAACTTAAATGTATTCTCAAATCCCTAAACCTAAACCTACACCTAATCTTAATCTCAACTCTCTAACCTAAACCGGATCCTAAACTTGAAAACCCAAACCTAAAGCCGATCCCGAACCTGAACCCGATTTCCTAAACCTAAACCTTAAACTATTCTCAATTCCCTAAATCTATAACCTAAACCTAAACCAAAACCTATAACCTTAACTTAAACCAAAACCTATAACCTAAACCTTAACCTAAATGTATTATCAAATCCCTAAACCTAAACCTACACCTAATCCTAATCTCAACTCCCTAACCTAAACCGGATCCTAAACTTGAAAACCCAAACCTAAAGCCGATCCCGAACCTGAACCCGATTTCCTAAACCTAAACCTTAAACTATTCTCAATTCCCTAAATCTATAACCTAAACCTAAACCAAAACCTATAACCTTAACTAAACCAAAACCTATAACCTAAACCTTAACCTAAATGTATTATCAAATCCCTAAACCTAAACCTACGCCTAATCCTAATCTCAACTCCCTAACCTAAACCGGATCCTAAACTTGAAAACCCAAACCTAAAGCTGATCCCGAACCCGAACCCGATTTCCTAAACCTAAACCTTAAACTATTCTCAATTCCCTAAATCTATAACCTAAACCTAAACCAAAACCTATAACCTTAACTTAAACCAAAACCTATAACCTAAACCTTAACCTAAATGTATTCTCAAATCCCTAAACCTAAACCTACACCTAATCCTAATCTCAACTCCCTAACCTAAACCGGATCCTAAACTTGAAAACCCAAACCTAAAGCCGATCCCGAACCCGAACCCGATTCCTAAACCTAAACCTTAAACTATTCTCAATTCCCTAAATCTATAACCTAAACCTAAACCAAAACCTATAACCTTAACTTAAACCAAAACCTATAACCTAAACCTTAACCTAAATGTATTCTCAAATCCCTAAACCTAAACCTACACCTAATCCTAATCTCAACTCCCTAACCTAAACCGGATCCTAAACTTGAAAACCCAAACCTAAAGCCGATCCCGAACCCGAACCCGATTTCCTAAACCTAAACCTTAAACTATTCTCAATTCCCTAAATCTATAACTAAACCTAAACCAAAACCTATAACCTTAACTTAAACCAAAACCTATAACCTAAACCTTAACCTAAATGTATTCTCAAATCACTAAACCTAAACCTACACCTAATCCTAATCTCAACTCCCTAACCTAAACCGGATCCTAAACTTGAAAACCCAAACCTAAAGCCGATCCCGAACCCGAACCCGATTTCCTAAACCTAAACCTTAAACTATTCTCAATTCCCTAAATCTATAACCTAAACCTAAAACTTAAACCTAAACCTACACCAAAACATATAACCTTAACCTAAACCAAAACCTTTAACCTAAACCTTAACCTAAATGTATTCTCAAATCCCTAAACCTAAACCTACACCTAATCCTAATCTCAACTCCCTAACCTAAACGTAAACTTAAACTTGAAAACCCAAACCTAAACCCGATCCCGAACCCGAATCCGATTTCCTAAACCTAAACCTTAACCTATTCTCAATTCCCTAAACCTTAACCTAAATGTATTCTCAAATCCCTAAATCTAAACCTACACCTAATCCTAATCTCAACTCTCTAACCTAAACCTAAACCTAAACTTGAAAACCCAAACCTAAACCCGATCTTGAACATGAACCCGATTTCCTAAACCTATACCTTAACCTATTCTCAATTCCGTAAACCTTAACCTAAATGTATTCTCAAATTCCTAAACCTAAACCTACACCTAATCCTAATCTCAACTCCCTAACCTAAACCTAAACCTAAACTTGAAAACCCAAACCTAAACCCGATCCTGAAACCGAACCCGATTTCCTAAACCTATAAACTAAATCTTAACCTATAACTTATAACCTAAACTTATAACCGATAACCTAACCTATGGATTTTGCTATAGTTTAGAAGATTTGTAGGTACATTTTTGATTTCTTTATATATAATTGTTTTTTTCCAGCTCTTTTTTTTTTTTGGTCTTTCTTCCTTTTGAGATGTGTACGAAGGCATGCTTGTTTGATTGTCTACAATTGTTGTTTTATACAGGCTGACAAGCTAAAGAAGTTAGTGGATGATGAAATTCATTTTCTAAAGGGAAGGGTTTTGAAACTTGAAAGTGATATTGTGTCGAAGTCTACAGAAGTTACTTATGCAGTTTCAAGGAAAGAAGAAGTTGTATCTTCTATGTTTGCTGAACTTGACCGTCTGAAGAAAGAAAATTCTGTAAAAGCGCGAGCATTATTTAATGCATGAGGGCACGCCTTAGTTGTAATTCTTATGATAGGTTGAGTAAAGTGAAGTATTATTTATTTAGAAGTGTGAATGTAGGATGCATTATAGATTTGATTGCTATTGTAACAAATGCATCATTTTTTTTCTTTGATTGCATTAAGCTTGGATGAGTTATCAATCATAGCAGGTTCTTGCCATGAAAACAGGGAAAATAACTACGAAATATAATCTGTAGCGGTAGCAATTACTATCTATAGCTACGGATATAATCTGTAGCTATTGGTATCTATAGCTACGGACTATATCCGTAGTTATTGGTATGTAGTGCTGCAAATATCGTAAATATTGGTATCTATTGCTACGGATTATATCCGTAGCTATTTCTGTCTATAGCTACGGATAATATCCGTAGCGAATTGTGTATATTGCTACGGATAAAATCGGTAGCTAATTGTATCTATTGCTACGGATCATATCCGTAGCTAAATATATCTATTGCTACGGACACAATCCGTAGCTAATTGTATCTATTGCTACGGATATTGTCCGTAGCTAGATCTTTAGCTACCCCACCAATTGCGACGGACGTGCCACGGACCAGATCCGTAGCAAAAGGGCTTTTGCTACGGATTTAGTCCGTAGCCTTTGCCCGTTTTTCTTGTAGTGAGGGAGTTCGCCGCTCTCGAGGTATTGGATAATCGGATCCATCCACCTTGGTTTTGAATTAACTGGAAGGACAAACGTAGGGTCGGCCATGTCGATGCTCGGTTTGGCCAAGAACTCGATCGGGATGGATCTTGGAATTTCATCCTCATCTGTTGTAGCGAGCTTCGCCAATATGTCGGCTTTGGAATTCTCCGCTCGTGGAATCAATGCAATTTTGCACTTCTAGAAACTTGCGATCAATTTCCTGAATTTTTAGGGATAGGCTTTGAGACGTTCTTTCTTGGCTTGGTAAACGTTAGCTATTTGGTTGACGATCAGCTGTGAGTCACTGAAGACTTCTAGATGATGAGCCCCCATGTTTGCGGCCAGTTTGAGTCCGACAATCAAGGCTTCATATTCTGCTGTATTGTTGGAAGCTTGGAATCCAAATCTTAAGGCATACTACATGCATGTATGGTCAGGGGTTTCCAGGACTACCCCGTCTCCACTTGCCTTAGAGTTGGATGAGGCATCAATGTAAAGAGTCCATGTGAAGGGTCGGGAAGAACTTGGGCGTCAGACGGTCCCGCAAGGTTTTGTTCCGCCAATCTTGTTGGGGGAAGCGCTAACCCAGATAGGTCAACAATGGATCGGTCATCGGTCGGTTCTTTTTCTGGAGATTGCGTCAGTTCGACTATGAAGTCGGCCACTGCTTGACCCTTGATTGCGGCTCGAGGTTAATACTTGATGTCGAACTTGCTTAGCTCAATCGCTCACTTAGTTAATTGGATTGAGGCTTCGGGTTTCTACGGGACTTGGCGCAGTGGGTGATCGGTCAGAATGACAATCGAGTGAGCTTGAAAATATGGCCACAGGTGTCGGGATGATGTGACCAAAGCTAAAGCCAATTTTTCCAAGGTCAGATATCTCATCTCTGCAGGGATTAAAGCTTTTCTAACGTAATAGACTGGTAATTATTTTCCCTCATATTCCCTTATCAATGCCGAGCTAACCTATAACACCCCATACTTTTTAGTCCTTGAGTGTTATCGTGTAACCTAATTTAGCATGAATACAACCTAGCTTAAGAGAACATTCATGTGCTTCTTAGTTTAAATCCGATCGTTGGAAACAGTTCCCATCCATATATTAAGCTACCCATCCGATATACTTCAAGATGGATCACCTCATCATTAGAAAAACCTATTCTTAGGATCCAAATTTCATTAATAGACAAATCTAACCGGCCATCTTAGATTTAGGAACCCGGATCACGATATCCACCATCCATCATGGCCAGCACACCTATTGATCAAATCATCACCTGATTGCGCAATCCAACCACCTAGTTATCGAAACAACCCTCAAGAATCCATTTAGATTAGACTAGAAACCCTAATGACCATTGATGGTCAAATTTAAATGCAATCTGGCCATTGGGTTGATGAGAATCCACCATCAAGTACCAAGATCTAAAGGTATGGCCCACCAGAACCTTTTGATTGGTCATACAGCTGATCCCCTGCCCTAACTAACCCTGCTAAATGAATGGGCGAATTGGATTTACTGAAATGACTCGGTGGGTCTCGCAAACCACTAATTGAACACGAAATCTGCATGTATGGCCCACCTAAACCTTGGATCTGCCTCACCTTCAACCAAATGTCCTGACAGGACACACGAAACTTGATGAACAGAGTGGATGTTATCAAGACATCATTGTGGACCCCACATTCATTGCAAGTAAATAACATGTGCATGTGCCCACTGAGCACCAGACCAAGAAATCGGTCAAACCGGGCGCTGACCGAGCCCGCTCAAAGAAGAGGAAAACTCTCTCTCTTTCAAATTTTTCCCACCCAGGAGCAGTTTACAGACAGCGTCCATTTCTGGTCATGAGATAGCCCACCATTGGCCATTGATCAGATGATCTGGACCGTCCATCTTAGAGAACGGGAGGTTCAGACCGAACCCCCAGAGTTTCACACATGGTATCGCACATACAGCTGTACAATCGTGCATAAGCAGGCTGAGTGCAACCATTCATTTTCCAAAAATAGAAAGTTTATGTTTTTCTTGCCTTTACATGTTGGCAATCCATGTGAAACCTCCTCCTTATCATCCCAACCCTTCAAAGTAGGTTTTCCTATCTACACTTGAAACTTTTCTTCACCCGCCGCCGTAAGTGGAAACCAAACTCCTTGAGCAAATACACTAATGACCGTCCATCTGGTGGGTCTCATAGTGTCTAAGGGTCAAATTCAAGCCATCTATAAGACTCAGATCAGAAGATCACCTCGCAGACTCAAATCTGCCATTAGTGAGACCATCATCTTCCCCATTCCTGTGGAAGATCCACTTGCTTGGGATGTGGCCAACTTGTTGATCTGAACTCTCCATTTGGTGGTCGAGGGATTCAGAGATACATTGGTATAGGTGGATTATCTCCATGTAGCCAGGTTCGCATTAAATCAGTGACAACGTGAGCTCTTGTATGAGCCACTGTTGCAAAGCTACAACTAATCCTAAGATTAGTAGTAGATGTTTCTGGGATTTTCCTAGGGCCTATAAAGGATGCCCGTTAGGGCAATCCATTCAAACAAAAGGAGAGAAAAGAAAAGAAAAGAAAAGAAAGAGAAAATGAGAGAGAGAGAGAGACCGCCGTCCTCTCTGCTCGAAGCCTTACCATCAAGCCGCGGACTCGGTTTGCCTGAGTTGGGTGCGAGTTCAACCTAAGCTCCGTCCTAGTCAATTAATGAGGAGAGGAAAAGAAAGAGAACGAGGGAGAGAAAGTACTGTTACTGCTGTTGCCACTGCCATTGCCGCTCCTGCTCAAGCCCGGGCCGAGCCAACAGAGTTTGGGTTGGGTCTACTCCTGGTCTGGTCCAGTAGCTGTTGGATGGTATAGAAAGAAGAAGAAGAAGAAGAAGAAGAAGAAGAAGAAGAAGAAGAGAGAGAGAGGGACACTATCCCTTTCTTCTTGTGACAGCTGTTGCACTGATCTTAGACTCGGTTTTTCTGAGTCCGAATCGTGTAGGCCTCTTGAACCTTCAAACGATAGGAGAAGAAGGAGAAGAGAAGAACATATAAAAGAAAGAAGCAGAAAGAAAGAAGAACGTAAGAGAGGATAGAGAGCGGTTGGTTGTTGCAACACTTGACTCGACCGAGTCAGAATTGGTCCAGGCGTTGCTGGACGTTCCAGTAGTAGGAGGTAGGGAAAAGAGAGAGAGAGAGAGAGAGAGAGAGAGAGAGAGAGAGAGAGAGAGAGTTAGAAGTGGAGTCAACTCACTGCCAGGTTGTGGCTGCCAAGTTGAGTATGAGTTGACTCAGTCCAGACCATTGCTGGACATTCCAGGCTTTCAGCAAAGAGAAAGGGAAGAGGGAGAAAGAAGAGAAGGAGGAGAAAGAGAAAGAGGAAGAAAAACAAGAGAGAGAGAGAGAGAGGGAGCATGCGGCTACCCGACTCGTTGGTTAACATGCAAGGCCGTTTTGAGTTGACTCAGTTGGTGTTGAGTGGTGCTTGGACCCAAATCCGGTTGGGTTGACTCAGTGGTATAGGTAAGAATCATCTCCATTTCCTAAGTTCTAAATTTATGATAATTGAAAGTATTTAACTCTAAATTTTATTCGAGCATGTAGGAATTTTAGATGTCTCTTGATTAGGACCGAACCGACCTCTTACGATTTCAATTGGGCAGAATTCAATTATAAGAAGCACAAACCATCTAGCAACGTGAACCAAACCATCAGGTGAGAACTCACCCTTTGAGCTTCCCACTTAAATTCACCAATCCAGACATAAATGATATCCCATGCAGTTAGTAGCTCTAAGTTATTTCATAGTTTACTTATCTCAATATGCCAATATGTTGCGCGACTGACTCATGTAATGTATAATTGTTGTCTCTTTAATGTTTACAAACATGAATGATTTGGTTGTCACATGTTATCTCAAGTTGTATAGTTTGCTAATTAATTAGATGTTGTCATTTGTGATTATCTTATGGATTGAACGGAACATGTTAAGGGCTTACCATCTTGTGGTTCCTAGTTGACTTATATGGTCTTGATCGCACATTGCTTTACATGACTTGGATTGCTTATTTACCCTTTGTGGCCTTGATGGAACATTGGTGCCCTTTTGTGGCTTGTTGATTCTCTCTTATTCTTGCGGTGTTTTCCGGCTGGAGCTGAAGTTCGCTTGTCGATTTTCTAGGCATCTTGCAGTGTTCACGTATGATATGATTTTCTGATGAAGTAGAGTTTTGTATATTAGTTTTCTAGCCATCTTGCAGTGTTCAATCATACTGTGATTTTTGGGTGGGGCGGAAGTTCACTTATAGATTCTCTAACCATCTTGCGGTGTTCATGTATGATATGATTTCCGGATAGTCTAGAGTTTGTATGTTGATTCTCTCTTCATCTTTTGGTATTTAATCGTACTGTGATTTTCAGGTGGAGCAGGAGTTCGCTTATCGATTTTCTAGCCATCTTGCGGTGTTCACGTACGATATGATTTCCGAGTGAAGTACATGTTTGTATGTTAATTTTCTCTTCATCTTGCGGTGTTCAGTCATATTGTGATTTTCGGGTGGAGCTGAAATTCACTTATCGATTTTCTAGCCATCTTGCGGTGTTCACATACGATATAATTTTCAGGTGAAGTAGAGGTTTAAAGCTTGATTTTCTAGTCATTTTTGTGGAGTTTGCATGATTGATTATTTGACTATCTGGACATGTCCACTTGCATTGCGATTTCTATTACATTTCCTTAATTTTAAAATTATGTTAACTAGATTATTTCTGAATATATGATCATGATTTTAAATTGCATTGTTTAAAATGTCTCTTCTCATATATTGTGATTTATGCTGGATTATGAATGATGAGTGTGCAACCTTAGAGGGTACTCCTCACTACGATAGCCATTGACGTTATCAAACTGTAATGGTTGATGTAGGTGTAGAGCGAGCCGATGTCGTTCACTGGGTTGCTAGAGCAGGTCGGGTAGCTGAGGAGCTAGACGGGGTCCCTACGGCCCATGCTAAGCTCCATCATTAGACGATAGATTTCTATCTTTATTTAATGAACTTTGTTGTTTGGGATTATATAAGTCTTGTATAGGCACTACATTTGAAATTTTGTGAAGATCAAAATGTTTTTATACAATGCATGGCTTATACCACCAACATTTGCTGCTAACTCTAATTAAAGATAAGCAGTTCAAATTTAGACTGAATTTTAAATGCTAACACTCGGGTTTTTGGAAAACGAGTCATATACTCGGGTTTCAAAAACTGGGGCGTTACAAGTTGGTATTAGAGTGAGTCTAGATAAACTAGGCCTTGGAAAAAAAATAGGGCTTATATGACTTCAAATAATCCACAGTTGCATTAAAGAAATTAGAGACTTGAAACTAGGTTTAAATTCCCTTAGCACTAGGGTATTTCATTAATCTAGAAATCCAAAATTTTAGGCTCCTATGAAAATTTTTAGGATAGTCATTGAACTTAGAAACAAATTTTAAGTGTTGTGGAAAGTTGGGTTAAATTCCAGAACTCATAAGTTTAGACCCCCTGTAATCCATCTTAGGACACAAATATAACCTTACACAAATATAACCTTAAGATTATCATATGACCTTAGTTGTAGGTCGAAGACTAGAAGACGTGGGTATAAAGATGCTTAAATGGTCATCTTAGGATCTTTGGGGTCTTGTTGCACCTCATCGCAAAGGATAGGGAGCTGTCGTACATGTACCTATCAATTTGAACAATACTCTAGTTATCCGATTCATATAAATTGTTTTGCGATCTTAGTCTAAACTTGTTTAAACTTATAAGGATAAGATCATGATAAATCCTTTCTTTTAATAGGATTATGGCCCCAAAATCCTGTCGTTTATGTCCTTAGTTGTAGGTCGAAGACTAGAAGACATGGGTATAAAGATGCTTAAATGGTCATCTTAGGATCTTTGGGGTCTTGTTACACCTCATCGCAAAGGATAGGGAGTTGTCGTACGTGTACCTATCAATTTGAACAATACTCTAGTTATCCGATTCATATAAATTGTTTTGCGATCTTAGTCTAAACTTGTTTAAACTTATAAGGATAAGATCATGATAAATCCTTTCTTTTAATAGGATTATGGCCCCAAAATCCTGTCGTTCAAGATCGCAGACTTTCCATTTACTAACTTCGCCGACAGACGAAGTTGTTAGAGAAGAGAGTCCTGAGCGCTCTCCTATACCTCCAGCTGGGCCAAGTAGCCCTGAAAGAGAGTTAGTGTCAGAAGGTATCCCATCTCAACCGCCTGCGGGTCCGTTGGCACACCTCCATCAAATGCGCAGCATGAAGCCCTGCCTGACGATGTTATTAGTCAGATAGCTATCATCATACAATAACAACAGGCTTCGATCGCCACCCTGTTAGAAGCTCTCCAGCATAATATGCATGCATTAGTCTCAAAGACTGAAGAGTTAGTGGGGCAAATCTGTTTGAAAGTGTAAGTGTTATAATGTATAAAGCACTCTTGTTTATCAAATTTCGATGGGACAAAACAACTTATGATATGGTTCACACAATGTGATGGAAAGTTCACCTTCAAGTGAATTAAGATGGAATGTTCACCTTCAAGAACAAATCATGAAGTTGGAAAGTACAAGCATAAGCACAAGTCATGAAGTTGGATAGTTCAAACTAAAGTGTATTCAAGTTCTACTACACTTCTAGTAGAAGATCAAGCTCCACCTTCGACTGCACTTCAAGTAGAAGATCAACTGTGCACTATTGAAGATTCAAGCTTTACTCTTCAATGTTCAGTTTTCTTAGGTATAATTAACCATAGAAAGACCTTAGACTTAGGTGCTTTCAAGTGATAAATTTATATGGGTTTTTATACTTTGGTTAGGCTTTAGTTCGACTAGTCTAAGCTGAGGCTTGACCAATCTAAGATTATCTTCGACCAGTCCAAGTTTAAAACTCAAAAAAAAATATTTTTGGTGGTTTTTCGACCAATCGAGCAGACGGCTTAACCAGTCGAAGAGGCACCTTCGACCAGTCGAGGGTTGCTCGACTCGAAGTCCAACAAATATTTTTAGCACACTCGACCAGTCGAAGCCCGTGCTCGACCAGTTGAAGAGGGCTCTCGACCAATCGAGCAGGGCCTTCGACCAGTCGAAAGACTGTTTTATCTTATCGCGCTCAAATTTTGAAATTTGGATAGATCTTAGAAGAGTCGAAGGAGATCTTGGACGAGTCAAAGCAATAGTATTTCAGCCTATAAATATAGACCTTCTTTGTCACGCCCCCGAACTTGAAAACCGGGCTCACAAAATTCCCGATCGCCGAATCCAGTGCTGACAGCCTCCGTAGTACCCCATTCTCGGCTCCCAATGTGCATACGCCAGATTCCGATCCTGGGATCCTATAAGGAGGATTTTCCAACATACATTTATAACATAAGAAGCATAACCACAAGTTTACCCAAATCACAAAGGCAACATCATCATCATATATCCACTAATATAAACATTTGAATATAGTGCTGAAAGGAAAATACATATATCGAAATCAAAGCTCCAGAAAACCGCTGCATGCTCCAAGCTCAACACTGCTGCAACCTAACATCACCTGCGTACATCTATCGTACATAAACTTATAGAAAGCTTAGAGGGTGGTGTAAGTGTGTGCACAAAGTAAGTGCCAAGTATTCAATACAATGCCATAATCATACAATATCGGAAATACTGGCAAGATCATGAATCATATGATATCAGAGTAAGCGAAAATACTGACAAGTCCATGAGTCATACAATATCAGAGTACGCAATACAAATCAGCTATAAAAATGAGGAGTTATAAAGAGCCAAATATCAAATGCCAACGATGCAACGCAATATACAATTCCTGATGAGTTCACAAATACCGTCAGCCGTATCTAGGCCATATAAATGCAGAAACATAGTAACTCAAAATGTCATATGTCGCGGATGTAATGCAATATGCGGTGCGAATGGAATGACCATGCTAAAGTGTGAAGTCGGGATGATAGTATCTAGTATCACAGGCTATGAGGTCCATTATAAGGGACTTCTATCCAAACCAGTCTCATACCTAACTTGGAGAGTCAGACTCAATGTGGTAAAATCCTAATCTCAGGTTAGTCGCGGGCCCCATCCGAAATCCTGGCCATTGCGAAGGTACACGTAATAAATAGTTGCACACCACCAGCCCGAGTAGATAGTGAATGAATGAATTAATGAATGAGTATACAACTCCTGCTCAATAAGTCCTCATATCAGTACTGTACATATCTAGGATCATCACTGGGGTCTAGTACACTCCAAGCTGGCTACCACCCCGGCCGGCCGCACAGCCCAGCGAGTGGAAAAGACCTCACTACCCACCTGCCAGTAGTATACCAATGCCTACTTAGCTCGTCGATAGCTAACCTATTTGGGAGCTGGTCAAGCTCAGCCTAGCTTACAGCCCCCTCACTCTGGAGGATAAGGCCACACCCCCTCCCAACCGACCACGACATAGTGGGAGACGCGGCCTACTGGTATTTGGCACTCGGGCGCTCATGTATCCACTTGGTCTAGACGTTGGGGCGTCTTTTGGCCACGGAGGTTTAGGGACTTTCACTCATGGACATTCAAAGTACCTAGATGATCGAACCAAATATTTTTTGTCCCATCTAGCCATCCACGACATACTTGTGGAGGCTACAGCCTTGATATCGCTAGTGCGTACAGTAATCACAACACATAATGCAAGATGCTTGAGTCATGCAATCCAGTCATGCACCAATCCTGCGCAGACCATACACTCATGTGAGACAATCTCTGCCTATCAGGGAGTCTCATAACAACCTGCCCAATGACATATACAATGCTCAACCACATCTTATAATAAACATGCAGATGATGCGTATGGGCATGTATCATGATGTTATGCTGTCATATACTCATAATCGATATTGACAATCGGCAACGATAATCGGCCTATGCAATCGACCTCGACAATCGGTCTCGGTAATCGGCCTCGACAATCGAAATTGGCCTCGATAATCAGCTTCGACAATTGGAATCAGCCTCGACAATCGAAATTAGCCTTGCTAATCAGAATCGGCCTCGACAATCAGAATCGGCCTCAATAATCGGAATCAGCCTCGATAATCAGCCTTAACAATCGGCCTTGACAATCGAAATCGTACTCGACAATTAGAATCATCCTCGATAATCAGCCTCGACAATTGCCCTTGATAGTCGGCCTCGACAATCGGAATCAACCTCGACAATTGGAATCGGCCTCGACAATCGGAATCAACCTCGACAATTGGAATCGGCCTCGATAATCAGCCTTGACAATCGGCCTTGATAGTCGGCCTCGATAATCAGCCTTGACAATCGGCCTTGATAGTCGGCCTCGACAATCGAAATCAGCCTCGACAATCAGAATCGGCCTCGATAATCGGAATCGACCTCGACAATCAGAATCGGCCTCGATAATCAGCCTCGACAATCGGCCTCGACAGTCGATCTCAAAAATCAGAATCAGCCTCAACAATCGGCCTATACAATTAAAATCGACCTATACAATTAAAATCGACCTCGATAATCGGCCTATACAATTAAAATCAGCCTTGACAATTGGAATCAGTGAGAATGGGTCTAACAAGGCCTAAGGAAAGGTCACAATGTGGACATTCAACCATCATTGCCCATCAATGTGGGCATTTAACCAACATTACTCCCAAGGAGCGCATGACCCACATATAGCCAAATGTATAGTGGGCCCATGGCCTCACACAAGGGCCTAATATACATCACCATGGGCCTCATAAACGTCAAGTGGGCCACATCAATGGACCGCACCAATGGACCTCATAAACATCAATTGGGCTGCATTAACGGGCCGCACCAATGGGCCTCATATACACCAAGTGGGCCGCATCAATGGGCCACACCAATGGGCCTCATATACATCAAGTGGGCCGCATCAACGGGCCAAAACAATGGGCCTCATATACATTACAATGGTCCTCACCCAAGGGCCACAAGTACATCATAATCGGCCTCACATAAAGGTCTAATGAAACAACTTGTAGCCCTTAAATGGCTGGTAATAAAATGGACTTCTCTCATGTTATCTCATATGTCATTGTGGCCTTACCACATGGGCCTCTCATACATTACAATGGGCCACACATATGGGCTATACAAACATCATATTGGGCCGTAATAGATGAACAACTAGAATATACAATGCATGTAGCATGTGAGGGGGGGTACATCATACATCACAGTGGCTCACACAGGGATGAAACACATACATTCAAGGTGGGGGTCCCACCCGTCCAGCAAAATGGACAGCGTGGATGTAAACCAGATACATCACGGGTGAGGTCCACTTGTCCAGATGGATGGCTGGGAGAAACACAAACGTCATGTGCCCCCACACCACCCATCCAAATGGACAATACTGATAAAATGCATAAATCATAGCGGGTCTCACTTGCCTTGGACAGATGAATGGAATGTATAAAACACATACGTCATGCAGGGGCCCTATGTGTAGGGTGGGCCCCATAGTCCAGATGTGGACGGCGTGGAATAAATCACATATATCATGTTGGGGATCCACCTTCCACGGACAGACAGTGCTAATAAAGTACATACAGCACATGTGGGCCCCACAGATGGATGACATGTATACAACACATGCATCAGAGGTAGGGCCCACTGTCTATAGGTGGATGACGTGGATAAAACACGTACGTCACATGGGCTCCATCCAGTGTCCAAACCTGGACGGATGGTCTGGATGCAAGACGCATCCATCATGGGTCCCACGTGGACGGTTAGATAAAACCCAAACATTGCAGTGGGGTCCACACGTCCCACGTCCTAAAAATGGACGGACAGTGTGGATCTGCACATCATCAAGGTGGGTCCACACGTGTGGATGGTGGATACAACACCTGCGTCAGGTGGTCCCACGTGGTGGACGACCACCTGAGATTTGAATCTACTCATCGAGCCTGGGAGCAGGATGGACGGTTGAGATACATGATACATACGTCTAAGGTGGGCCCCACCCCCACACGTGCAGCATGTGTGGGTGGGTCCCACACACCAAAAAAATGGACGGATGGTGTGTATCTACACATACCTCATCCTCGATATATATATATATATATATATATATATATATATATATATATATATATATATATATATAACACATGAATATCAAACGTCCTTTAACGGACAGTCTGGATGTAATACAGACCTCTTGTGGGACTAGAACTTTTTGTCATCATTCCACACGTGCTATATAGCTGGTGTGAGGTACTCCAGCTAATCAGCCTCCCATTAATAGATAGATGGACAGTTTAGATAGAATACATACATTATGTGGCCCCACCGTCCATTGCTGGATGGTGGTGGATCTGTAACGCCCCGAAAAATCGGGGGTCGTGCATAGACTCGACTCCCGAGTTCCCGAGTGTCACTTATCATACATTTTATGGTTTTATGGTTAATCAAGCTTAAATGCACAATTTGGAATATCCTGGAGCATGAAACATAATCATAACTGATTTACTGAAATGAAAGAAGTTCAAATACATATACAAGTCCAAAGAATATGAAAAGGGTCGCATAAGGCGTTGCCCATCAAAATCTAAAATAAAATGATATGTCCACAAGAATAAAGCTGAGTCCACAACTCAGCGATCCAATTCCCGCCTGTCAAGCCGATGGAGAGCCGCCCAACAGCTGCAAGTAGGAGAGCCCGTCCTCCTCATCCAAGCTCACCTCGCCAGGCTCCTCATGCCCTGAGTCACCTAAATCTATGAATGGGTCTGGTTGGTGTTTTAAAACACCGTCCCAGAGTAGGAGTGAGTGATCAACTCAGTGTGAACTATTGGTCTCAAGTTACAACAGGCATCAATTGTAATATGAACTTAATGAAAAACAGACAATCATCAACACCTAATAACTCTTATTTAAATGCGCATGCAATGCGATGATATGATGCATGCCCTTGCCATGACACTCCCTAGAGCGACTCCATCTAACGATCGCATATGGGAATACTCCCTCAGAGCGACCTCGACTGCCGAGTCGCCACCCTAACTAATGCGTGCAATGCGATCGTGTTAGCCGAGTTATTAGTTAAGTCCATTCATCCAGCAGGTTGGGGATTCTGATTCACTATACGTATCAATGCCCTAAGATGGTTGCGAGGCCAAGACCCCATCAATGCGTGAGGCCGAGTCCTCGCGGTCCGTGATCCCGTCGGGTTCCTCATCCCCGACACCAAGCACATGAGGAGTGCCGAAAGGAAGGGATCGCTCGCGGTCACTACGGGGAGGCGCAGTACCCTAGCGTAGGCCGACAGCTCGGATATAGTGTCTCATTCCACCATGCCCGGCTCACGAGGCTGTGGACCAGTTTCAAGTGGATTAGTGATGGGCTACAACGGTTGTAGGGTGGTTCAGGTTCCATACATAGGTGAGCACTCAGGGTTAACAAACAGGGTTAGTCAGGCAGTAGACTAAACTGCACAGATCAGGCGAGCGTGTGACGAGCGACCTCGGGCACGAGAGACCCATGTAGTCGAACTATAGCCACCCGAACACACCCCCCCAAATCCATGGGTTTAGCCTCAAGACGGTCCTACCGACGGGGCCACCTTCGTTCTCCTTGTATTTCTGACCAACCAAAGAGTTTGGATGGTGATTCATAACATGCCAACTAACAAGGTTATCATTTAGCATATGCAATATCACACATTCATATTTTTCAACATAGAACTCATAATTCCTACCAAGCAAAGCTACAATGTGTAAAATTCAAGTGCATGTGTGTTGTGTGGGTTGATGAGGAAGTTAAGTACTTCCTACACCTCATAGATCCAAATTGCATAAGGATTAGTAAGACATACATGCTAGGGCAACATCATGTGAAGAAAACCAAACATAACATAAACATGAGATCATCAATTCATATCAAATCATGTGAGAGATAAGAACAATATCATATGAGGAAATCAACATGACATACAATTTCATACAATTTCAACAACCCAACAATTCCTTGAAATTTCCCTAGACTCTCCAAAGGCATCGTCCAAACATACAAAATCATTAAACTCGTGCTACAATTAGTGCTAGGCCACCTAAGAACAATAGTCCGCACCTTCGGATTTGTTGAAGACTTGAGAATGACCTAGGAGATGTGGATCTTGGTGTAGAACGGCCGGAATCCTAGGAGCAACCATCACATGTTAGATTCTCATGCAAATCCCCTTCATTACAAGGGTTTCAAGAAAATTTGGTGATGGATCTTACCTAGATGCCCAACGGAACGAAAGAGCGGCCGTGGATGAGGGATCCTTCTTGGAGAAGGTGTAGGAGGTTGTGGGTTTGATCCTCTTGGGCCCCACCTTGATTGAGAGTCCACCTTGCTCACCACCACTCATACTACTCCCTTGCTCTCCCTTCTTTCTCCTCTTTCTCTTCTCTTTTCTCTCTTTTCTCTCCTAGGGCAAATTCGTATAGGAGAGGGGTGCCCAAAAGAAACCCCTTTTTATAATTCCAGATTTGGTGCAAATGGCCCCAAGCTTCCACAATTTCCTAAAATAGACCACTAGGACTCCCTATTGGTGTTGGGGCGGCCCTAACACCCCTCTAACCACCAAATTTGGTGTGTAGGTGCCCTATGGCTTGACTAGGGTTCATGCAAAAATTTAGGGCGAACGGATGAACGGATATATGATCTGAGCAAGCGTTTCCGACCTTTAAGTGGCCCTTTGGGGGCCATTCAGATTGATGAGACATTTTTGGTGGTCCTCTGGCCATGAAATTTATAGGGTAGGTGATCCATGACCCGATGAAGGGTCATGCAAAATTTGGGAGCGATCGGATATGGGGTTTGATCGCACGGGTCTGATTTACGATCAATGGTCATCGTGCCACGATCGGGGCCCAGATTTGGTGGGCAGGCGTTGAAAAATACATTAAACCTTCACCGTAAATTTGGAAGAAATTCGACGGCTGGAAGGCCCGGAGTCTCAGTTTCTTTTGTCAGTGCCAGATTTTAATCTGGCATTGGTGGGGCGCATTGGGCAAGCGCCAGATGGTACTTCTAGGTGTCCAATGGGTCCGCAGTCCGCGATGGACTACAAGCTCAGTGAGATCTATGATTTTCTAAAGTTTTAGATTTTTCTGACCCTCCTCGGTTGATGGGTGGCCCACACGAGCCATCTTTAAGTGTAAACAGTCATCTGGCTTGATGACCCATACTTGTCCCATCATAACTAGACTGGTCCACCCCAGTATGAACTAACATTGAGTGCTAATGGTCATTAAGTGATATTATAAGTTAATAAAAAAATAAATAAATTTTAAGGATTTTTGGAAATCCAAAACAGTGAAAATCCGGGATGTTACAATGCAACACATCATCCAAGTGGGGTTCACATCTCACATGCTAGACGGTGGACCCAGTACGTCATCAAGGTGGGGTCCACGTCCCACATGCTGGACGGCGGACCCAACACATCAGGTGGGTCCCAAGTGAATGGGCCACCCCATGATCAAACTGATATTTATATTCCCTTCGTCTAGGCCGGTCAGCAGCAAGGTTGGCTGCCCACAACTGGACAATGTGGATGCATACATTTTAGTGATGGATGAGTGATGGTGAGGGATGGGTGAAAGGGACAATTTGGATAGTGGGCAGCCCACAACTGGACAATGTGGATGCAAACATTTTAGTGGGGCCCACAACATATAAGAGAGAGAGAGAGAGAGAGAGATCGGTGGAAATAGGAGGGACCCTGCCACTATGGGCCCCTCTAGCTTACAATCACATACATCAAGATAGGTCCCACCATATGTGGGCCCTCTAATCATCAAATCCAAACAAAAATCACCCACCTTAAGATATCTTCTTCCTTCTTCCACCAACGGGTTCTAGAGCTCCAAGGGAATAAGATTCAACGGTTGAAATTGATTTTAGAGGGTGGGATTGGGTGGTAGGAAGGTGGGCCACACCTAGCTTTTGTTCACTCCCCAAGTATAGGGTTGTGATGTAGTAATAAACTCGGTGAGACCGAGGTCGAATCCACAGGGACTGAAACCTGTACGCGATCTGAAAGCAACCAGAACTAGAACTAGAAGAAGATGAAATCTAAATCGAGTGTGATTTGAGGAATGATGGTGAAATAACAATCTAAAACTTAGGAAAAATTCAGAGGTAGAACACTAGGGATTCAGAGGATCCACTTGTAGAGATCAGGGAGATCTTATGCCTGCTTGAAAAAATCATGGAATTTAAACTGAACTGATGTTGATATAGTTTTCAAGAGATGAGAGGTATGTGAATTAGAATGGATTCCATCACCAAACCATGCCTAGGAGACAAAGTAAACAACAGAATTAAACTAATTGATAACCAATCAGATGATTATGAAAGTTAGGAAGGGTACCGACATCCAACCATGCCCAGGAGATGATGGTGAACAACAGGGCTTCCTGACGTCATAAACATAACAAAGCAAAGGAAATACTCAAAGCCATTGCAAACCCATTGTAATTTCAGTCACAACAGACCATTAAAGACTAAAACAATATTCCCTTAATAATCAAACTAAAATCAAATTTAGTTCATAAATTTAAATTAAAAGCATAAAATAGGGGCTCCCATCTCACTACAAGCTTCACCTCTTAGCCCTAGCTAAGAGGTTCAGCCAACCATGAAGGGCTGGATTGCTTAGACAAAGTAAAAAAAAAAAAAAATAGAAAGAAAAGAAAAGAACAGAACTCCCTGGTGCTCTATGTCGAAGCCCAAACCTCCACCCTCCTCTTCACGTCAGCCGTGGGATTCCCCTCACCTCTCTCTCTTTCCTCTTTTTATAGAACCTGTAAGGGCCGTCTGCTGTTTGTGAATCAGCCGGAGAGAAAGACAGCAGTCGGCTGTTTTACGCTCAGCACATCTGAAGATGGTGCGAAAGTTTTACGCACTCCTGTGTAATGAACCCATCTGGCGAACCCAGATCCACACAAAACTGTTCCTGTTAAGGGATCAAAGCCATTCAGGCTCATTGCAGATGGTCGGTTGGCCCAAGGGGGTATTTCGGACCGTCCAGATGAAGGGACCGATCATCCCCACGATCACCGAACGGCTGTAAAGCACGTGAGTGCGTAAACAGGGCCTGCGGACTGAGCTGCGTTGTTGGTGGGGCCCACTTCTTGGTGTTTCTTACAAAATCCACCCCGTCCAACGGATATGCGTCGAAGAATCGGTTGGGAAGGCATGGTTTCAGATTGGATTCGGTGTGGCCCACTGATTCCGTGCTTCAGCCGTCCGAACTGCGTTTGTGCGGCTAGAAATTGATCTTCGTTGTCTTCTTTTATTCCGTCACCTAGGTGCGAGTTAAGCCCTCCCTCTGCACTCCATGGAAGGTTCAGATGGTTGATTTGGATGAAGGGTGGGCCCCACTGTGTAAGATCAGCGGTCGGGTGCGTCTGCTTGTTTTGAAACAGAGACGGAGAAAGAGTCTTCGGTCAGCGCAACGCTGACCGATTCTCCTTGTTCGGTGCACGGCGCTCGCGCATAGGCTGTACACATGGGCATGCAAGGTGGATCCCATCTTGATGTATTTGCAAGATCCATTCCGTCCATCCGTTGTACCATGATATTTAAGGGGTTGATACCAAACTTGAAGTATATCCAAATATCAGGTGGGCCCCAGATTGAGATTTATGGGCTGATCTGTCCGTTGGGCTGCTTCCGCGATGATCCGATGGATGAATTTCGACGTGTACGGTTCATTTAGAGTCCTCAGGCCCTGTATAGAGTTTTGAGCCGGTCAGATGGTGAGAACCTTGTGATCTTGCATTCTGGACCATTTTCGGGCCTCTTCATCGTGATTGGCTGGATTTTCTCTGATCTCCGGCGTGTAAATCCTTGATCTTGGTCCCATGGAGTCTCATCCAATGCCTTGGTGTTGCCCAAGCCTTAAATCCACGCTTTTAACACCATATTTCCATCTAAGCTTGTAAATATACCCTGCATCACAATTACTACTAAATCGGACCGTTTAACCAGTTCAACGTTCGTAACTCCAGGGAATAACTAGGGTCCGATATACAATATTTGACCCTCAACACAACCCCCAACCAGCATTTTGCTAGTCCCGAGCAAAATATGCGAAAAATAAGTTGAGAATTACAGGACAATCTCTAAAAACTCAAGTAATTTTTGAAAATTAAACCAGATGCTAGAATTTTAAGATTCACAAATATTGGCCATTACTCTCTCCTAGACTCAAGCAGACGGCAAACCTCATAATCAAGTGCACAGTATTAATCCATCTATTAGAAAAATTCTAAACATTGAGTTCCATTGATGTATAGTATAATCTCGGCTTTCAACATTAATATTCAGTTCATTTTTTTTCAAGATAATGTTGGTAACCACAAGAGCATTCAGGACTCCCAAAACTTAAACCAAAGCGTCCCTCATAGATCTTTCTCTTTTTTTTTTCTTTTTTTTTTTTCTTTTTTTTTTTGTTTTGATAAGATGGGAATCAAATTTTCACTTATAGGGAGCAAACCTATGGTGAAACTAGTCGCCCAACTCTTTTCTAACTGTTAATCATGGAAAATCGAATCCACACCTATAGGGAGCAAACCCATGGTGCAATTCTTTTTTATACCCTGATGGCCAAATCTTTTAGGCTGGTTTCTTTCATGCTCAGTGATTACTAAATTAATCCTTTAGTTTCAGACTGAAATCTTAATGTGTAAGCGAGATGTGGTATGTGAAATCATGACTCAATCAATGTTTACAACTTCTAATCATGGATTAACAATTCAACTTAACCGTGATATTTAACAGCTACTGAATCCAAGAGTAGTAAATCACCAACCTTCCATATCCCGAAATTCTAAATCAAAGATGGTCGTCAAATCACTTCGAATTCACTAGAAAGTCCAGAAAAATTTAAAAATTTTCACAATTTTCGCTCAAGACTAAGAAAAACACTGATTAGGTTACCTAATCTCCCACCCCCAACCTAAAATCTACATTGTCCTCAATGTAAAAGATGTAAACATGCAATGCACATGGGACAACGACAGTAAAGAAAAAGTGATGGGAAGATAGTACCTGTATAATGAATCGAGGGAGACTTTCCAAGAGATAGAAGCATGGAATCCGGTCAGCACAAGAGAGAAAGTAGAACAAAAATAACAAAAATAAAATCCTACCTATACCACTTTCGCAGGTGCTTTCGATTGCATTTAGCGTATGCAACAGGCCTTTAAACCCCTAGGTTGCCCCTAGTGGACGAGTTGTAATCTCGTGAGGGTTTGCAGTAATGTTACCCACAGACATTGGACTAGGAAAATGGAATGAAAAGCTGGGCTGCCTCCCAGGAGCACTAAGTTTACCGTCTTCAGCCAGACAAATACAATAAACTACCCTAGTCTTATGAAAGTGATAAACCTACCTATACCTCCATCAGACTAGGAGATCATTCCTGGTAAACAGGATCAGTCAGAGGCATGGACATGTCTTCTGAATCAAATTTCTCGACAAATGGCTTTAAGCGATGTCCATTTACTTTAACTAAAGTTTGGATGATTTTTCCAACCAGGATTGTATGTATTGGAGTTGGGTCCAGTAAAAGGTCTTTGATAGTTGTTCACGGCATTGGCTTGTTCATTCAACACTCCTCGAAAGGCAGGTATTGTAGGACAGTTTTCAGTTGTGTGAATGTTGCAATCACAGATGCCGCAAACAACTTCATTGACCTTATCCTTCTTTCCTTCCATGGCCTCAAATTTTCTTATGAGATTAGTCACTTTATAATTGAGATCATCCTCTTCTTTCAGGAGATACAATCCACCTTTCTCCTTAGATTGAGTTGGCCTAGACGTGGTGTTTGATTTTGGGTAATAGTCCCAAGATTGTGTTTTTTCAGCCAGACTGTCGAGGTAGTCCCATACCTCGTCGACATCTTTGTTAATGAACTCTCCATTGCACATTGTCTCGACCATTTGGCGCATGGAAGATGTCAGTCCATCGTAGAAAAAATTTGTAATGCGCCACGTTTCAAAACCGTGTTGTGGGCATGAACTGACCAGATCCTTAAACCTTTCCCAACATTGGAAGAATGTTTCATCTTCCTTTTGGGCAAAGTTCATGATTGCTTTTCTGAGGGTAATTGTTTTATGATGTGGGAAGAATTTTTTTATGAATTCCCTCTGCATATCATTCCATGTGCCAATGGATCGAGGACGCAGTGAATGTAGCCACGTCTTAGCCTTCTCTTTTAAGGAAAAAGGAAAGAGTTTCAGCCTGATTGTATCCTCGGATACATTGGGAAAGTATAAGGTGGCTATAATCTCATCGAACTCTTTCAAATGTAAGCATGGACTTTCTGATTCAAGCCCATGAAATTTAGGAAGGAGTTGGATAACTCCTGGCTTGATGTCCATCTGTCCTATATTTTCAGGAAAAATCATACATGAGGGCGTACTCACCCCCGCCGGTTGTAAATAATCTCGTAAAGTACGAGGCAGGGGTGCTTGATGCACCTCATTCTCATCATGTCTTTCCTCATCCCTATGGTGAGGTAGTGCTTGAGGTTGATTTGCGGCCATAACCTCAATTAACTCAGGGGAATTCGACCGATGTCTAGTCCTGCGATGGACAGTTAACCCCTCGACTAATCCTCCTTCGGTCAAGAGACGTCGAGTGTTGTCACGAGCCCACTTGGGTATGAAACACTCGCAGCCCTCAGTTGATTTCTAACCCTAATCCTAAGAACGGAAAAAAAAAAAACTAAAAAGAAGAGAGGGTTGGAAGGAAGTTACCAAATTGAGGTCCCTAAGTTAAAACCTGTAAAATAAAACAAAACAAGTTAGTTTCTAAGGATAGTGAGCCTAAGAGTAAAAAAATTCCTAAGATGAAAAATAGTAATCAACTAAGTTCTAACTTAGAAAAGAGCAATCCCTAAAAAGAAAGTAGAAAACCTCTAAATAAATTAGGAAATTCTAAACTATGAAATAAATGAGTAATGAAAGAAATTTGAGAATTAGAAAGTAAAAGTTAGAAAGAGCTTACCAAATTAGAAATTAAAAACCTAAAAAGGAAAACAAATCCTACTTTGTAAATAGAACAGAAAGAAGAGGACAGTTACCAATTTAGAAGTCTATCAGAGTCTACAAAACAAGAGAATTGGGTTAGTCTCTAAGAAGAGAACAAAACCTAAGAAAATAGAAAGTTAGTAAAATCCTAATCTTACCCTTAATTCTAAGACTAATTAATTTCAAATTACGTAGCCGTCAGTCCCCGGCAACGGCGCCAAAAACTTGTTCACTCCCCAAGTATAGGGTTGTGATGTAGTAATAAACTCGGTGAGACCGAGGTCGAATCCACAGGGACTGAAACCTGTACGCGATCTGAAAGCAACCAGAACTAGAACTAGAAGAAGATGAAATCTAAATCGAGTGTGATTTGAGGAATAATGGTGAAATAACAATCTAAAACTTAGGAAAAATTCAGAGGTAGAACACTAGGGATTCAGAGGATCCACTTGTAGAGATCAGGGAGATCTTATGCCTACTTGAAAAAATCATGGAATTTAAACTGAACTGATGTTGATATAGTTTTCAAGAGATGAGAGGTATATGAATTAGAATGGATTCCATCACCAAACCATGCCTAGGAGACAAAGTAAACAACAAATTAAACTAATTGACAACCAATCAGATGATTATGAAAGTTAGGAAGGGTACCGACATCCAACCATGCCCAGGAGACGATGGTGAACAACAGGGCTTCCTGACGTCATAAACATAACAAAGCAAAGGAAATACTCAAAGCCATTGCAAACCCATTGTAATTTAGTCACAACAGACCATTAAAGACAAACAATATTCCCTTAATAATCAAACTAAAATCAAATTTAGTTCATAAATTTAAATTAAAAGCATAAAATAGGGGCTCCCATCTCACTACAAGCTTCACCTCTTAGCCCTAGCTAAGAGGTTCAGCCAACCATGAAGGGCTGGATTGCTTAGACAAAGTAAAAAAAAAAATAGAAAGAAAAGAAAAGAACAGAACTCCCTGGTGCTCTATGTCGAAGCCCAAACCTCCACCCTCCTCTTCACGTCAGCCGTGGGATTCCCCTCACCTCTCTCTCTTTCCTCTTTTTATAGAACCTGTAAGGGCCGTCTGCTGTTTGTGAATCAGCCGGAGAGAAAGACAGCAGTCGGCTGTTTTACGCTCAGCACATCTGAAGATGGTGCGAAAGTTTTACGCACTCCCTGTGTAATGAACCCATCTGGCGAACCCAGATCCACACAAAACTGTTCCTGTTAAGGGATCAAAGCCATTCAGGCTCATTGCAGATGGTCGGTTGGCCCAAGGGGGTATTTCGGACCGTCCAGATGAAGGGACCGATCATCCCCACGATCACCGAACGGCTGTAAAGCACGTGAGTGCGTAAACAGGGCCTGTGGACTGAGCTGCGTTGTTGGTGGGGCCCACTTCTTGGTGTTTCTTACAAAATCCACCCCGTCCAACGGATATGCGTCGAAGAATCGGTTGGGAAGGCATGGTTTCAGATTGGATTCGGTGTGGCCCACTGATTCCGTGCTTCAGCCGTCCGAACTGCGTTTGTGCGGCTAGAAATTGATCTTCGTTGTCTTCTTTTATTCCGTCACCTAGGTGCGAGTTAAGCCCTCCCTCTGCACTCCATGGAAGGTTCAGATGGTTGATTTGGATGAAGGGTGGGCCCCACTGTGTAAGATCAGCGGTCGGGTGCGTCTGCTTGTTTTGAAACAGAGACGGAGAAAGAGTCTTCGGTCAGCGCAACGCTGACCGATTCTCCTTGTTCGGTGCACGGCGCTCGCGCATAGGCTGTACACATGCGCATGCAAGGTGGATCCCATCTTGATGTATTTGCAAGATCCATTCTGTCCATCCGTTGTACCATGATATTTAAGGGGTTGATACCAAACTTGAAGTATATCCAAATATCAGGTGGGCCCCAGATTGAGATTTATGGGCTGATCTGTCCGTTGGGCTGCTTTCGCGATGATCCGACGGATGAATTTCGACGTGTACGGTTCATTTAGAGTCCTCAGGCCCTGTATAGAGTTTTGAGCCGGTCAGATGGTGAGAACCTTATGATCTTGCATTCTGGACCATTTACGGGCCTCTTCATCGTGATTGGCTGGATTTTCTCTGATCTCCGGCATGTAAATCCTTGATCTTGGTCCCATGGAGTCTCATCCAATGCCTTGTTGTTGCCCAAGCCTTAAATCCACGCTTTTAACACCATATTTCCATCTAAGCTTGTAAATATACCCTGCATCACAATTACTACTAAATCGGACCGTTTAACCAGTTCAACGTTCGTAACTCCAGGGAATAACTAGGGTCTGATATACAATATTTGACCCTCAACAGCTTTCTCTCATGGAAGCTCTCTTGCTTGGACGGTCTCTCTTGGTGTTTGCTTGAAAATGGAGAGAGAAATGAGAGAGAGGAGATGTAAGGAGATGGGTGTGATGGATGAGTGATGGTGAGGGATGGGTGAAAGGTGATGGATGTACTTGACATGTATGGGTGGAGAGAGAGATTTGATTTTAGGGGTTGCTTTTGGGGATGGGACATGTACTTGATTGATGGGATTGATGGGACATGTTTTCTTGAGTTTAGCAAATGCGCGATGTTTTCTCGAACTGAAATCGGGCCCACATCTCCTGGCCTGGGTATCGCATCGACGGGTGAGACGTGGTGTTGAAACCGCAACGACGGTGCGGTTGCTAGGGTACAAGTTTCGGGTCGAACCGACTCTGTAATACGAGATACGACTCAGGGTCATGCGCAACTGCTATGTACGCATCGCGGGTCGTCAAAATTCGACTGGGCGGACCGAAGAGGCCTATGAAACGGTACGGGCTAGGATACAGGTCTCACATTCTTTCGATTCAAAATTACTCATCCAAGCTAAGAAAAGCCTTCACTTAGAAAGAGAGAAGTCCCCACTATCATCGAACTATTGCATGGTATTTATATTTTATATAGCTTTTATTTTTTCTAATTCATTGATCTTTTTTCATGAATCATATATTTTAAAGAGAGTAATCACTCTTCTTTTAAGATCTAAGGGATTTAAACAAGTAGCCTGTGATTTGAATTAATTTAAAATCAATCTAGAATCTAGAAACCATGTTTGTGTCACTGGACATTGAACATTCTACTTCAAACAAAGCGGTTCTACTGGCTACTTCAAGAACGTCTTCAAAGAGAAGATAAGTATCATTTTATATCTTTGTATTTTGGTTTCTTTGAGATATCCAGAAAATCTCATATATTGGTTTTGACTGAGATAGCCAGAAAATCTCAACGTGGGGTTTTGTTTTAGATGGCCCTTCTAAAATCACAATTATATAGATTTTAAGGTGAACCTGTGAAAACCTTGTTTATTAGTGAACGTCAATATCATGTGGGTTGTGATTATTGGGAGTGGAGTAGGTGTGGCTGTTTGAGAACAGTTGGTGTACACACTGAACCACTATAACTCCTGTTATTTGTGGTGAATTATTTAACTTTTGTATCTGTGGTGAATGATTGTAATTTGTTTATACATATATGGTAAATGCTTGTAATAGATAGCTCTCTTATCTCTTGCTTAGTTTGTGATCTTGATCCTTACAAACATTCATAAAATCAGGTTGTCCTACCTAAAACTTTGTTTTTGGTGTAAGGTTGTCCTACGAACTAAGTTTGAATTAATTTCTCAATACTACTACTATTGAGATCCATGATTTATTCTGTTTCATTTATTATTTCAGTACTTTGAGTTTTTATTTAGCATAGTCCTATTCACCCTCCCTCCCCCCCTCCCCCTCTAGGACTGTTAGCTCACCTTTTTCATAAAGGTTTCAGAGGTTGAGGTCACTGTCTTTCTCAGGAGCACCAGATCCAGTTCTAGCAGAACACTGGCTAAATAGAATGGCCAAGATGATGAAACCGCAAAGTTGTTCGCACGCCAAGAAGGTTGTTCTCGCCACTTATGCCCTGGAAGGCGAGGCTGATATATGGTGGGGAAGCATGCTAAGAAGAGTCTCATCTGATTGTGAGTGGACCGGGACTGAGTTTAAGAGGAGGTTCAATGAAAAACACTTTCCTCCATGCATCGTCATAAGAAAATATCTAAGTTTCTCAAGTTGGAACAAGGGAATACGACAGTGTCTTAATATGAAGCGCGCCATGACTAATTATAATGATATGCACCAAAGGCCGTTGAGGACGAGGAATATAAATTGCAGAAGTTTAAGGAAGGTCTCTGACCTAAAATTCAGTCAATATTGTACACCTTCGACTTTACTGACTTCACTGATATCGTGGACAAAACCATGCGAATAGAAAAGGACTTCGAGCGTATGGCTAAAACAAGCATTTCTGTTCAAGGTTCTATGAGTAAAGCTAGGTCGATGCCATTTACATCTCATACGCCTGAGAAGAGTGTAAAATTCACGCCTCACCCAACTCATTCTTCAAGTTAGGATAAGCTTTGCAACTCTTGTGGAAAACTGGGTCATATCTTAAGGTGGTGTTTCAAGAAACAATGAGATGAGAGGATCTTCCCTCCAGCACAACAACTTCAACCACCAATTCAGTCTTCTTCGAATCCTGCTCAAGCCTCGCAACCTCAAGCACGAGAACGGGGAACTCATCGCATGAATGCCTTGGATACACCCAACCCTGAGCGAGTCCACTAAGGTATGATTTTTACAAAACCTCCCTAGTAGTTACAGAGTAGTTAGTAAGGATTAGGAGCTTTGTGAGTGTGTAGTAATACGACTTTAACAATTTGAAATAATTAAATTATAGATTTTAGAATAGCACCCCAGATAGTTAAAATGCAATGTTAAAGCATAATGAACCATTTAGGCTCATTCTTTAGGAAAATAGGAAATTAAGTAACATATCTCAAATGACTAAAATGATCGGGAACACATACCGACGGAACCATGTCTAAAAGAAGTATATGCAGTTTGACATGAATTCTAAATCCTAATGATTACAATGATCTTAATGCCCTGATCAAGTAGAAGATCGATACTCACCGGGAATAAGAAGGATACTTGTAAACTCACTGCCCGGTCAGGCAGAAGTGTGGAGTATCAGGTTTAGACCGACTACAACCGTCCGTCCATGGTTACTCGAATAATGAAAACAAAAATATACTTTTACCTTAAAAAGTAAGAAGCTATTCTCAATTCTATTCATAATAGAATAATTGAATTTCGGGACGAAATTCTTTTTAAGGGGGGTAGATTGTAACACCCCATACTTTTCGTTCCTCGAGTGTTATCATATAACCTAATTTAGCATGAATACAACCTAGCTTAAGAGAACATTCACGTGCTTCCTAGTTTAAATCCGACTGTTGGAAACAATTCCCATTTATATATTAAGCTACCCATCCGATATACTTCAAGATGGATCACCCCATCATTAGAAAAACCTATTCTTAGGATTCAAATTTCATTAATAGACAAATCTAACCAACCATCTTAGATTTAGGTACCCAGATCACGATATCCACCGTCCATCATGGTGCCCCACCCTATTGATGAAATCATCACCCGATTGCGCAATTCAACCACTTAGTTATGGAAACAACCCTCAAGAATCCATTTAGATTAGACTAGAAACCCTGATGACCATTGATGGTCAAATTTAAATGCAAGCTGGCCATTAGGTCGACGAGAATCCACCATCAAGTACCAAGATCTAAAGGTATGGCCCAACAGAACCTTTTGATCGGCCACACAGCTAATCCCCTACCCTAACTAACCTTGCTAAACGAATGGGCGGATTGGATTTACTGAAATGACTCGACGGGTCCTTCAAACCACTAATTGAACACGAAATTTGCATGTATGGCCCACCTAAACCTTGGATCTGCCTCACCTTCGACCAAATGTCCTGACGGGACCTACGAAACTTAATGAACAGAGTGGATGTTGTCAGGACATCATTGTGGACCCCACATTCGTTGTAAGTGCACAACGTGTGCGTGTGCCCGCCAAGCACCAAACCGAGAACTAGGTCAAACTGGGCACTGACTAAGCCCGCTCGAAGAAGAGAAAAATTCTCTCTCTTTCGAATTTTTCCCACCCGTGAGCAGCTCGTGGACAACGTCCGTTTCTGGTCACGAGATGGTCCACCATTGGCCATTGATCAGATGATCTGGACCGTCCATCTTAGAGAATGGGGGATTCAGACCGAACCCCCAGAGTTTCGCACGTGGTATCACACATACAGTTGTACAATCGCAGGTGCAAGCGGGCTGAGTGTAACAATTCATTTTCCAAAAATAGAAAGTTTCTGTTTTTCTTGCCTTTACAGGCTGGCAATCCACGTGAAACCTCCTCCTTATCATCTGAACCCTCCACATCAGTAAATCCCAACCCTTTAAAGTAGGTTTTCCTATCTACACTTGAAACTTTTCTTCACCTGCCGCCACAAGTGGAAACCGAACCCATCGAGCAAATACACTAATGACTGTCCATCTGGTGGGTCTCATAGTGTCCAAGGGTCAAATCCAAGCCATCTATAAGGCTCAGATTGGAAGATCACCTCGCAAGCTCAAATCTGCCATTAGTGAGGTCGTCATCTTCCCCCTGCGAAAGACCCACTTGCTTGGGATGTGGCCCACTTGTTGATCTGAACTGTCCATTCGGTGGGCCATGGATTTAGAGATACATTAGTATAGGTGGATTATCTCCATGCAGCTAGGTTCACATTAACTCAGCGACAACGTGAGCTCTTATTCGAGCCATTATTGCAAAGCTGTGACTAATCCTAAGATTAGTAGCAAATGTTTCTGGGATTTTCCTAGGGCCTATAAAGGATGCCCGTTATAGCAACCCATTCAAGAAAAAAGGAGAGAAAAGAAAAGAAAAGAAAAGAAAGAGAAAATGAGAGAGAGAGAGAGAACGCCGTCCTCTCTACTTATTGCCGCACCAAGCCATGAACTCGGTTTGCCTGAGTTAGGTGCGAGTTTGAGCTAAGCTCTGTCCTAGTCAGTTGATGAGGAGAGGAAAAGAAAGAGAATGAGGGAGAGAAAGTGTTGTTGTTGTTGCTGCCACTGCCAGTGCCGGAACAGCTTGAGCTCGGGCCGAGCCAACAGAATTTGGGTCGGGTCTACTCCTGGTTTGGTCCAGTAGTTGTTGGACGGTACAGAAAGAAGAAGAAGAAGAAGAAGAAGAAGAAGAAGAAGAGAGAGAGAGAGAGAGAGAGAGAGAGAGAGAGAGAGACGTTGTCCTCTTTCTTCTTGTGACCTATTGTTGCATTGAGTCTCGGACTTTGTTTGTCTGAGTCTGGATCGTGTAAGCTTCTTGAACCTTCAAACGATAGGAGAAGAAGGAGAGGAGAAGAACACAAAAAAGAAAGAAGAAGAGAGAAAGAAGAACGTGAGAGAGGATAGAGGGTAGCTGGTTGTTGCACCACTCGACTCGACCGAGTCAGAATTGGTCCAAGCATTGCTAGACGTTCCAGCAGTAGGAGGTAGGGAAGAGAGAGAGAGAGAGAGAGAGAGAGAGAGAGAGAGAGAGTTGGGAGTCAAGTCAACTCACTGCTAGGTTGTGGCTGCCAATTTGAGTCTGAGTTGACTCGGTCCAAACCATTGTTGGACATTCCAGGCTTCCAACAAAGAGAAAGGGAAGAGGGAGCAAGAAGAGGAGGAGAAAGAGAAAGAGGAAGAAAAACAAGAGAGAGAGAGAGGGAGCATGCGCCTACCCCGACTCGTTAGTTAACACGTAAGGCCAATTTGAGTTTACTTAGTTGGTGCTGAGTGGTGCTTGGACCCAAATCCGGGTTGGGTTGACTCAGTAGGATAAGTAAGAATCATCTCCATATCCTAAGTTCTAAATTTATGATAATTGAAAGTATTTAACTCTAAATTTTATTTAAGCATGTAGGAATTCTAGATGTCTTTTGATTAGGACCGAGCCGACCTCTTACGATTCCAATTGTGCAGGATTCAATTCTAAGAAGTACACACCAACTAACAACGTGAACAAAGCCATAAGGCGCGGACTCACCCTTTGAGCTTCCCACTTAAATTCACCAATCTGGACATAAATGATGCTTTAATCCCATGCAATTAGTAGCTCTAAGTTATTTCATAGCTTACTTATCTCAATATGCCAATATGTTGCGCAACTGACTCACGTAATGTATAATTGCTATCTCTTTAATGTTTACAAACATGAATGATTTGGTTGCCACATGTTATCTCAAGTTGTATAGTTTGCTAACTAATTGGATGTTGTCGTTTGTGATTATCTTATGGACTGAACGGAACATGTTAAGGACTCACCATCTTGTGGTCCCTATTTGACTTACACAGTCTTGATCGCGCATTGCTTTACATGACTTGGATCACTTATTTACCCTTTGTGGCTTTGATGGAACATTGGTGCCCTTTTGTGGCTTGTTGATTCTCTCTTCATCTTACGGTGTTTAGTCTTATGGTGATTTCCCGGTGGAACTGAAGTTCGCTTGTTGATTTTTTAGTCATCTTGCGATGTTCACGTACGATATGATTTTCGGGTGAAATAGAGTTTTGTATGTTGGTTTTCTAGCCATATTGCGGTGTTCAGTCATACTGTGATTTTCGGGTGGAGCGGGAGTTCGCATATAGATTTTCTAACCATCTTGCGGTGTTCACATACGATATGATTTCTGTGTGGTTTAGAGTTTGTATGTTGATTCTCTCTTCATCTTATGGTGTTTAGTCGTACTGTGATTTTTAGGTAGAATGGGTGTTCGCTTATCGATTTTCTAGTCATCTTGCAGTGTTCACGTACGATATGATTTTCAAGTGAAGTACATGTTTGTATGTTAATTTTCTCTTCATCTTGCGGTGTTCAATCATATTGTGATTTCTGGGTGGAGCTGAAGTTCGCTTATCGATTTTCTAGTCATCTTGCGGTGTTCACATACGATATGATTTTCGGGTGAAGTAGAAGTTTAAAGCTTGATTTTCTAGTCATTTTGCAGAGTTTGCATGATTGATTATTTGACTATCTGGACACGTCCACTTGCATTGCGATTTCTATTACATTTCTTTAATGTTAAAATTATGTTGACTAAATTATTTCTGAATATATGATCATGATTTTAAATTGCATTGTTTAAAATGTCTCTTATCATATATTGTGATTTATGCTGGATTATGAATGATGAATGTGCAATCTTAGAGGGTACTCCTCACTGCGATAGCAATTGACGTTATCAAACCATAACGGTTGATGCAAGTGTAGAGTGAGCCGATGTCATTCACTAGGTCGCTAGAACAGGTCAGGTAGCTGAGGAACTAGACGAGGTCCTTACGGCCCATGCCGAGCTCCATCATTAGACAATAGATTTCTATCTTTATTCAATGAACTTTGTTATTTGGGATTGTATAAGTCCTGTATGGGCACTACATTTGAAATTTTGTGATGATCAAAATATTTTTATACAATGCATGGTTTATACTGCTAACATTTGCTACTAACTCTAATTAATGATAAGCGGCTCAAATTTAGACTGAATTTTAAATGATAACACTCGGGTTTTAGGAGAACGAGTCATATACTCGGGTTTCAAAAATCGGGGAGTTACATGACCGCTGCATCGGACACGCCTAGATACAGCAGTAGAGTTTCGCCCAGCTCGGGTTTGGAGAGTAACGGCGGTGATCCCAGGTATTCTTTAAGCTGCTGGAGAGCTACCTCATATTCTTCGGTCAATTCGACAATCTGTCTCCCCTTCAACTGTTTGAAGAAAGTGGGGCATTTATCTGTAGCTCTGGATACGAAGCGGTTGAGAGCAACTACCCTTCCATCCTGCCTCTATATGTCTTTGACAGTCTTTGGGGACTGCATGTCGAGGAGGGCCTTAATTTTCTAGGGACTAGCCTCGATCCCTCGCCAGCTGACCAAAAATTCTAAGAACTTTCCCGAGCTTACGCCGAAGGCACATTTATTCGGGTTTAGTTTAATTTTATATTTTTTGAAAATGAGAAACATCTCCTCTAAGTCGGTCGTGTGATCTATGGCTTTTACGCATTTGACGAGCATGTCGTCGATATAAGCTTTCATGGTTCGCCTTATCTAGCAAGCGAACATCTTGTTGACTAACCTCTGGTAGGTCGCTCTTACATTTTTTAAACCGAAGGATATCACGCAGTAACAATAAAGACCTTTGTTAGTGATAAAGGTGGTCTTAGATTTATCTATTGGGTGCATTACAATTTGATTATATTCTGAATATGCACCTATAAAACTAAGTAGTTCGTGGCCTGCAATACTGTCGACCAGCTGATCAATCCTAGAAAGAGGAAAGCTGTCTTTGGGGCAGGCTTTGTTCAGGTTTGTATAATCAATATAGACATGCCACTTCCTGTTAGCCTTCTTGACCAGTACAATGTTGGCCACTCAGTCCGAGTAGTAGACTTCCTTAATGAAGTTGGTTTGAGGAGCTTGCCGACCTTTTCTCCAATCACTGCGTATCTTTCCGGGCTGAGGGCACATCGCTTTTGTCGAACTGGCTGGTAGGACGGGTCGATGTTCAGGTAATGCGTGATGATGGCAAGATTAATGCTCGGCATGTCCTCATGGGACCAAGCGAAAACGTCGGCAAAGAGTCGAAGGAGGGCTACCAATTTGTTTCAAAATGGCGATACCAAGGACGACCCAATTTACATGGTCTTAGAGGGATCAGAACAAGGTCCACCATAGGTCCGCCGCATTCCTAGGATTCCTCTCGTAGGTCCAAAGACTCGATCGTCATCATTTCGCGTGGAACCCTCAATGTCGTGGTTTAACACTGTTGAGCGTCCTGTTGGTCGCCCTTGACAATTCCCACACCGTGTTCGGTTGGGAACTTCACAGCGAGGTGGTAGGTTGACACTGCTGCTCGGAGGAGGTATAAAATGGTCGACCAAGGATAGCGTTGTAGATGGATGATTGGTCAACTACAAGGAAGTCAACCATCACCGTGGTCTGATTTTGGTAATCTCCGGCCGTAAGAGGGAGCTGGATAGCTCCTTCCGGCAGAACCTGACCCCCAGAAAACCCGATCAGGGGGGTCTTCACGACTCTAACTGAAGCCCGACCAACGACCATCTTATTGAAGGCTTGGAGGAAAAGTACATCCGCCGACGACCCTTTATCGACGAGAATTCGGAAAACCTTCCGATTTGCTATGGTAACAGTGACTACCAACGCGTCATCGTGAGGGTGGTGAACACCTCAGGTATCCTTGTCAGTGAAAGTCACACTGTACCTCTCTAGTTTTCTCTCTTTCAAGGGTCAAGTAAGGACCATAATTTCCGTTTCTGGGCGACTGATGCTTCTTGTATGAATCTTTCGGGCGTTATTCAAATCACCTCCGCCTTTGTGGCCTCCGAAAATTGTTCAGATCTCCCCGGTTGGCTGGTTGTCGATCAGTTGTTCCTCAGCAGCCGTGGCCCAGCTTCCTCTTTGATCTATGTGCTCACCGACGTGACATTCTCAGATAAGCCTTTCGATCTCCTGTTTGAGGTGGTAACAGTTGCTCGTATTATGCCCGTGATCCCGATGAAAATAGCAGTACTTGTTCTTGTTTCTTCGGTCAGGATTGCCTCATAGCTTGTTCGGCCATTGAACGAAGCGCTCATCTTTTATTTCCATCAGGACCTGCTCTTGAGGTTTGTTCAGTGGGGTGTAAGTGGCGAACTTCCTGTCAGGTCGTTTGCTCGACCTGTAATCGTCGCGAGAGTGATCATCCTTTCTCTTTTTGCTCATATTGGTCGAGTCTGGTTCTTTCTTCACCTACTCTTTGGCCACAGAACTTTTGTTTTGGAAGGCGTCTTGCAAGATCCGGGACTCTTCGGCATTAGTATACTACTATAATCGGTTCAGGAACTCCGCCAACGTAGTAGGAGGATTCTTATCCAGAGAGAAGAGGAACGGTTTGTCTCTCAGCTCGATCATGATGGCGTTCAATGCGGTCTCATCAGAATGTTTCCGCACTTGCAGTGCTTCGAGATTGAAGCACTTGATGTAATCCTTTAAGAGCTCGCCATCTCTCTAAACTATGTTCATGAGATGGGCCGGCGCTTTGAGTCTCTTCTTTCCTCCAATGAAATTAGTGACGAAAGCCTTACTAAGTTTGGAAAATGATCGAATGGACCTCGGTTTAAAATGAGCGGCGTCGACGAGAGTTAGCGAGAAGGCTTGGCACATGACCACATCATATGCATTATGGAGTTCATGTAGGTTCGGAAAGACTCCATGCGCTCTATTGGGTCGGTGTTCCCTGTGTAGGGGGTGATTTGAGGTAGTCAAAATCTATCCGGTAATTGCGCCCACATGATGTCGAACGTGAATGGGGATTCTGTCTCTTCCGGGGCAGCCATATTGCCTCAGTAGGTCTGCTTCATGTCGGCGATCTATCATTGTAAGCTTTGCAGCTCGTCCTTCAAGGTTCCTCGCTATTAGCGGTAGCTTCGACCGGGGCCCTATTGCGCCTCCTCCGATCTATCTCATGCCACAGGTCGGAGGCAGGTAATGGAACAGTCCCCGACACATGAGATGGAATATGTTCAATAAGGGTAGGTTGTGGGTTTGGTTGCGAGATGACCTGCACGATAGAGGGTTGAGGAGGATTAACGCATGGTCGAATGTAGCTCGACCGTCCTTCCCTCTTATGATCGGGCTCACGAGCATGCTCAGGCTGTGTATTTTTCATCATTTACTTTAGATAGCCTAGGTCAGCCCTGATATCTCCAACCTCTCGAGAGAGAGCATCTCGTCAACCACCTCTACCATGCCTTTGCTGATCGCGTCAGCTCGAACCCGAAGTGGCCTGATGCTGCGGGAAGCCACGATGGTTCTCCTGTCGTTCAGGACATTTGACGGGCTGCATGGCCTGGACAGGCGTAGGCACAGTAGTGATCAGAATGGCTATGGGGGGAGACTGGGCTTTCTTCTTTCCTTTTGCCATTACCAAATATTGAATGTTTATCGGTAGAACTGGAACGGCTTAACTGTGTCGTTCCCACAGACGGCGCTAAACTGTTAATGTAGTTTTCTAGTAGACCCTCCACGGTGCACCTCTTTGAACCTACACAGGCGAAAGTGAGAGACAAATGAGGCCTTGGTTTATTCAGGTGACTCTCCGATGCCTAAGTCAGGCTCGTGGTTTTGAAAGTAGGATCTCAAGAAAATAGACTAAGAAAGTATTAGGGTTTTAGTGAACGTACCTCCAATGTTGGGAGATACTCATCTATTTATAGGGAAGAGAGAACCCAGTCATAAAGGGGGCTCTCCGGTAATATCTTGGGGATTTGATTTGATCCAGGATCTCCTCGAGATTGCGGAATCCCAAGATTGTCGGGATTCGCTCTCATCTCCCGAAGATCTCCAGAGAGAGATCTTCCATTCTTTGCGAGGATTCTTTGAATCTGCAGCTCGGCTTTAGGTCGGATCTGAATAATGTTGTTTTGATCGACAGATCGACATTCACCACTTTTGTTCGTCAGACAAACCGGAAGGTTTGAGTTCCCTTCCTCTAGGTGTCAAGACCTTCCAACCGTACTAGGGGTATTGTAGATCTATGATCGTTCTATGAACGGTTTGTGATCGATCCATAATTGATCTATGACCGAACTATGACCGATTTGAGACTAATCCGTGACTGATATGTGACCGATCTATGACTGATCTATGACTGGGCTATGGCCAGTTTGTGACCGATCTACATCCGACCTATTAATTTAGGTCGGTCTTTCACCCACTGGTGCAAGATTAAAAGCTCCTTGTATGTCCTTGTATTTGCATCTTTCTCTTTGGAGGGTATTTTATTTTTTGGACGCAAAGGCCTTGTTAGGCTCGGATCTCCATCGGCTCAGAGTGGCTTAGTAGAGTTGGTACATTTTATAAGCCGACTTATGAAGTCGTAGATTTTTCCTCAACAATGATACACCAGATGTGTGTTCTATTACCCAAATTTTGAAATAATATGAGAAATTCAACCATTCAATTCGTGTCTTTTCACGGTTCAAATGTTAGCCCCGGATCTAACCGTTCGTTTCTCAGGTAATTTATCAGATAGATTTAGCAATTCAATCCTCTTAATTTTTTAGATGGCCTATCGACATGATGTCCCACCAGAAAAACAGTTTTGATCACAACATGTTTGACATGTGTGCATCATGAGAACGCCACTGCATTAGAACTTCTGTACAGCGAGGTACACGATGTATAGAAGTTCTTCGCTGTACAGAAGTTCTTAGACAGTCAGGCTTTATTAACGATACTATGGATGTGTATGACGCTTAATACGCAGGCACTTAGAAATTGTACACGTGGCATATATAAATAAAACAAAGATCAGATTTTACCGAACGCTGACGACAGGCTACAACCCAAGATCTCATTGGTTAAAAAAAATCCTTACAAGTTATTCGATCGTGAGCACTTGTTTGTGAAAAGTGGACCGTTAGATATTTTCTTTACAACCGTAAAATAAATGTCTAATAATCTGATAGTAGGATAAGCAAATAAGCTTAATTTTGGCTCATGACACATCTATTCTGGTTAATATAATTTGGACGGTTTAATTTGAGTAATCTGCATTCAATTTATAAGTAATTTCTTAGTGCATGCGTATTACCCATACCTTTCTGCCCGACTACCAATGTTTTTCTCTTATTTATAAATTTATTTTATTATTTTTAATTTATCTTATTTATTAACGAAAGGACCATCATTGCTTTTACAGCCGCACTTAAAAATGAAGCTTTTTTATTCGACGCGAGTTCCCTGCACCGGGCGCGGATTCGGTACTACCCCTGCCCGTCCAGAGCTCAAGACAGGCTGGACGTGTAGCCCATTGATTAGCGGGGGTGGTTACGTCCGATGGTAGTGACATGTCATTAAATGGAACTTAGTTCTCCAAAAAAACTCCAAACGTTTTTTTTTTGTCTTCGACTGAGTTGATGTCATCAACTTATGTTGGCCCTACCATGATGTATGTTGTGTATCCACACCGTCCATCCATTTGGAGAGATAATATTAGGGCACGATACAAAGAATGAGTCAGATCCAAAGCTCTAGTGGACCCCACCACAGAAAAGAGTGGGAAAATTGACACCCACCATTAAAAAGTCCTAAGGGCGATGAAAACTTTCGATCAAGCAAATATTTATGTTTTCCTTCTTTCATGTCTACTTTAGCACATGAACCGGTTGGATCTAAAATAAACATCATGGTGGACCTTCTGAAGGTTTCAACTATGGGCAGCATTCTCTCCACCGTTTTTTTGTGGTGGGGTCCACTACAGCCTTGGATCTACTTATTCTTTTTATCATGCCCTCAAATGATCTCTCAAAATGTATGGACAGTGTGGATACAAAACATATATCATGGTGGGCCCACAGAAGTTGGTGAAGTCACTTTGGTAGCATGTCCCGCTACTCGACCTATTAGTAGCTAATTCGCGAATTCCATCCGGGTAATTGCAAGAAGCGGATTGCTTAGTACACTAACCGTACTGAATAAACTCTATAGGCTCCACCGCCGTTCATGCATTGTATAAACTCTGTCCAGCCGTTTTATCACGTAAATTTAGGGCTTTAACCCAAATATCAAGCATATCCAAATCTCAAGTGGACCACACCACTGGAAACTGTGTGAATTGAAGTCTACTGTTGAAAATTTCTTAAAAGGCAACATAAGTTTTAGATCAAGCTGATATTTGTGTTTTCCCTTCATCCATGTCATTGTGATCTTATGAACCGTTTGGATGATAAACAAACATCATTGGGCCTTAGAAAGGTTTCAACGGTGGAAATAAATAATTCCATTATTTCCTATAGTATGGTCTATTTAAGCTTTAGATATACTTTAAATTTGGGTTGAACCCTTAAAATGATTTCAGATGGACAGCGTGATAAAACACATGAATTCATAGTGGGCCCAACAGAGTTTACTCAATACAATAAGAGCCATACTTGCTATGAAGTGACGTAACCCACTTATAAGAGCAACAAAAGTTTTTGATCAAGATGTTATTTTTGTTTTCCTTTCTTTCATGTCTGAGTTAATACATGAATAGGTTGGTTCTCAAATAAATATCATGGTGGACCTTCGGAAGGTTTCAACGGTAGGCATCACTCTCCCCACTGTTTTTTGTGGTGGGGTCCACTCTAGCCTTTGATCTGACTTATTCTTTGTATCATGCCTTAAAATGATTTCTCCAAATATATGAACGGTGTAGATACAACACATGCATCATTGTGGGGCCCATAAAACTCGGTGACGTTACTTTAGCAGCGAGTCTTGCTACTCTGCCCACGAAAAAAGATAGAAAACTGAAAAAAAAAAAAAAAAAAAAAAAAAAAAAAAGGAGACGGTTGGGGTTCTCCGTTGACCGAGTATAAACGCAAGCTAACGGCTCCGTTTGTTGACGTGTCCTTTGCCATATGACGTAATCACTCTCCACTAATCAAGGGATTACACGTCCAGCCAGTCCTGAGCTCCAGACAGGCGGAGGTAGTACCTAATCCGCGCCCCCCCTGCACCACCCTTGTTACAGGGAGTCCATACAACAGAAAGCTCCGTGGGGTCACAGAGATGTCACGTGAAATCAAATCCATCCATCCGTTTCTTTGAATCATTTTATATTGAGATCTTAATATTAAGGAAGATCCAAGACCGAAGTGGACCACACCACAAGAAACAGTGGGGAGCGGAACTCCCATCATTGAAACCTTGCTAGGGTTTAGATGATGTTCATATACCATCAAACCCGTTCATAAGGTGACTTATTCTCTCCAAGATGAAAGGAAAATATATATATTCCATCTGATCCAAAACGGTTTTAATGGTAGCCGTTCAATCTCTGCATTTTCTTATAGTGTGCTCTAAATGAGTTTTTCATCTTGTCTCTTTTTGAAGTTCTCATCTTAAAATGATCTTGTTAAACTGATGGAAGGAGTAGATTTCACACAGACATCACGGAGGGCTCCATATAGCTTTGTATCGCAGGAACTCCCTGCAACAGATCCACGCATCCTTTTTATTCCATGAACTTGGATTTCAGTTTTCACGCAGACATCAGGGAGCCATGAAGCTTTATAGTGCAGTTGTATTATAAAGAAATATACGTGTTTGTTATAGAGAGATGCCAAGTCAGACTTAAACTCATGTGGCAAAGATGCCAGATCAGAGAAAACCCATGGTTTGCCCCAGCAACAAAAATTGATTTTGTCTCTGTTCATAAAACATCTGTTTTATGGTAAAAATCCACCAGCTCTGATTTTTTAAAGATGTTTTATGGTAAAAATCCACCAGCTCTGATTTTTTAAAGAGTTGACGATGGTGATACAGTTCTTTAAGAAAGAAGAGGTTCATGTACCAGCCACTTCAATATAGGTATGCCGTGCTTCTAAAAACTGAGAAATCTCTAGAATTTTTTGGGCAAGATTAGGTGGTTTGCAACCCTTGAAAATTTCAAGGGCAGACTTAGTCAAAAACATTCGAAGATCCCTCTCAACACCCAGTCCCTATAAATACCGTGTGCTGTCTATGGTCAATGTCTCACAATAGAGTTTACGAAAATTCAATGCAATAGCTGCCTTTTCATTAGTCGGCTATTGCATTGAATTGCATGCTAGCTTACAAGACATGGATTTTATTTCTTAAAAATGAATTGCATGCCAGCTTACAAGACATGGATTTTATTTCTTAAAAATGAATTGCATGCTATACAACTCAACTTTTAACGTAAGTTAACTGCCCCACAATAAATGAATAGGTATTATATATCCATAGCTCTACGGTGACTGTCGCAGTTTTTCTCTAATTTATTTATTTATTTTATTATTTTTCTCTTATTTATTAATGAAATTGATATCATTGCTTTTCTAGCCGGCCACGTTTTTTTTTTTTTCTTTTTTTTTCTTTTTTTCCACGCATTCCCTGCACCAGCCTATTTCACGGATCCGTGCAGCAAGAAGCTCCATGGGAGTGCAGAGATGTTAGTGTGAAATCGACTCCGTTCATCCGTTTCTCTGAGTCATTTTAAATTGAGATCTTAAAAATAAGTAAGATCCAAGACCTAAGTAGACCACAGCACAAGATACAGTGGGGAGCTGAAATCCTAACATTGAAACCTTGCTGGGGTTCAGATGATGTTGGTATACCATCAAACTAGTTCATAAGGTGACTTATTCTCTCCAAGATGAAGGGAAAATACAAATATTCTACCTGATCCAAAACTTCTGCAGGCTCCAATACGGTTTTAATGGTGGCCGTTCAATCTCTACATTTTCTTATAGTGTGCTCTAATTGGGTTTTTCTTCTGTCTCATTTTTGAGTTGTCATCCTAACATGATCTTGTTAAACTGATAGAATGAGTAGATTTCACGCAGACATCACGGTGGGCTCCATGGAGCTTTGTATTGCTGGAACTCCATGCAACAGAAACACGTGCGGCCAAACCCCGGTTGGACGAAAAGCAATCCGACTAGAGCGCATGCTGGGCTCGCCGTGATGTATCTTTTATCCAAGCGGTCCATCCATTCTCGCATATCATTTTAAAGCATGAGCTCAAAAATGAAGCAGATACAACCGTAAAGTGGACCACACCAAATAGTGAGCTTGGTTGCATTAAATGCACACATCATTAAATGCAAGAGTCATCTCTAGTGTGGTCCACTTGAGTGTTAGATCTGCTTCATTTTTGGGCTCATACCTTAAAATGATTTGTGAAAATACGGCTTGGATAAACACATACACGACAGTGGCCCCACAGGAGTTTTGGTCGGTTTGGATAAACAAATACATCGCGGTGGCCCCACAGGAGTTTTGGTCGGACGCACGCAATCCGCTTACAAACCCATGGGCTGCCGAAGCAACCAGGATTGATTTTGTCTCTCGTCATCTGCTCTATGGTAAAAATCCACCAGCTATGATTATTCAATGAGGGAGTCATGGTGACATAATTCTTTTAAGTAAAAAGGGGTTCATGTACCAGCCACTTCAACAAAAATATGCCACATTTCTTTGAACCGAGAAATATCTGGAACCTTTTGGACAAGGTTGGTGGTTTGGAAACCCTATCCTGAATATTTCAAGGGCGGATTTAATAGAAAACGTTCGAATATCTCTCTCATCAGCACACAGTCCCTGTAAATACCATTGTGCAATCTCTGATTCACGTCTTATATAGAGCTGGGCGTCGGTCCGGATCGGATCGGATTGGACCTAACTCACGGTCCGATCCGAAATTCCAATAGTCTGACCTAAACTCGATCCGATCCGAGACCGAGTCCAGCTCACCTGACTCGATCGGACCGATCTGATGCTTGATTGACTTGACCCGAACCGAGTCTGACTCGGTCAAGGAAACCGAGTCGGATCGGGCTTGGTACGATTTGGATCGTTTGATATGGTGTGGTACACTTTAGTCTTCAATATATCGTACTTTTGTGTTCAACGCCTAAAATGATACGTCAAAATGTCAAAATGAATGAACGGCTTAGATAAAACATATACATCAAGGTGGGCCCCACATGACTATGAAAGGAGTGTATCAAGCTTTCTCTATACGTGTTACGCCAGTGACTTTCTTTTCACGCAAGTGTGACTTGCTATATTGAGTTTAGCAAGTTATATGGGTCGGATGGTGGGTATGTGTTATATCCAAACCGTCCATTCATTCGGCGAGCTCGTCTTAAGGCTTGAGACTAAAAATAAGACAGATCTAATTATCATGTGGACCACAAAAATTGTTTAACGGTGAAAATCATTCTCTGCTGCTATTTGTGGTGTGGTCAAGATGATCTTTGGATATTATTCATTTTTTGGACAATGCTCTATAATGGTCTCTAAAAATATATGAACGGTGTGGATATAATAAATACATCACTGTGGGGCCCATGTAACTTTGATATCCTTTGAACCGTTCATACAACTCGGAGCTCGAGGAGCGTCAGTGCTCGTCTTGGCACAACACGTACCTACAGCTAGTGAACAGCCAGCTACATAGCTGTGTGTGGTACACCAGCAAATCACTTGCTATTGTACACAGTAAACTCTGTTGGGGCCCACCTTGAATGCATGTGATTTATCCACGCCGTCCATTCGTTTTTGCAGATAATTTTAGTGGTTGAACTCAAAATTGATGCATATCCAAAGCTCAAGTGGACCATACCACAAGAAAAGCAGTAGAATGATCAATAAGAACTACTCTAGATCGGGTAGGATCGGATTGGGTTTTCGGGTCGAGTCGGGTCGGATCAGGGCCAATTCGAACTCGACCCGAAAAGATTTCGGATCTGGATGGGGCTACCCGATCCGTACCGATCCAGACCGTCGGATCGGTTTTGATCGGATCGGATCCACCGGATCGGGTCTGTTTTGCCCAACACTAGTCTTATATATGCACAATAGAGTGTAGAAAAATTATCACATCTCAAAAATCAGATATAGACTGTACGGTTATCCTTAGATTTGAATTATGATCCATGACTCATACACCAAATATATATAATTTCACTTATCGTATAGGTAATATGAGGTATATAATTTAATTTATTCTAAGTTCTCACCAACATTTAATATTCAAATATCCACACAAGTTATAAGAACTCATACATTTTATTATCACAACCATCACATCACAAATTTTGAAATTCAACTATGCTCACGCGTTTAAAACTTTATTCATTGATAAATAACTATCGTCATTCGGAAAAAAATGTCTATTAACAACTATCAAAACAATGTCTAACTATGAATAAGTAATAAAATGAAATTATTAAATCCATGATCAACGGTTATTGTTAAGCAATCTATTCAATCAGGTCATTACAGGAAGTTCGTCATGAGATAAAGATGGTCATTGGTCTTGTAGATCATCCACCCACCAAGCCTCATTCTTTGGCAATTGCTTTAATTTACTTGTCTCACTTGTCTCTATACGGTTGTCAATCCACAGCATTACTTGGCAGGCTAGTGAGTGAACCTAGCATGGTAAGTTTGTACATATCAATATAAGATAGCACAAACAATGTGGATAGATATGTATGCAGGATGAGTATGGATGCAAAGATGTCATAAGGTGCATGTCAAGTGGGATGATCGTCCACTTGCTTAGGTTGAATATCCGTCAACCTGAAAACTATACCCAATAGACATCCACTGTAGACAGGCATGAACAATCTGTACCCATCAAACATCCACCTGGATAAGCATGGGCAATCATACATCTACTTTGTGAGTAGGCTTCCATTATCATGGGCATCTAGGAACGAATCTACCAGACGTAACCATCCAGAGAGATCCCCTAGGAACTCAAGGCTCGAGGTGTGCATGCATTCGCAATGGATACATGTAATGTATGTTCAATGTCTATGCATTGACATGTATAGTCAACCAGATACATCTCTCTCTAAGAGGAACAACAGATCTATGATATCAAAAAAAAAAAAAAAAAACTTTCGAGGCATATATCATAAAGCAATGATCATAATAACATGACACTTCAATAATTACATGGCAACTATATCAATCTTAACGATCACCATCAATCACATCATGTATCTCAATTGTACAGGTATCAGATACGTTGAGATTCACTCACCTATTCACGATAGGGTCAAATCCTTCGAATAATCAGACACTTTAAAATCTATACCTCGAATCCCTATTAAGATGATTTAATATATTACAATTCAATCACCTTGTCCTAACAAGTGGGGTCTACATTTTATCAAAGCAAGATAACCCATTAAATTAAATTTGAAAAACAACAGGGACTGTCAATCAATGCAGTCGATGGATCAATTCAGCATGATGACCATTGATCGATCTCCCAATCGATCGGCTATTGATCGATAAAATTCAAAATTTATGGTCTTAAGTCTCTGGACAAAAATGTCCACCTTCGATCGTTCAAACCTTCCCATCAATTAACCAAAATCGGTCAATTTTTAATTTAATTTAGTTACACGACGGTTTGGTCATTCTCGATCGGTGTCCTCAATCGATTGAATCTAGACCTCGATCAATCAAAATTCAACAGAAAATTTTAGTTTTGGTCGCTGGACAAATAAAAATAAAATCGACACATTTGATCAATCGAACACTAACTTCAATCGATCGACCGGAGTAGTTAGGTTTATCTATATTATCCATTTTTCAAAATTTCAAGGATTTCTTCTGTTCTCCCTTATCTTTGATGGAATCCATTGATCCCGAAATTTGGTCCAACCCATCCAATGGTTTTTCTAATTATCAAATTTGGAATAACCAAAGGATTGCTTATATCTAAAACATCCGAAATCTACAACTACTAATTGGAAACTATTCTTCAACATTAACTATCATTATCTTTATAATTCGTAAATCGCAGTGGAAATTCCTTAGTTGGATCACTCTAGAATTTGTAGTCCTAACATGATTCGGCTTTATGATCCTTTCATTCAAATCTCTTAGACTGATACGACTGGATTTCTCAAAGTCAATCTTCCCAAAATTACATAATTTCGCTAAATGTTTCTTCCTTTAAAACTTCCCCATAGATTCTAACGATCAACGTAAGAGCAATCCTCCACATTCATTGGTTGGATCTAGGGTTTTTATGATAAAGAATTGTGAAAACTAAAAGAGAAATTGATAACAACTTAACGGTGAAGGCTCCTCTTTTGTAGGGCTTCTCTCTCTCAACTGTTATTGAGTTTACGGTTTTCTACAAAAATTTCTACAGTTTCTCTCTTTATATAGAGAAAGAGCTCTAACTCTTGACAATTCTACCAGGATTTTGTGGAATTGGTAAAAAAATAAAAAATAAAAAATTATATAGTGTCAGGAGTAAATTCCCTGACATATCCTTCCATTAAGAGTGCTCCTATCACCAAGGCTAAGTGCTTGGTTTTATTAATAACCCATAAATAAATTTATTAATTTGTTTAATTTAGTTCTCACATGGTCTAAAAAATCAAGGGCGTTACAATCTACCTCCATAAAACAAAATTTTCATCCTCAAAATTTAATATACTCAAGTCTGGTGGTATGGTTGCAAATTAGTGTCTAGCGCTGGTACTTCTTCTATTTGCAGTTCTTGATACGTCAGCGATGATAATGGGTATAACAAGAGTTGTTGGTGTTGACATGATATATAAGTTACAATTGTATAAAATCATAGTACTATGGTTTAAGTTATAATCATTGTGGTTGTGATTTCTAATGGTTAATTATTGCTTCCTAAAGATTGTGATTAGAAGCAATGGTGGTTGATGTTATCTTCTGTCTCAAATTTTATTGCATGGCGGTTGGTGTGATCTTACTACCAAGATCTTTGGAAAAACTATGGCGCTCATTATGGATATTGTAGAGACCGCATTTTTTTAGCCCAAATAGCATAACCTCCTAACAAAAGATATCCAAATGTTAGGAGCATATAAACACCATTTTCGGCACATCATCAACCATCCGATGTCCAACTGCTCGATCGATCAGTTGATCGGCCATTAGCATTAGATACTCATCTTTAGGCGTTGCTTGATTTAGGTTTCTAAAGTCAATACATATTTGAAGCTTACATTTTTCTTAATGATTGAAACCACGTTCGAGATCCATTCATCATATTTCATGGGATTGATGAATCCTTTAACAACTATTCAATCTCCTCTTTTATTTCCTGGGTCACCTCGGCTCATTCGCCTAGGTGGTTGTTTGTGTGGTTGATACCCTTCCTTTATCAGTAACCTATGCTTGACTAGGTTTTGGTTTAACCTAGGCATTTCATGGTAATCCCACACAAAACAGTCGGCAAACTCCCTGAGTAAGTCAGTGAGCTTGGCCTGGACTTCAGGTTCTAACAAACCGCTGATGAAGCTTGGTTTGGGATTTTGCTTTATCCCTAGATTTAGGGGTGCACACGGGTCGGTTCGGTCCGATTTTAGGGTGAAACTGGAACCGAACTGTTCCTAACGGTTTTAGGATTTTCGGAACTGGAACCAGACCATTAGCACCCTAGAACCGAACCGGAACTGGACCTTGAAAACCGGTTCGGTTCCTGATCGGTTCCACGGTCCTGGGCTTTTTAAAATTCAGCCTAATTGTGACTTTGCTTGATTGAATTGGCAGCATCAATATATTATACTTGTACACTTAAAGCCCATATGAGTTGACAATTGATCATTTCAAACACTGTATCATTTGATACATGTGCTCCTAACATCTCATGTATATTAAAAGCACACGTAAAAATTAAAAAAAAAAAAAAGATTATTGAAATATTGGCCATAACAACTGGTACTTAGGCATTTGATTGGTATGGCTTGATATAACAAGAGTTGAAATCTTGATTTGGATATTTCTATTCAGTGTGAGGGATGCAGCCAAAAAGAAAAGAAAAAGATGATTGATGATTTATATCAATGGTGAGAACATTTTGTAAAATGATCAATACAACCCATGATTTCGGATCCACGGTTCGGATCAACGGTTCGTTTCGGTTCTACATGCCCCTAAACCGGAACCAAACCATATCTAACGGTTCTTGGATTTTAAAAACTGAAACCGAAACCGTTGTAGTCTAGAACCGGACCAAACCGGACCGTTTGATCGGTTCTGGTCCAGTTGCACGATTCTACCGGTTCGATGTGCACCCCTACCTAGATTTACCTTAACCAGGGGATCTTGGACTTGGGCTTGAGAATCATCTAGCTTTTCTATTGCCCTCTTCAGATCCTTCAGATGTATATTGTCTTCGGCTACCTCATTGGCTGGTATTATCATTTCAGCCAGGTTGGCAAAGCATTCATGACAATATTCTTTTAAGCTCTCCCCGGGCTTCTTTATTCTGGTTGTGAACTCGGTCATCCTGTCATTGACTGATGGTGCTCTTGTCATGTGCTCTCTTCTATAGTGCAACGTGGAACTGTTCGATAGAGTACTATAGCCTTTGGTAGATCATTCTCTGGGCATATCATACTAGGAATATATCCTTCACTATGCTATCCGAATTAATTGAAGTAGATATTCCAATCGGGCGCCCATATTTATTTCTCCTAGTGAAACAGATCGGCCCAACTTCATCTAGGTAGAAATAGACTTTGACCACGTTAGATATAGTTAAGAATGACTTATTATTGGCCAACACCAATTCAACATGATCTTGATTCTAAAAAAATATCAATTGGTGTAAAGATGATGAGATACATGAGAAAGAGTGTATCCAGTCTCTCCTTAGCAAGACATTATAATTGGATAATGTGTCGACCATGAAGCAAGTAGCCAATACTTTCTTGGTTCCCACCATTAACTCGATAGGTAGGACATGACGTGTTTTTGTTATTCCTCCAGCAAAATTGCTAACCGTGACATCGGTTGCAATTAGGTCGGCCTCGATTTTTTCCAATTTTGTCATCATTCTGATGAGGAGTATGTCCACAACTATCCCATTGTCAACTATGACTCTGATAAATATACATCAATCTAAATGGACGAATATATACAACGGCTTCAAGTGTTAAGTCATAGTGACTACTTTCTTAAAGGATGTATGTACCTGGCTCAATGGTGACGATCGATACATCCATGGTCTCCTCCTTCAAGTAGAAGGAACCATGTTATATTCTCACCAAAGGACCAATCTCCTCCATGTTTACTACCATCTAATTAGGTTGAGATGACTTAGCCTGAAAACTCCATGGGAGCATGAGCACCATGTTGCAGTCCATTATGAGTGGTGGCAACGATCTAAACACTATTTTAGAATTTAGACATTTCCTCCTAGGTGTTTTCAAATTATGTTGCTCTTCAGCACTCTGGATAAGAGGTACAATACTTTAAAAATTCACCATCAGAGCAACCCCTACTTCTTCAGGACTAGGTGGGGTTTCTTCCAATAATTTTTCTCTATTAGGAAACTCTTCTATCAACAGGTCTTCTTCCGAAAAGCACTCATCGCTAAGATACTTGGTCGAACCCTCAAAATTTTCATATCCGTCTTGTCATTTATATTAATTTGCTGGCTATTAACAACTAGATCATCCAGGACAGGTCTCATGACCAAATCGATCGTATCATAACCAACTGATCATCCCCTGACTAGAAATCTGCAGCATCTAGCATGGTCACATGGCCACTGGCTAAGGATCCTTCTTTATGCAGGCCAACTCCCTTCGCTTAGCAGCCCATAGTCTTTGCCAACTCCACTTCTTAGTGCAAGTCATCCCTTCAGGTACAACTGGGAATTTGGGATGACTCACCCTCTTTAAGACCTCCTCATGGGTAGGAAGAGGTTTGACCCTTCTTCATCTTAGCGATGGAGCAGGCAGAGAGTGGTCAATGTGAGGTTGATACATTCTCCACTACTGATGGGAGCCCACTCTTTCGATCATCGATAAAAACTAGGGTTTGATTTGGTTAATGATGAAGTGACAGTTTGGTTGGCTAGATTTCCCTTGAACATCAACTACAAGGGTGTGGTTCGTGATGGATGTGTGATGCTACTCTTGGCCACACTTCTGCACTTGTGGTCGCCTACCAAGATATGTAGCGTCTCTTGTTGAGTTATCATGCCACAATCTTGTGATCACAAGGCCCAAGGCCAACCTTATGTTGTGGTTGAGCCAGCTTTTAAAAATTGACCGTAGCCATGTTGATCTCCAGGTTAGGTGAAAATGGATCAATGTTAATCAACATTGCTTCATTTTCTTTCTCATTGAATTTTAGTAATCCCTGGTCAATGTTGTCATGGATGATATTTCTAAAAACTACGTAATTGTTAATAGAGCGCGAATGAGTTTTATGCCACTTACAGTACTCAGTCTTTTTTAACTCCTCAACCATGGGTATTTTATAGTTAATGAAAATTTAATGATTTTTTTCCAACATTATATCAAAGATCCTATCAGCCCGAGTAATGTTGAATGTATATATCTTATGAGTTTTCTGTATTATTGGCTTAGTTGCTTCTGTTCTAACCAATGCCAAACATGCGAATAGCTTCCTAGCCACTACCTTGGTCGCAACTACCTCGTAATTAAGATCATAGTGGTATGTCTCAGCTGACAAGTTCTTTTGCACTACTCATTCCTAAAGATTGGCCTTATATCAGAATATTTTTCTTGTCAAATCGAATAAATTCACAAACTCCATCTCGATAAACCTTTTACGGAGTTTGTATTCCAAATCATCATGGTCGGGTTGTACGAACTCAACCTCAGTCGTGACTACCTTGCATAAGCTCTTTTGATTTGTTAAACAGAGTAATATGGTTTTCAACTGATTCACCAAGCAACTATCGAAAACACATAAGGTCAACCATAAAAATCTCATTGTCCTTGTAAAAGAATTGGGCACGGAATTTCTCCTCCGTCTTTTGTCAAGTTTGGATGGAGTTTAGCAAAAAATTAAAATACAAAGTAAAGGCCATTGCAGTTAAGGAATGGCCAAACAGTTGTAACTTATGATAATCACTGTTAATCAATTCCACATTACATGATAAAACAGCCTATATGCTCTATGGTCGATTGACTAGTGTCACCAGTGAAACGCACAAAGTCTGGTCGATAATTCTTAGGCAACGGATACTATCGATCGATCCATTCAGGATAAGGTTTGTGGTATTTCAGGGTAGTGGTGCGGTCGAGAACTTGTCTATCCACTTCTTGGACCAATTGCATAACCTTATTGCGATCCACATATTGAGGCTTAGCTGTTGGTGGTGGATCGGGACCTGCAGGATATTGTCCCCCATTGTAATATTGATTCTTGGAGAAGGGATGCCACCTAAGCATTCCCTGATTTTTAACATTAGGAATGAAGTTTTTGGCCTCCTGCTTGAATTCAACGGGGGGGGGGGAGCTATTAAGGGTATTGGCGTTAAGTTTCGCCTCAACATTTTGCTGAGGTGCATTAAGCGCCCTCTCGACAAGGATAGCCACCATTTGGTTTAAAATCTTGGTCTCGCTAGCCATCCAACTGTTGAAGGTGTCAACTTGAATTTGCAATTGTTCAACTTGAGCTTGTGATTGCTCTGCTTGAGCCTTCCCGTGCTTCACAATATGTTGGATTTCTATCTGCATATCACATTGCCTAACTAATATCACCTCAAGCGGATCGCCCCGAGATGAAGATGCCCCATCCTGGTTCGGAGGATTAAGCATTAGGTTTGATAGAAAACTCGAGGTTTCAAGTGTTGGTTGCACCTGTATTTTTACAAGCTAAGGCAGTGCAGAAGGTGTTGCCTGCTCATTAGCCCCAGAAGAAATTTCGAGAAACTCTTCAACTCATATTTCTGAAATGTGATTAACTAATTAGAATAAAGTCACACTAGTATGTTTACCAAATTAGGTGTCCCATTGGGTGTTCCAAAAATTGTCGCCTCTCAATTTCACATTTCGATCACGTACGATATGTGCAGACATGCTAGAACCGACTATACAGCTCAATTCCAACCGAATAACTTTGACCCCAAGTGCCAAGATAGTTAGATATGTTAGGCTTGACTGTATATGACCGATATTTAAGAAGATCTGTTGCCTATTCAGCCACTTGTAAGTTGTTTAAGATAATCATACGATTATCGAAGGGTAGAGTTCATTCTCCAAAAACAGGTTGCAACTTGCCTTCCGTACAAAAGGACTCACAGATTCAATAATAAACAAAAAGAAAATACTTACAGTCGACTGCAAGGAGTAACTGCAAATCACCTTTCTGAAAGGAGATTTGCTTGTATTAAAATAAAGATCATCAAGAGTATGAGCTTAGACTTAGATTACCGCTAAGGATTATTGCTACTAGATTACTGTTGCTCTAAATGTAGGATTACAATACTAGTTTCACTAAGGAATGTAAATGGCAGATTATGCTAAGAAACATACGAGATAATTGATAGGATTGATTTATTTGATTTGGTTGGTATGAGACACTTTGATCTACTGAGATCCTTTATTATTTATAAATGAAACCATCTAGATGCATCTTCCCACGTTCAACGGTTACAACAACTGCTTCAGTACCACTGTAGTCTTCCAAACTTTTCTTTAACACTTGTCTTGGTAACCGCTTCTTGCTCGACCATGTTCCATCTTTCATTGCTCAGCCACATTATATCTTCGGATGACGTGTATAACCCAACCAACTTGTATCAACTGTTATTTCCACAAAATACTCTCTAAATATTCTCGAAAATCCTATGCTTGGTCTTCCAGACTTTTCTTTAACACTTGTCTTGGTAACCGCTTCTTACTCGACCATGTTCCATCTTTCATTGCTCAGCCACATTATATCTTCGGATGACATGTATAACGCAACCAACTTGTATCAACTGTTATTTCCACAAAATACTCTCTAAATATTCTCGAAAATCTTATGCTTGTTGTATATTACTCGTGTCATGACAGGTGTTTTTTCCTAATTGGCTCTTCCAATAACGGTAAAAAATAAGGTACAACAACCATAGGAACCCGTGTGACTAGGGTTATTAATGGGCCGGGTTAGGGTCGGGCCGAGCTCTATCCAAGCCCGGCCTGCACTTTTGAACCTAAGCCCAAATCCAGCCCAAGCCCATGACGGGCTGAAATAGTCCAGCCTGAGTCTATCCTAGGACATTTACACAAAGCCCAACTTGAGTCCGCCCGAGCCCAAGCCATAAATTTCTTTGTGGATAAATGATATTTTGGTGTGCCTCATGTGTGAGAGAGAGGGAGGAGAAAGAAAATGGGGAATTTTAGGTTTAGAAAAAGAGCTATCAGGCTGGGCCGGGTTTATGGGCTTTTGGGGGGCTAAGCCTGAGTCCATCCGATTTACAATCAAGCTCCTGATTTAAGCCCAAGTCTGACTGATGGGCCTGATACACCAACCCAAACTTGGCCCAATACAGGCCAAGCCCGAAAGCCCATCGGGATTACCCGGCCCATTAACAACATAAGTATGAATTGAACCCTTAATGTTGAAAACTCCTCAGGACTCACACAAGCTTTGGATCAGGCAGATATTTCAGTTTTCCCTTCATCCATATCTGTGTGCCTTTATGAACGAGGATGGCAAATAAACATTGGGCCCTACGAAGGTTTCAATGTAGACGTCAATGTCCCTGTTGTTTGTATGGTGTGGTCCACTTGAGCTTTGTATATGCTTTCATTTTGGAATTATGTTCTAAAATAAGTTGGTAAAATGAATGAATGACATAGATAAGACATGCATCACAGTGGCCCCCACTCACGTACTGAATTACTCAGCAAGCAAACTGCAGCAGCCCAAAATCAGTCAGATCCAAAACTCAAGTAGAGCCTAGAACAGGAAGAGTGTAAAATGATGTGCAACCATTTAACTTCAAGTGGTGTGGCCCACCTGAGATTAAAATTACCTGATTTTGTGTATTCCTACTTCTCAACGGGGCGCATCAGACGTATAGGATGATGGCATTGCATACTCCGCGTGCTCTATCCTCAATGTATAACGTTTCAGTGCGGGTGTCCCCGTCTCCAGAGTGGATTGCGGGGGTACCGCGCGCGTACCATCGACCTTGGTGGTGGGTTGACGTCACCAAATTCCTTGGCCCCACTATGATTTATGTGTTATATCCACACCGTCCATCCGTTTTACAAGATCATTTAGTGCATGGGCACAAAAAAATAAACAGATCCAGAGGTTAAGTGGACCACATCACATAAAGCAGTGGAGACAAATACCCACTGTTGAAACCTTCTTAGGACCCACCATGATGTTTATTTGCTATCCAACTTCTTCACAAGGTCACACGGACTTGGATGAAAGGAGAAAAAAAAACAAAAAAAAAAAACAAAAAAACAAATATCAGCTTGATCCAAAACTTCCGTGCCCATGAAGTTCTCAATGGTAGGCATTCAATCCTCACTTCTTTTTGTGGTGTGTTCCACTTGAACTTTCGATTTATTTAATTTATGGGCCTATTGACTAAAATGATTTCACAAAATGAATAGGCAATTTAGATATAATACATACATAATCATGGTGGGACTTACAGAAATTTGTGATGTCATCGCACCACTGATGTCACACACCACACAATCAGCTTCCCTGGTCCGGTGGTGTGGCTTACTGAGATTTCGATGGGCCTGATTTTTAGACTAACGGCCAAACGCTGGGCTGATTTTTCTAAAGAATTAAATGATGCGTGACCCATCCAATCGCATGGTTCAGTAATTCTAACCATTCTATTGCATTCCTCCGTGGATGTGGATGGACTTGGAAGGACCGTGACACAAAAATTCCTATTTTTGAAAGACCTGGTCTGCCAACTTAGAGATTTTTTTCTCTTTCGATGTCGACTTATGTGGTATTTCTCTTCTCGACTCTTTAACCACAGGCCACATATCAAAAGCTTACGATTGATGTATGGATTTTATTTATTTATTTTTATTTTTTAAAGGCCCAATCCATCCACTATTGTATGCAATAGATCAAATAATTTGCATTATCAAACCATGGTTTCGCTTGTGAGAACTAACTTGTTTGGACCACTGGATTAAATGGTATGAAATTGCATTATATGAAATTAATATTAATATTGCACAATGATTATGTGTCTGAAAATACCTTGGTATTTTGTTCAATATCAAACTCTTCCCTTGGAAAATACATCGTATTAAATAGAGCTTGTGTTTGGTTTAGCGAACCATGATCAACTGACCACATTTCACAACTGATGCTGGCCACCTTTACACATGCAACTTCAATGTCATGTGTAAAGGGAACATATGGATAGACAGTGTGGATAAAACACATGCATCAACATAAAGCGCACTAATGTAGTGGAGTTCAAAATCTATCAAAAATCCTGCAGTATCTACTATCGGCTCTTGGATGATATGATATTAGGATTAATCCGATTCTCTTTTTCAAATGCTGAATAGAATTTGCACATGACGAATACCATCTAATCCCACTTAATATGACGCACCAAACAAACCTTAAAAACCACCCATTGAGTGTTTTCTTTTATCGTCACCAGGGTGTATATTGGATGAAAAAATAAAATAATACACCTAGCTGGGGTAGGGCTGTCCATGGGCCGGGTTGGCATGTTGAGCTTTCAGACCTGGCCTGCCTTGGGCTGGGGTTGGGCTATCATGTCTGAAGGTGGGCGCAGGCTTAAAATTCAGGCCCACTTTTCTGTCGGGCGGAATATGGACCGCATACGATAGCCAGTTAGTCTGGCCCAGCTGAGCACATTGAGATTCAAGGGCAATTTTGTAATTAAAAATAAAAATAAAAATTTGGATTATATTTCCTTCTCTCTTCTCTAACAACCTACTCCTCCCATCTCTCATGAAAAATTCAAAGTCTTGAAAAACTTCCAAAACTTTTTTGGAAATCTTCGAGGAAAACGATCAGAGGTTCCAAGCTTCTTCTTTTTCTCCTCTCTCAGGCTCAGGCCCAACATAAACGTGTAGGGCCAGGCTTGGACTAGACTGTTCTGGGCCGTCACGTGTCTGGACAGGATACATTAAACAATACAGGGCTTGAACAGAGCTTGACTAGCCCTAAACTGGCCCATTGACACCCCTACCCCAAACTATCTAAGAGAGAAGAAAAAGAAAAGATCAACTGACCCAAAATGATATCAGTGGCCATGCCACACTCATTCAAACCAGCCCTATTTATACTTCAGGCTCCTTCCAAAAACTATACAAACCAGTCCCTCTGAACTGAATCCTCAATAGGAATTGGCTTTTGAATAACCTATACGAACCATCTTGAGTTGCCAAAACCACTTGGCTGAATTCCTCTTGTTCCGTTTCATACTGATTGAATTCCATTCCACACTGTTTGATCTAAAAATGCACCTGTCGCAGTAATGAGATAGATGGATTTCTCTATCTTCAATCTGCTGAATCACTATCTGAGGGAGGTGAGTTGCTACAGAATCACCAAATCAGGTGTGACTGCTCCGAAGGACATCCACTTCGGTAGGTAAAGAGAGATGCTCCGGGATTTGGTTGACGCCATGCGCCTTGAGAGACCCAAATCAGACCAACAATCATCCCATGCATTGATCCTGCCTAGCCCAAAATCCGTTTTGGAAAAAATAAGGGAAGCAATTTATGTGGAGGTTGATCACCATTGGGAATATTGCGTGGAAGCAAAACTGAATTCAATCAAGCAAGATGAAATCAAACACAAACAAAATTCATAGAGAACACGCGAATTTTACGTGGAAAAACCTTAGCGGAAAAAAACCACGATACAAAGCGATAAGTAATCCACTATAAAACGATATTACAAGATATAGGGAACTTACAATGATGAGAACCCAATTTGAATCTCCCAAAACCCTAGCTTTCTCTCTAAAACCCTTAGAAATATCTTAACATTCACTTAGAATACCTTAATCCCCGTCTCAAACACACACACACACACACACACATACACACACACACACACACACACACACACAAACACACACACACACACACACATATATATATACACACACTATGCACTCGAGCTCACGATAAGGGTTTGTGAGGTCAAGCTGTGTGGGCCCCACCGTGATGCGTGTCGACCATCAACAGCGTGCATTTGATGGGTCCCCTTTAAATTATGGGATATCCCAAAAATCAGCCGTATACGGAACTCAGGTGGGCCATACCATCTAAAATTATGTGAAGACATGCCAAAAACATATAAAAGCACTTGGTGGGGCCCACCTAAGTTTTTCATGCGCCTTAAACTTGGTCTAAACCCTCATTCAAGTGGGACACACATAATGGATGGGCTGGATTTTCAAACCACATCTCGGTGGGCCCTCAAAAATGGTTATAAATGTTTTAATGGTGCACGGCCCCTCTCCACTTCTATATGTGGTGTGGCCCACAAAAGTCACGGATTGACTTGATTTTTGAGACCTAGGCCCACGATGAAATGGTGCATCTGACTGATGGGGTAGATGTTCAAAACACATCACGGTGGGGCCCACACAGCTCTACCTCATGGGATGTTAAAATCAGCTTGAGCGACATTGTACCTTTTTCCATATATATATATATATATAAATCACAAGCGGAATTAGAAACAAATTGTGCATTTATGCAATTCTGCACGCGTCGTCAATTCATTGACCTGATCGATGGAGGAAGAATTCTCAATCAATTGAACATGCCAAAAGCAATCTAGAGAGTTTGGGGTATTTTTTGAATTACTATTGATTGATCAACCCAATGGTTCAATCGAATCAATCATGGTCCAAAAAAGTCTAGAGAGCAATCTGTCTAATCCTGCATAAATTAAAGACAACCATTCAACAATCATTACTTCCTCTAGTTTCCTCACATCTAAACCACCCTCGTCCATCCATCGGTAGGCAAAGATTCTTCCAATTCACCCAATGCCACTTCGGCTTCCCGTCCAAATGTCTCCAAAAGAAGTTTGCTAAGCAGTCCTCAATTCTCCTTACAACATACAAGGACTAGTAGACGAGGCTAGCAGATGGATTAGAATGCTAGATAATATATGTTCGATAAGCTTGCCTGCATTGGTGAGGAGGCGAGCTTTACAACCTGCAATAGGGTTCATGGTATTTTTCGCAATAAGCTGAAAATGGATCACCCGTGTGCTTCCCTTTGTTTGGGAAACACCTAAGTAGACCATCGGCAAGCTCAGAAGGTAAAAACCCAATGCGCACTCCATTGCTTACACTATACCCTGATTTGCTTTTGCTGAGATGGAGAACATGGTATGTCCACAATTGATCCTTGTCATGCCCCAAATCCGACACATCGGTATGCTTGACTCCGATCCTACACCCGAGGGCATGCCTTATAATATAAACATTCACAAACCAAATTCTACAATACAAATCACTATATAAAGATACTATTCTTAGCGGAGAAATGAATATTAACTTATGAAATAAACATTCATTAATCATATTCACAATTAATCAAAGTCGTACATAAACTTCTCATTTTAAGTCCTTTACAATAAATTCCAAACTCTAAAGGAAAATAATTATAATAGAATAAAGATGTCTAGAACTTTGCTTCACTCGCTCACGACCTAGACTCTGCTCCACTCGCTCATGGCTTAGACTCTGCTCTTGAATTTTAAAATCCCAAAAAGGTTAGCGGCAAAGCCTAGTGAATAAATCTCACACAAGTTTTGAAAATGCATTCGTTCCGAATAAAATTACATCTTTATCATTGTGAAATCCAATGCAGTGCTTGAAAATCAAAAGATCAAATAAACAAGATTTCATTGTGAGAGAAATATATTTTTGGCAAAACACTGTAAATCCTGGTTCGAAAATCAACAACTGAAATTAATGAAGTTTCTAATGTAAATTCATATGAGGTAAAACATGCTTTCCAATATAGTAAAAACATGAAACAAATAGGATATACAATAATGAACCAACATTATTAGTGCAATTAACCATTTGAAATATTGGGGCCAATTTACTATAGTTGGCCAACGCTCTAAATTAATAATTTAAAAAAAAAAAAAAAAAAAAAAAACCCTTCCATCAGTGGTCTTTTATCGTCCTGCAAGCTCACCCTCCCAAATCAAGGTGAGGGACCGATTCCAAACTAGTCAGATGACTTGGAAGTGTAAGTGCTGCAACATCAACAACATGCTCACTCCACCTGAGCAAAACATAGGTTCCAAGAGGTACCAAGTAGGGTTCAAGGTCTTTCAAACTATGCATTGCATAGCCCCACCTATTTGTGCTTTCTAAAAATTTCAACCCATGGGACATCTATCACGCCCCGAAATTCGGTACCCGAGTTGGCTAGACCTGAACCTGAATTCTAGAACTTTGAGTTGTATTTAACAAAAGATACATCACAACCTATATCATTTCCATACATTTCCAAGGCTACCAAAGAAACTAAAGAAAAATAATATAATTGTCATTAAATAACATCCACTAATTAATCATTGAATCTTTAATTACATTAATATTAAAAAATAAATAATAATAAAATACATTGAATTTTTAAATAAACAAAAGGAAAAATCTTCAATGTTTTTTTATATAGCTCTTCATACACAAACTCTGCAAAACAATCTATACGGGTGTGAGCGCGATGGCTCGTAACTTTGAGTTGTATTTAACAAAATATATATCACAACCTACATCATTTCCATACATTTCCAAGGCTACCAAAGAAACTAAAGAAAAATAATATAATTGTCATTAAATAACATCCACTAATTAATCATTGAATCTTTAATTACATTGATATTAATAAATAAATAATAATAATAATAAAATACATTGAATTTTTAAATAAACAAAAGGAAAAGTCTTCAATGTTTTTTTACAAAGCTCTTCATACACAAACTCTGCAAAACAATCTATACGGGTGTGAGCGCGACGGCTCATAGGGTCACATTATTTCCAAAATTGAAAATTTTACAATAACACCAATATATCTTAATAAAATAAACATGAACAATTGCAAGTATTGAATTGACATTTTACATGTCAATAATAACAATTTAGTATTCATAATAACAAAATAAGATAAGACAATTCTCCACAATTCTTTTTGGTTTAATCCAAGGCAGAGCACCCGTGTGAGTTGATCCTTTTAGAGAATGACCCTCGGCAAAGTACCGATGTTGATCCTTTTTGCGAATGACACTCAGCAAAATACTAGTGAATAGACTTTTAGGGTAAATACATAGGGTAGAGCATCCATGTGTGCATATCTTTTAGAGAATCACCCAGAGCAGAGCATTCATGCCGATTCGTTCGGGAATGACCCTGGGCAGATCACCCGTATCATGCTGATTCTTTTGGGAACGACCCGGGTAGAGCACCCATAAAAACATAACAATCCTTTTAAGGTAGAGCACTCATAACTTAAATACACAATAATCATCCAATAATTTCACTCTCCAATATGTAACACTAAGCAACTAAATTTCATTTACAAAATGTAATAATGACGAAATAATTTCAATCTATAACATGTAGCAATAATGATAAATTCAGTCAACAACATGTAATTATAATGAATTCAACTCAATCTACACACGTAATAAGATTTAGATAAATCTGATCTACAACATATAAATACAATTAAAGGAATTCATTCCACACAGTGATACACTAAGATGAGAATATAAATCCATATGTTAACGCAAGGTTATATTGTAATCGTAGGGTTTTCAACTGGAAAAATCACCTACCTAATTTAATGTGTTAGATTTGATATATGATAACTAGAAATTACGTATAGACAGTTTGACTCGGTTCTAGTTATACGAAGTTCAACACACTCCAACAAGAGGCAACTCGGTGTATCCGTTGATGTCTTCCAATACTAAGATGTAGGTTGTCTCTCTCACTTATGCATGTTTAATCATGTACATTTTATTTAGGTTTCTAATATGATGGAGTGGTTTCTGAGGAGAATATAAGAACAACACATAAACTCACTAAGTCAACTCAATGGGTCGCACTGGCGATGCAAAATAATAGAATCGGTGAATCAAGTCGAGGTATTCATGAATAAAACTGATTGAAGGAAGTAGCTTACCTATTTAATGATGTGAATAGGGTCTGATGCCGTTGCAGGGATGCGTTTAGAGGCATCAAAGCAAGGGTGTTGACTCAAAGATACTGCTATGCGACTCGGCGAGTCACTCGACTTGCCAGCAGCTCTCACACGATATCTCCCTTTCTCTTTGAACTATTTTGTTGATGCTCCTCTCTCTCTCTCTTCTCTCTCTCTCTCTCTCTCTCTCTCTCTCTCTCTCTCTCTCTCTCTCTTTGTGGAGTTTTGTCAGGGTTTTGGACATGAGAAGGGTTGTTAAAAGGGCTTCAAGAGTCATATGTGCACCGGGAGCCTTTGACAATTTGCTTACAAAAATGGAGTTTCACTCACGATTCTTCTATCTCCAAACGTTGAATTTACCGAGATGGTTAGATGATTATGTATTGATCTGGTAGGCCTCAGGTAACAGCATGAGTCTAAATGCAAGGTTTTAACTGACTATAAGATGGCGGGTTCTATCAGCTTAAATGGTGGCATGTTAATGACAACATTCCGTAGGTGGGATGTTTCTTCAAACAGACCTTTATGGATGGTGTAGATCAGTCCCTTGAAGCTCGGGACATCAAATTTTTAAATCTCTAATTCTATTTTCATGGCGGGTTCAAAAGGAGAAGTGTCAGACGAGTTTGGGTTGCGCACGCTCAATCATGGAGAATAATGGGAAATGGGATTCTTGTTGATTAGTTAATAACAAAGGAAAGTACTAGAGCATTGTAAACTGTTGGATAAAGATTTAAACCTATGGATATGGATGGTTGAGGTTATGCAGTTGATTTGTTGAAGGAGAACATAGATTGTGGAAGTGGAAGGATTCCATTTCGAGCGAACTCTATAATAGTAGTGGGTTATTTACGTACTATAGTGGTGATGTCATCGAACACCCTCCGATGGCAACGAAAAGTGCCCTGATAGTCCAGTGACCAACTGGAGAAAATCCAGAAAATCTTAATGGGATCGAGCACTATTCGATGCCATCGAAAGTGACATCAAATAGACTGTCAATGGCATCGACAGGCCCTGTATCTGACTGGATTTAAGACATCAAATACAACAATCTTCACTATTTCTTCAATCATCAAATGTGTAGCTTCTTGTCCTATTCCCTTATCTCTACCTTATATTATAACTCTATTATCACTTCTCATGCACACTCCATCTTCCTTTTTACACCATCGCCAAGCCTAGAGAAGTCGCACAAAACTTGAACTTCTCTACATGAACCACCTTAGTGAGCATGTCCATTGGATTCATGCTAGTGTGAATTTTCTCCAAAGTCACGCCTCCTTCCTCAAGAACCTTCATGCATCGCTCGCTCATGTGGCCCAAACGAGCATGCCACATATGTGCAGACATGGAGTCCGTAACAACCGTTGCCACTCCACCTGTTGAAGTGCTCCCAATCAACCTGTAAAGGTTACCGTGCCTCTGTGCTCTTATAACCACGAGTGTCCCCTTTGATACTTTAAGGACACCATTAACACTAGTGAACTTACACCCTATTGCCTCGAGTGCACCGAGAGAAACCAAGTTCTTCTTCATGTTAGGAATGTGCCTGGCCTCATTTAAGGTATGCTCCATCTCATCAAACATTTTGATGCCCACCGTACTAACAGCCACAACGTTACAAGCATTATCATTGCCCATAAATACATGCCCACCATCGCACTCCCTATAACTCGCGAACAAACTCCAATGAGGAGTCATGTGATACAAAGCCCCTTTGTCAAGGATCCATTCATCTCTACGATGATCATCGAACAAGTGTCTGATCATAAACATTGACAACACATCACCTCCACTTGTCTCTTCATCAGATGTGGCAGTGTTAGCTTCCCTAGAAGAAGCCTCAGAATTCTCTTTCTTCACTTTAGAATTTGTACAATCATTCTTCATATGTCCAACCATTCTATAGTTCCAGCACTTTAACTTTCCCTTGCCCTTGTCTTTGGATATGGATCTCGACCAGGAAGATCATTTATCTTGCTCAGTATTCATGCCTCTCGTAAGCAATGCATTAGAAGAAGCCCACATGCTACTATTTTTCTTTCTCATGGCTTTTCCTTGAAGGGTTGAGATAAAGGTGTCCACACTCAAGGACGTATTTCCATTACACAAAGATTCCCTGAAAGACTCATACGATGCTGGTAGAGAACTCAGCAAAATACATTCATAATCTTCATCTTTGACCACTTCTTCCATGTCGAGCAACTTGAAAATCAACTTGTTAAAATTACTGATGTGGGCCTCCACATCTCCACCCTCTGTCATCCTGAAGTTGAACAACTGCAACTTCAAGTGTGGGACTTTTTAGCATAAACGTCCTCTAATTTCGCCCACAACTCCGCTACCGTTTTCTCCCTCATGACGTTGTAGAGAACCTCATCCGTTAGGCACAATCGGATTGAGGATTTGATTTTCTTATCCAGAGTCTTCCAATCATCATCATTCACAGACTCACGTCGCTCCTCAAGAGCCTCAAGCCATTGCTGAGTTAATAGACTAATCGTTCAGAGATATTAATAGGAAGGTGCATGGAGGAAACCTTCAATTAAAACTTGACATGGAAAAGGTTTATGACAGGATAAATTGGAATTTCTTGAAGTTAGTCCTCATCCAGTTCAGTTTCACGCCTTCTTGGGTAAGATGGTTGAGTCCTACTGGGATAACAACTGGTTTTCCATGCTGGTTAATGAAGAAAGTTGCAGCTTCTTCAAATCCTCTAGAGGCTTGAGACAGGGCTACCCTCTATCTCCTAGTCTTTTCATCCTGGTGGCAAAGGCTTTCAGCAGGGGCTTCTCTAGGCTGATAGCTGAGGGGCTGTGTATGCCGTTCAAGATGAAGCAGGGCTACCGTCAAATCACCCACCTCCTTTATGTTGATGATATGGTTCTGTTCCTTAACGGATCTTGTTGTTCGCTTCTTGCGGTTCGATCTTTCTTGTCAAACTATCAACTAGCTTCGGGGCAAAGAGTTAACATGTGGAAGAGCGCATTTTACTACTTGTCTAAACTTTCTGCTGGAAAGATCAGATGTATTGAGAGGACGTTAGGCTTCGGGAAGGCTCTTGGAGGGCTCACGTACCTGGGTGTCCCTATAGTTCAAGGGAGGATTAAGTGTAGCGACTTCAGCTCGTTAATTAACAGAATTTCAGCCAAAATTCAGGGCTGGAACGGTCGGCTCCTCTCCCAGGCTGGGAGGTTAACTCTCATTTCCTCAGTTCTCAGCAGCATGCCGCTCCACACCATGTCTGCCTCGGTTAACCCTACTAAATTGTTGTAATCTCTCGAAAAATCCTTTGCCAATTTTTTATCGGGCTGGCGAGATGGCAGAAAAAAGCACCATTGGAAGAATTGGAGAGCCATATCCACCCCAAAGGAAGAAGGTGGTCTAGGGATCCGAAAATTGAAGGATATGCTGCTTGCGCTTCAACTCAAGATGGCATGGGGGGTCAGATATAGCTGCAAGAATAGCCTTTGGGTGAAATTTCTAACATCTAAGTATCAGACATCTGGTGCTACTTCCATCATGTTCAGATCAGGCGTCGGTTGTTCTCCTTTCTAGAATAACCACGTGAAGCTCTTCCCTATTCTAGATAGAAATACTCAGTGGGATGTGGGTCGTGGTAGTTGTAATGTTTGGCAATGCAACTGGTCTGGGTTGGGCCCCTTACAGAACATTTCTTCTATTCAAATCCCAACCGACCTCAGAGGGCTGGTTGTGGCAGATTTCTTTGGCTCAAATGGCCTTAAGCAGGATGCCCCCTTTGCTCTCCTGGACTGGATTCAGGCTCATATCCAGTAGGGAGGTTTCTGCACTTCTAACAATGAAGATGCTTGCGTCTGGCCTCATGGCCCTTCAGGGAAGTTCACAGTTAAATTAGCTTGGGGCGTGATTAGGGAGTATGGTTAGATGAAATCCTGGTCTAAATGGGTGTGACACCCTATAATTTCTCCGAAGATCTCAGTGTTCTTATGGAGAGTTTTGCACCGTGCTTTGCTAACTGATGACAATGTACAAAGGAAAGGGATTATCCTAGTATCTAAGTGTGAATGTTGCAACTCGGATCGAACCTCTCTCCCCTTCTCCGAGACACGGTCCCACCTTTTCTTGCACGGCAACCTTGCTAACGAAGTTTGGAATCATCTGGCCAGTTTTCTTGGCATCTCATTGACTACTCACTCCTCTATCCAGGACCGTCTCCAACGGTGGTGGACGTAGTCCTTCCCCTGCAGGTTCTCCTATTGCTCCCTTTGTCTCGCCCCTGTTTTCTTGCTCTAGGAAATTTGGAAAGCTAAGAATGGAGCCAAGTTTGATGGGCTAAGGATTTCTATCCAGGGAGTGCTTAGTACTTTTCTCAGGTGGACGGAATCTCTCTCCTTGTTGCCCTAGCCTCACTGTTTCTCCGTTTCCACCCCCACTGATCATTCAACCTTCCCTCGGCATTCCGCTTCCCTTCTGTCCCCTTGTTGCGAGATGGCGAAATGGTCTAAACCCCCTGAGGGCTGGCGCAAACTGTTCACTCCCCAAGTATATGTGATGTAGTAAAAAACTCGGTGAGATCAAGGTCGAATCCACAGGGACTGAAACCTGTATGTAATCTGAAACTAACCAGAACTAGAACTAGAATAAGATGAAATCTAAATCAACTGAATATGAAGGAATAATGGTGAAATATTACTCTAAAACTTGTGGAAATCATAGGTAGGGAACTAGGGTGCCAAGGATCCACTTGTAGAGATCAGGGAGAACTACACTTGATTCATGAAAATCAACTGAACTTCCTTTGATATAGTTTTCAAGAGATGAAAGGTATATGAATTAGAATGGATTCTATCACCAAACCATGCCCATGAGACAAAGTAAACAACAGAATTAAACTAATTACCAACCAATCAACATGTCATGAAGGTTAGGAAGGGTACCGTCATCCAACCATGTCCAAGGGGCAATGGTGAACAACAGGGCTTCCTAAATTCACAATCAAAATAAGAGAGAAGAAATACTCAAAGCCATCACAGATCTATTGTAATTTTAGTCACAACGAATCATTAAAAACTGAAAGCATTCCCATAATCAAACTAGAATCAAAAGAAATTTGTTCAATCTAACATAAATCAGAACCGTAGGATTGTTCCCATCACACCATAAGCTTCACCTCTTAGCCCTAGCTAAGAGGTTTAGCCCGTCATAGATGGACTATTTCTCAAAAAATCAAGAAAACAAATAAAAACAAAAAGAAAAGAAACAAACTACTACTCTCTGTCTCTCCCCCTCTCACTTGTCCTCCAAACTTCCCTCTCTCTTTATAGGAAACAAAGGCCTGTGTAGAGCTAGAGTCGGCGTGCGTGGACGGATTTAACGCAATCTGTGCGGCAGTTTTGAGAACCCTCTTGCGTCAAATCAGCTTTGCGACCCACCATTCACCTCCCGATCAATTCCGCCAGCATGCAGTGACCAAATATCCCCTCTCTATCAAGTAGATGGTTCAGATCACAACCACGATCCAAACCACGGATGCACAACTGCCCGAAAAGTCTGCCTTTCTCGGACGCGCACAACATAGCCTTCTTTCTTACGCTGTGTTGACGATGGGGCCCATGATCAGTGTCGACGGAGAAATCCACTCTGTCCATTAGATGCGTGGCGAGATTTCAGTGCGGGAGGAGTGGTTTTTTAATTGTAGTTGACGCAGGGCCAGGGAGTAATCACATTGCAACTATTTTGAATGCTATAGAACAGCCTTCTTGTGACTTCTATATCGCGCACGTGTATATGCATGGGTGCCAAAGGTCAGCATGGTTTTGATGGTTGCGAAACCCTTTATAAGATGGACGACTCGGATCATCCTTACGGGTCATGAGGGTGGTCCACTGACTTCCACAAAACGGATGCGGTCCGTTCATTTCATTGCAGTAGGAACGGTAGTTGCCGTTTTTGGAGAAGGCGTGGTCAAGAGTCGGTTTGACTGACTCTTTGTTTCCGTGCACGGCTGGAGAAATAGTGCACTACGCACACTCTGTTCAGATGGGGTGCACTGCGATGTTTCTACGAAATCCAATCCATCCATTCATTTTGCCTCCCCATTTAAGGGATTGAGACCAAAGTTAAGGCTTATCCAGATTTTAAGTGGGTCCAGAATCAACAGTTTATGGGATGATCTGTCAGTTGGGGTACTTCCATAGTGATCTGAGGGTTGAAATTTTACGTGTACGGTTAATATGTGTCCCTTAGGCCATTTATACAGTTTCAAGCCAATCGGATGGCGGGAACCCTGTGATCTTGTATTCTGGACGTTTTTCGAGCCTGTTTGAAGTGAGTGGATGGAATCTCTCTGATCTTTGGTGTGTGAATCCTCTATCTTGGTCCCATGGCATCCTGTCCAATGCCTTGGTGATGCCTGAGCGTTAAATTCATGCTTTTAGCATCCTTTCCAGTCCACGCTCCTAAATTCACCTTGCATCACAAACACAATTAAAATGAACCGTTAAGCAGTGTCATGTTCGTATATCTAGGTAGTAACTAGGATCTAATATGCAATATTTGACCCTCAACACAACCCCCAACCAGCATTTTGCTAGTTCAGAGCAAAGTATGCGAAAAATAAGTTGACAATTACGAGACAATTCTTGTGAAACCGAGTGTTATTTTGAAAAACGATTCAGATACGAAAAATCTAAGATTCATGAATGTTGGGCATAATTCTCTCCTAGACTCAAGCACACGGTAAACTTCATAATTAAGTTCAAAGTATTAATCCATCAATTAGAACAATTCTAAACATTAAATTCCATGGATGTATAGTCTAATCTCGACTTATCAACATTAAAATTCACTTCTTTATTTCAGGATATCATTGGCAACCAATAACAGAATTCATAATAACCCAAATTTGCCTCACACATCATCTTTTCAATCTTTTAGTTTTTGATTTTTTCATTAAAAGTAACGCCAAGAAAGGGAATCAAATCCTCACCTATAGGGAGCAAACCTATGGTGAAGACCGTATACCCAAACCTTTTTCACATATTAGTCATGGGGAATTAAATCTACAACTATAGGGAGCAAACCTCTGGTGAAGATTATTCGCCCAACCTTTTTCAAAGGTATCTCTTTTTTTTTCTCTTTTTTTTTCTCTGTTTTTTTTTAAAAAAAAATTGATATCATGACAGACAAATTTTCCAAGTTGGTTCCTTCCATGCTTACTTATCACCAAATTACAGTTCAATGTCGAACAGAAACCTTAATGTGCAAGCGAGATGTGTTTTGTGAAAGCATGACTCAATCAATGTTTAAAACCTCTTATCATGGATTAACAGTTCGAACTTAACTGTGAAATCTGATAGATAACTGAATGCAAGAGTCATAAATCCAACATTACGTATCTTGTAATTTTAAATCCAAGATGACCGTCAAAATCACTTCGAATTCACAAGAACTGCCATAAAATTTTAAAAATTTTCACAATTTTTGCTCAAGACCAAGAAAACACCGATTAAGTAACCTAATCTCCCACCCCAACCAAAAATTTACATTGTCCTCAATGTAAAAGATATAAACATGCAATGCCCATGGGACAATGAAACCAAAGGAAAAGTAATGGAAAGATAATACCTGGATAACGAATCGAGAGGAAGACTTTCCAATAGATAGCAGTATGAAAGTCGATCAGCACGAGAGTGAAGACATGAAAGCAAACTATCCTAAAGCAATGCGGGAAGCAAACTAACCTAATGGCATAAAACCATCTAACCTAGAACAACATAAAGCAAACTACCCTAGTCCTATGAATGCAGGAAAAAAAACTACTCAATCATGTTACAAGGTTCCTCTTCTGGCCAGTATCTTGATAAGTTTCTCAGTAAGTTCCTCAACAAGATCATCCAAAAGCCCTTTTTACAATAGGCTTGGGCGCCCTAGAGCACGACTTTCCAGAGAGACTTATGTATCTTATAAGAAATGTTCCATTGAATTGCTTGAGGTATCCAGAGTAAATACGATTCACCTGTGACAGAAGAAGTTTCAATGTTAGTATCCCATGGTGAATCAGAGACTACAAGTAGATAAAGTTTAGAAAACTTCACAAGAAGTGATGTAGCCTCAACACAATCTGAAGTGTCAAACTTCGGTTCAATTTTCAGCTCCTCCTCCTTTAATGATAGACATTTAGGATCAGGGGAGGAAGGGGCTTCAGAATAAGGGTTCTCTCGATCAGTGATGCCTATCGAGATGTCGTCTTGCAAGGCATCCACTTTATCTTTTATCATGGGATCGTTTGAATCTGTAAAGTGTGTAAAGTAATCCCAAGAGTTGGGAAGTTCAGCTGAGTGTGACTTATTTTCCACATTGGAGTGTGTGATGATCTGTCCAAGGATTCCATTGTCTTTAAAAGTGGACGGATGTACATTCTCTTGCTTCAGTCCTGCATAGACAGATTGAAAATCAATAGGGAAAGCATCGATTAGATCACTTTGTTCATTGAAACTACTCAATCGAGGCGTTGAATTGTCAAATAGGTACAACTCAGATGGTGGCCTCAACTGAGTGGTTTTAAATTCCAGAGTCGTAGTGAGCAACTCGTCCTTCTCCTGAATCATATCATCATTCAATTCAGGGCAGTGGTCCAAACATGCATCACAAGGGTTGGAAGGGTTAGTTGAAATTGGTTCATTCTCCACATTCAAATCGGTCATGTCAGACAGGTGGAATAGATCATTATGGTCGACAACTTTCTGAACCTCTTGATCATAGGCAGGGGCCACACTTGAGATTGAATCCCAATACTCATCATCGTCAAGTTCCGTGCAGTGTACACTTGGGATGTGATCACATTCCTCACATTCTATTCCTAGATTGGGTTGAGGTTCGAATAAACTAACCTCTACCTCATCAGTGTAATCATGTGTGTCATGTAAGTGAAGTGTGTCACTATCATTATATTTGAAAGACACCCATGTCTCTTGATCATTCCTTTGGACAGTCATCGAGATCGACTCCTCGGGAAATTGAACCATATGATCATTAACGGACTTCAACTCTTCATTCGTAATTTTAGCTTCTTCCACAAGCGAGTTAGGATCACTTTCCTCGCATTGTGTTTCTAGATTGAGTTGTAACTGGGATAAACGAGCCTCCAATGCTTGATCAATGCGCAATGCGAGTGCTTCTATTGTTTTTCTAAGGCCCAAAAAATCGTATATGTCACCCTGAAGTGTCTCCTCTTGGGTCGTTTCTGATTGAGTTTCAAAGGTAGAAGATCCAAGAAAATGTTCACTAGGGTGTATTGTTGGTTCATCTTTCCAATTTTGATGTTTCCACTGATCATAGTCATACAGATCATATGTGATAGAATCTGGTGGTTGGTAATACTTATTATCACTCATAATATAATCACGCATTGTTTTCTTTTGTATCAGATGGGTGATAATAATTCTCACTCCTATAGTTATGATAACCCCAACACTCACGTATTGTCCGTGGGGTGGAATTGTTCTCTCGTATATGATCGCGTAAGGACTTCTTAACCGATGGAGTGTTATGCTCAGGTCGGTTCTCGATGATTGTTTCAGAAAAATTTTGAGACATAGGTGGATGTCTATCATCATTATCATACATCCCTTCACACTGTTTCGCATGCTCAAAAGCTATCTCAGCATATTGATGTTCCCACTCGTGCATATACATGGTGAAACCCTCAATCTGAATCTAATCCTAAGAAAAATAGAAGAAAAGATCCTACAGCAGTATGGAAAGTAAGAGGAGGAGAAATTAGAAGGAAGGTACCAATTGAGAAGTTCCTATGTTAAGATCCTGCAAAAGAAACCAAAAGAGATTAATTCTTAAAAATAGAAATTCTAAAGTTAGAAAATTCTAAGATGGAAATACAAAGTTAATTTCTAAAAAAGGAAAGTTTCTTAAACATAGAATTAGAAAGTTTCTAAAAATAAAGGAAAAATGAGTTAGCTTCTAAAATTAGGAAGAGTTTCTAAAAAGGAAAATAACTAAACCAGTTTCAAAAAATAAAAGAGGAAAGTTCTAAACCTAAAGTTAGAAAGTTCTAAATTAGAAATCCTAATCCTAAAATAGAAAGTAATGTAAATTTCTAAAAAGGAAAAAAATTTTCTAAAATAAATGACAGCCTAGAAATAGAAAAGTTCTAAAAATAGAAAGTTAGTTTCTAAAAAGGAAACCTAAATTAAGAAAATTTCTAAAACTAAAATCCTAACTCTAAAAATAGAAAAAGTAAAGAAATTAGAAAAGGATTACCAAATTAGAAGTTTATGTCAGGATCCTACAAAACAAGAAACAAGTCAGTTTCTATAAATAAATAATAATTAAAAAAAACTATTCTAACCTAAAATTAGAAAACTCCTAATCTTAAACTAATCCTCGAACTAGTTAATCTCAGAAAACGTAGCGTCAATACCCGGCAACGGCGCCAAAAACTTGTTCACTTCCCAAGTATAGGGTTGTGATGTAGTAAAAAACTCGGTGAGACCGAGGTCGAATCCACAGGGACTGAAACCTGTATGTAATCTGAAACTAACCAGAACTAGAACTAGAATAAGATGAAATCTAAATCAACTGAATATGAAGGAATAATGGTGAAATATTACTCTAAAACTTGTGGAAATCAGAGGTAGGGAACTAGGGTGCCAAGGATCCACTTGTAGAGATCAGGGAGAACTACACTTGATTCATGAAAATCAACTGAACTTCCTTTGATATAGTTTTCGAGAGATGAAAGGTATATGAATTAGAATGGATTCCATCACCAAACCATGCCCATGAGATAAATTAAACAACAGAATTAAACTAATTACCAACCAATCAACATGTTATGAAGGTTAGGAAGGGTACCGTCATCCAACCATGTCCAAGGGGCAATGGTGAACTGTAACGCCCTGAAAATCGGGGGTCGAGCATAAACTCAACTCCCGAGTTCCAGAACATCACTTATGCAACAAAATGAATGATGATTGAATGTTGACTGTATTCGTGCATTGAACATGAGTGAGATTAAGCCAAAACAGCATATCATACTCCAGAGACAGTTAAGTTTGCAAGCGGAAGACTGTGATAGATAGATAAAATATATAACTTATGATGAGTCTCCAGAGTGTGATAACATTACCAGGTTAAATAAATACAATTGCAGTTCTAAAATTTACCAAATGTGAGGAAGTGTAATGCCTTTTATCCCATGTGTCATAGCCCCGTCAATACCTTATCAGGTCTTCATTGACCTGCCAGAGAGATACAGATAGGAGAACTCCTCCTATCATCACAGAAGTAGTCCGGCTCTGCTTCACAAGCATCGCCATCACCTGAAACTCAACAAATCTGGTGGGTGTTCGGAACACCGTCCCGTAACGTGGGAGTGAGTGATCAACTCAGTGGAACAATAAGGCATAGGTTAACATGTTATCAATTCAATCAAGCAGTAATGATAAAGCATTACAAATCAAACAATTCTAACTACTCTTATTAAATGCAAGAATGAAATGACATGATGCTGTATGCCCTTGCCAAACCACCCTCAAGCGACATCATCTTACGTTCGCGAATGCTTACTCCCTTAGTGCGCCACATCTACAAAGCACATGCGGTGCGATGATGCTCATGATTACCAAGTTTTTATTAGTCCATTTCAAACAGCAGTATTGGGAAACTAAGGTACCTCCCTTGTATCATTTCCAAACATGATCCATTCTAGGGTCGTCAATCCTAGTTATTCTCATACGATGTTATGGTTTGAGAAACGTAGTGAAGGCATCGCAAAGGGCTCGTCACCCGTCAGCGCGGATACAGATCTCACCGTATGCGGCTCAATTGCTGGCCGTCAGCTCGAGTACAGGTCTCACCGTACTCGGCTCAATCACTAGCCGTCAGCTCAAGTACAGGTCTCACCGTACTCGGCTCAACTCACACTCTAGTTGCTGTGAAAGACTCGCGGCCAATCACAGACCCTTGGAGTGTACTCGATGATACCACGGAGGACTCGTCGCCCTTCAGCACGAGCACAGATCTCACCGTACTCGGCTCTCGCCGAAGTATCGACAGCTCGAATACAGTGTCCCATACCACCGTATTCGGCTCACGAGTTGGTTGCGCAATGGTCACTACGGGGAGGCACAAGGCCCCAGCGTAGGCCGACAGCTCGACCACGGTGTCCCATACCACCATGCCCGGCTCATGCGACTTAGCGGATCTAGGTACCATGGTTAAACGGGGATCGCCACTGGTAAGTTTGGTACCCTAGGTTCAAGCAGTAGCGACCAAACAGGGTGAACATGCATAAGGCAAATCGGGTTACTTGACGAGCTCGACTGGCACGATCGCCCGCTGAGCTGCACGACATGAAGTGCATAAACAACTTCGTGTGGCCTAGCCACTGCCGACAGGCAACGCACGACTCGAGTTCGTCGAACACATCCCACGTGGCAAATGAATCTCAGCCACGGGTTCAATCTCGTTACCGATTGCCTGGACTATAATCATAGCCCCAAACACAATCAATTACAGAGATATAAAGCAGTAATGGATCAGGATTCAAATCATACAATCAGTCTGGTATTATCCGTTTAGGGCTGCCAGGGCTGTTGCACGCACTCGTTGCTCCGCTCCCCGATCACCCATGACGGATCATACAACGTAAATATAAATTTAAGCATATGCATTACATAGTTAAAATCATAAAGCAGTTAAGCATGTTATGAATCACAACACAAGCATGAGTTTATACATGTTCAATTCCTAATCACACAACTATCAAGGGAGATCATACACATAGTTAAAAGAGGTTGAGAATCATATCTCAACACCCTTATACATTGCAATTTGCTAACTACTACACATTCAGACATTACAAGAAACACTTAAACAAACATACATCAACATACATGACATATGTCGATCACATAGGCATTAGGCCAAATCCTTTCACTAGGGAGTTGCCCCAATCATAACACGCGTACACCCACGACGGATAGTCATGGCAAGCAGGAATCCAAGTTCCATATTCATTCAGCCATTTCCACAAACACTTGGGCCACATATTTTAGCATATATAGTGTATATTGGCCGTGGCGTGACTTAGGGCAAAATCCTTTCGTCAAAGGGGGTATCGCCAAGACATCAATCATGAATCCATGACAATTAGTCATGGCGAGCACGAATGAGAATTCTATACTCATTCAGCCATTTCCACAAACACTTGGAATACACTATTCCAACATACATAGTGTATGTTAGCAAACATGTGTTAGGGCGAACTCTTTCGCCAAGCGGTTATTTTATCCGCGCGTACCATGATCATACAACAAATAATCATGACAATTACATTTCCAAAATCCGCACGTATGCGGTATTTTTAAAATACGCAATTTCAACATACATGACATTTACACATGAACATATATTTGTGCGATTCTTTTCGCCAAACTAGTATTTTATCCACATATGATATAATCAAACATTAAATAAACATGTCAAACATTTTCCCAACAAAAATACGTATACGGTATTTCTACATATATCTAGAGTATGTGAAATTCCATATTCTACATCGCTAATCGAAACAGGAAACGGAAAGCACTTTGTACATGTGCATTTGCATGCAGATCATGAATCTATCATTATCTGACATTGAAAGCGTTGAAAAACGTAACCTATACACCTAAAGTCCTCACCTCAGCCCTTGGAATTCCAACAAATCAGCAAGGGTGTTGGAGCTTCCGTATACGGGAGTTTCCTAACCTAAAGAGCGGAACCGATCAGCTTTTTCATATCCTACAACGATCTTACCTTAAATCAGATCTAGGGTTAGGGTTTCTTACCTTCAAATGGCATGGACACCGCCGGGAAACCCCTGGAATAGGGCGGTGTAGGCCGTGGGAGGAGTGGAAGCAGCAGGAGGAAGATCGGCTTCGATCTCCAAGACTTTCTCTCTCTTTTCTCTCTTTCTCTCTAAGGGTTTGCACTCAAATTTGTATGGCTGTGAGAGGGGCTGTTCTAAGCCCCTTTTATAGCCAAGAACATGTCCAAAATAGACTCAGGTTCAAGGGTGGCTGCATATGTAGGCAGTTCGCCACTTTCCAAGCTCAAAAGGTATGTTCTGGTGGCCCTCTTTGAGCCAAACGTCAGACTTAAGCTCACCATCTACGGATCTACGTGGGATTACGTTTTCGACTCGATCGGATTCCCAGATCGCACGTGGCGGACCACTTTCAGTTCAACGGTCAGTGGGCCACGATCAGAAATTCTGAGTACATGTAAATGTTCCTGAAATTTTTCTTAATCCGAGGGTGTAATTTGATCTGATTCTGACGGTCTGGTTGCTTAATACTGATGCGCAAGTAAAAGGTGCCAGATCACTATTCCAGATATTTATTTTGGAATGGGAATAGTATTTTTCACACTCCCTCACTCCGGAGTGAAAAGAATGGCCGTGGGACATCGGAATCACCTGATTTTTGAGATGATTGTCAAGCCCAGTGGGGCGGTCCTGGTTCCTTAGCTTCGTGTTAATCGGACTCCCGATGAGCGATCTAGACCTCATACGAAGTTTCGTTTCAGTCCCGAGAGCAGACGAGTAATGAGTTTGGCTCTAGACTTTAAGGTAACCTAGAGTCACAAATTCTGCAAGTTTTGGGTCTTGCAGATCGTATTTAAAGCGATCCCAACGGATTTCATGGCTAATCGAGTTTGCACTTAGTTAACTTTGTTATATTTCTAAAGGATTTAATCCTAATTGTTTTCTGGTTGAGATGGTACTTAGGCCTTTGCAGTTTGTATATGAAGTGATCCAAGTTTTACTACTTAGCTAGTTTAAGATAGTGTCAAGGGCGAAAGTGCTTTGAAAAATTGAAAGCACAAGGTAGTGAAGGGTGGGATTTGTGAAGAAAATGGTTTAAGACGGGATTTGAGGCTTTAATTGAGCGTTTGGGAAGCTAAACCTGTGTTAGGATTGACCCATCGCCTAAGGACGTCTAATTCCAGGTTGGCGAAAATCCGGGATGTTACATGAACAACAGGGCTTCCTAAATTCACAATCAAAATAAGGGAGAAGAAATACTCAAAGCCATCACAGATCTATTGTAATTTTAGTCACAACGAATCATTAAAAACTGAAAGCATTCCCATAATCAAACTAGAATCAAAAGAAATTTGTTCAATCTAACATGAATCAGAGCCGTAGGATTGTTCCCATCACACCACAAGCTTCACCTCTTAGCCCTAGCTAAGAGGTTTAGCTCGTCATAGATGGACTATCTCTCAAAAACCATGAAAACAAATAAAAACAAAAAGAAAAGAAACAAACTACTACTCTCTGACTCTCCCCCTCTCACTTGTCCTCCAAACTTCCCTCTCTCTTTATAGGAAACAAAGGCCTGTGAAGAGCTAGAGTCGGCGTGCGTGGACGGATTTAACGCAATCTGTGCGGCAGTTTTGAGAATCGTCTTGCGTCGAATCAGCTTTGCGGCCCACCATTCACCTCCCGATCAATTCCGCCAGCATGCAGTGACCAAATATCCCCTCTCTATCAAGTAGATGGTTCAGATCACAACTACGATCCAAACCACGGATGCACAACTGCCCGAAAAGTCCGCGTTTCTCAAATTCTCGCAACATAGCCTTCTTTCTTACGCTGTGTTGACGATGGGGACCATGATCAGTGTCGACGGAGAAATCCACTCCGTCCATTAGATGCATGGCGAGATTTCAGTGTGGGAGGAGTGACTTTTTAATTGTAGTTGACGCAGGGCCAGGGAGTAATCACGTTGCAACTATTTTGAACACTGCAGAACAGCCTTCTTGTGACCTCTATATCGCGCACATGTATATGCATGGGTGCCAAAGGTCAGCATGGTTTTGATGGTTGCGAAACCCTCTATAAGATGGACGACTCGGATCATCCTTACGGGCCATGAGGGTGTCCCACTGACTTCCACAAAATGGACGCAGTCCATTCGTTTCACTGCAGCAGGAACGGCAGTTGCCGTTTTTGGAGAAGGCGCGGTCAAGAGTCGGTTTGACCGACTCTTTGTTTCCGTGCACGACTGGAGAAATAGTGCACTACGCACACTCTGTTCGGATGGGGTGCACTGCGTTGTTTCTACGAAATCCAATCCATCCATTCATTTTGCCTCCCCATTTAAGGGGTTGAGACCAAAGTTAAGGCTTATCGAAATTGTTGGTGGGTCCAGAATCAACAGTTTATGGGATGATCTGTCAGTTGGGGTACTTCCATAGTGATCTGAGGGTTGAAATTTTACGTGTATGGTTAATTTGTGTCCCTTAGGCCATTTATACAGTTTCAAGCCAATCGGATAGCGGGAACCCTGTGATCTTGTATTCTGGAAGTTTTTCGAGCCTGTTTGAAGTGAGTGAATGGAATCTCTCTGATCTCTGGTGTGAATCCTCAATCTTGGCCCCATGGCATCCTGTCCAATGGCTTGGTGATGCTTGAGCGTTAAATTCATGCTTTTAGCATCCTTTCCAGTCCACGCTCCTAAATTCACCTTGCATCACAAACACGATTAAAATGAACCGTTAAGCAGTGTCATGTTCGTAAATCTAGGTAGTAACTGCGGTCTAATATGCAATATTTGACCCTCAACACAACCCCCAACCAGCATTTTGCTAGTTTAGAGCAAAGTATGTGAAAAATAAGTTGAGAATTATGAGACAATTCTTGTGAAACCGAGTGTTATTTTGAAAAACGATTCAGATATGAAAAATCTAAGATTCATGAATGTTGGGCATAATTCTCTCCTAGACTCAAGCACACGGTAAACTTCATAATTAAGTTCAAAGTATTAATTCATCAATTAGAACAATTCTAAACATTAAATTCCATGGATGTATAGTCTAATCTCGACTTATCAACATTAAAATTCACTTCTCTATTTCAGGATATCATTGGTAACCAATAAGAGAATTCATGATAACCCAAACTTGCCTCACACATCATCTTTTCATTCTTTTAGTTTTTGATTTTTTCATTAAAAGTAACGCCAAGAAAGGGAATCAAATCCTCACCTATAGGGAGCAAACCTATGGTGAAGACCGTCTACCCAAACCTTTTTCACATATTAGTCATGAGGAATTAAATCTACACCTATAGGGAGCAAACCTCTGGTGAAGATTATTCGCCCAACCCTTTTCAAAGGTATCTCTTTTTTTTCTCTTTTTTTTTTCTCTGTTTTTTTTTTAATTGATATCATGAAAGACAAATTTTCCAAGTTGGTTCCTTCCATGCTTACTGATCATCAAATTACAGTTCAATGTCGAACCGAAACCTTAATGTGCAAGCGAGATGTGTTTTGTGAAAGCATGACTCAATCAATGTTTAAAACCTCTAATCATGGATTAACAGTTCGAACTTAACTGTGAAATCTGATAGATAACTGAATCCAAGAGTCGTAAATCCTACATTACGTATCTTGTAATTTTAAATCCAAGATGGCCGTCAAAATCACTTCGAATTCACAAGAACTGCCATAAAAATTTAAAAATTTTCACAATTTTTGCTCAAGACCAAGAAAACACCGATTAGGTAACTTAATCTCCCACCCCCAACCAAAAATCTACATTGTCCTCAATGTAAAAGATATAAATATGCAATGCCCATGGGACAACGAAACTAAAGGAAAAGTAATGGGAAGATAATACCTGGATAACGAATCGAGAGGGAGACTTTCTAAGAGATAGCAGTATGAAAGTCCATCAGTACGAAAGTGAAGACATGAAAGCAAACTATCCTAAATCAATGCGGGAAGCAAACTAACCTAATGGCATAAAACCATCTAACCTAGAACAACATAAAGCAAACTACCCTAGTCCTATGAGAGCAGGAAAAAAAAACTACTCAATCATGTTGCAAGGTTCCTCTTCTGGCCAGTATCTTGATAAGTTGCTCAGTAAGTTCCTCAACAAGATCATCCAAAAGCCCTTTTTACAATAGGCTTGGGTGCCCTAGAGCACGACTTTCCAGAGAGACTTATGTATCTTATAAGAAATTTTCCATTGAATTGCTTGAGGTATCCAGAGTACATACGAATCACCTGTGACAGAAGAAGTTTCAATGTTAGTATCCCATGGTGAATCAAAGACTACAAGTAGATAAAGTTTAGAAAACTTCACAAGAAGTGATGTAGCCTCAACACATTCCGAAGTGTCAAACTTCGGTTCAATTTTCAGCTCCTCCTCCTTTAATGATAGACGTTTAGGATTAGGGGAGGAAGGGGCTTCAGAATAAGGGTTCTCTCGATCAGTGATGACTATCGAGATGTCGTCTTGCAAGGCATCCACTTTATCTTTTATCATGGGATCGTTTGAATCTGCAAAGTGTGTCAAGCAATCCCAAGAGTTGGGAAGTTCAGCTGAGTGTGACTTATTTTCCACATTGGAGTGTGTGATGATCTGCCCGAGGATTCCATCGTCTTTAAAAGTGGACGGATGTACATTCTCTTGCTTCAGTCCTGCATAGACAGATTGAAAATCAATAGGGGAAGCATCGATATGATCACTTTGTTCATTGAAACTACTCAATCGAGGCGTTGAATTATTAAATGGGTACAACTCAGATGGTGGCCTCAACTGAGTGGTTTTAAATTCCAGAGTCGTAGTGAGCAACTCGTCCTTCTCCTGAATCATATCATCATTCAATTCAGGGCAGTGGTCCAAACATGCATCACAAGAGTTGGAAGGGTTAGTTGAAATTGGTTCATTCTCCACATTCAAATCGGTCATGTCAGACAGGTGGAATAGATCATTATGGTTGACAACTTCCTCAACCTCTTGATCATAGGCAGGGGCCACACTTGAGATTGAATCCCAATACTCATCATCGTCAAGTTCCGTGCAGTGTACACTTGGGATGTGATCACATTCCTCACATTATATTCCTAGATTGGGTTGAGGTTCGAATAAACTAACCTCTACCTCATCAGTGTAATCATGTGTGTCATGTGATTGAAGTGTGTCACTATCATTATATTTGAAAGACACCCACGTCTCTTGATCATTCTTTTGGACAGTCATCGAGATCGACTCATCGGGAAATTGAACCATATGATCATTAATGGACTTCAACTCTTCATTTGTAATTTTAGCTTCTTCCACAAGCGAGTTAGGATCTCTTTCGTCGCATTGTGTTTCTAGATTGAGTTGTAACTGGGATGAACGAGCCTCCAATGCCTGATCAATGCATAATGCGAGTGCTTCTATTGTTTTTCTAAGGCCCGAAAAATCATATATGTCGCCCTGAAGTGTCTCCTCTTGGGTCGTTTCTGATTGAGTTTCAAAGGTAGAAGATCCAAGAAAATGTTCACTAGGGTGTATTATTGGTTCATCTTTCCAATTTTGATGTTTCCACTAATCATAGTCATACAGATCATATGTGGGAGAATCTGGTGGTTGGTAATACTTATTATCACTCATAATATAATCACGCATTGTTTTCTTTTTATCAGATGGGTGATAATAATTCTCACTCCTATAGTTATGATAACCCCAACACTCACGTACTGTCCGTGGGGTGGAATTGTTCTCTCATATATGATCGCATAAGGACTTCTTAACCAATGGAGTGTTATGCTCAGGTCGGTTCTCGATGATTGTTTTAGAAAATTTTTGAGACATAGGTGGATGTCTATCATCATTATCATACATCCCTTCGCACTGTTTCGCATGCTCAAAAGCTATCTCAGCATATTGACGTTCCCACTCGTGCATATACATGGTGAAACTCTCAATCTGAATCTAATCCTAAGAAAAATAGAAGAAAAGATCCTACAGCAGTATGGAAAGTAAGAGGAGGAGAGATTAGAAGGAAGGTACCAATTGAGAAGTTCCTATGTTAAGATCCTGCAAAAGAAACCAAAAGAGATTAGTTCTTAAAAATAGAAATTCTAAAGTTAGAAAATTCTAAGATAGAAATACAAAGTTAATTTCTAAAAAAGGAAAGTTTCCTAAACCTATAATTAGAAAGTTTCTAAAAATAAAGGAAAAAAGAGTTAGTTTCTAAAATTAGGAAGAGTTTCTAAAAAGGAAAATAACTAACCTAGTTTCTAAAAATAAAAGAGGAAAGTTCTAAACCTAAAGTTAGAAAGTTCTAAATTAGAAATCCTAATCCTAAAATAGAAAGTAATGTAAATTTCTAAAAAGGAGAAAAAAAAAATTCTAAAATAAATGAAAGCCTAGAAATAGAAAAGTTCTAAAAATAGAAAGTTAGTTTCTAAAAAAGAAACCTAAATTAAGAAAATTTCTAAAACTAAAATCCTAATTCTAAAAATAGAAAAAGTAAAGAAATTAGAAAATGATTACCAAATTAGAAGTTTATGTCAGGATCCTACAAAACAAGAAATAAGTCAGTTTCTATAAATAAATAATAATTAAAAAAAACTATTCTAACCTAAAATTAGAAAACTCCTAATCTTAAACTAATCCTCGAACTAGTTAATCTCAGAAAACGTAGCGTCAATACCCGGCAACGGCGCCAAAAACTTGTTCACTCCCCAAGTATAGGGTTGTGATGTAGTAAAAAACTCGGTGAGACCGAGGTCGAATCCATAGGGACTGAAACCTGTATGTAATCTGAAACTAACCAGAACTAGAACTAGAATAAGAAGAAATCTAAATCAACTGAATATGATGGAATAATGGTGAAATATTACTCTAAAACTTGTGGAAATCAGAGGTAGGGAACTAGGGTGCCAAGGATCCACTTGTAGAGATCAGGGAGAACTACGCTTGATTCATGAAAATCAACTGAACTTCCTTTGATATAGTTTTCAAGAGATGAAAGGTATATGAATTAGAATGGATTCCATCACCAAACCATGCCCATGAGACAAAGTAAACAACAGAATTAAACTAATTACCAACCAATCAACATGTTATGAAGGTTAGGAAGGGTACCGTCATCCAACCATGTCCAAGGGGCAATGGTGAACAACAGGGCTTCCTAAATTCACAATCAAAATAAGGGAGAAGAAATACTCAAAGCCATCACATATCTATTGTAATTTTAGTCACAACGAATCATTAAAAACTAAAAGCATTCCCATAATCAAACTAGAATCAAAAGAAATCTGTTCAATCTAACATGAATCAGAGCCGTAGGATTGTTCCCATCACACCACAAGCTTCACCTCTTAGCCCTAGCTAAGAGGTTTAGCCTGTCATAGATGGACTATCTCTCAAAAACCATGAAAACAAATAAAAAGAAAAAGAAAAGAAATAAACTACTACTCTCTGTCTCTTCCCCTCTCACTTGTCCTCCAAACTTCCCTCTCTCTTTATAGGAGAGAAAGGCCTGTGGAGAGCTAGAGTCGGCGTGCGTGGACGGATTTAACGCAATCTGTGCGGCAGTTTTAAGAACTGTCTTACATCGAATCAGCTTTGCGGCCCACCATTCACCTCCCGATCAATTCCGCCAGCATAGCAGTGACCAAATATCCCCTCTCTATCAAGTAGATGGTTCAGATCACAACCACGATCCAAACCACGGATGCACAATTGCCCGAAAAGTCCGCATTTCTCGAACGCACGCAACAGAGCCTTCTTTCTTACACTGTGTTGACGGTGGGGCCCATGATCAGTGTCGACGGAGAAATCCACTCCGTCCATTAGATGCGTGGCGAGATTTTAGTGCGGGAGGAGTGGCTTTTTAATTGTAGTTGACGCAGGGCCAGGGAGTAATCACGTTGCAACTATTTTGAACGCTGCAGAATAGCCTTCTTATGACCTCTATATCGCGCACGTGTATATGCATGGGTGCCAAAGGTCAGCATGGTTTTGATGGTTGCGAAACCCTCTATAAGATGGACGACTCGGATCATCCTTACGGGCCATGAGGGTGTCCCACTGACTTCCACAAAATGGACGCAGTCCATTCGTTTCACTGCAGCAGGAACGGCAGTTGCCGTTTTTGGAGAAGGCGCGGTCAAGAGTCGGTTTGACTGACTCGTTGTTTCCTTGCACGGCTGGAGAAATAGTACACTACACACACTCTGTTCGGATGGGGTCCACTGCGATGTTTCTACAAAATCCAATCCATCCATTCATTTTGCCTCCCCATTTAAGGGGTTGAGACCAAAGTTAAGGCTTATCCAGATTTTAGGTGGGTCCAGAATCAACAGTTTATGGGATGATCTGTCAGTTGGGGTACTTCCATAGTGATCTGAGGGTTGAAATTTTACGTGTACGGTTAATTTGTGTCCCTTAGGCCATATATACAGTTTTAAGCCAATCGGATGGTGGGAACCCTGTGATCTTGTATTCTGGACATTTTTCGAGCCTGTTTGAAGTGAGTGGATGGAATCTCTCTGATCTCTGGTGTGTGAATCCCTTGGTCCCATGGCATCCTGTCCATTGCCTTGGTGATGCCTGAGCGTTAAATTCATGCTTTTAGCATCCTTTCCAATCCACGCTCCTAAATTCACCTTGCATCACGATTAAAATGAACCGTTAAGCAGTGTCATGCTCGTAAATCTAGGTAGTAACTGGGGTCTAATATGCACTATTTGACCCTCGACACAAACAAAATATTGATAGCTCTACTATCGATAATCCTGGGCTAGTTGGGGGCCTCGGTATCTGCAGATATAATAATGGCTCACTGCTATTTGCCTTTTCCAACAGTTATGGTGTTACCTCTAACAATAGGGTGGAACTTTAAGCCTTACACAATGGAGTGGAAATGTGTGTCAGATTCGGATATTCTTATGTCCTCATCGAATCGGACTCGAAATGGGTAGTTGACTGCATTAAAGGGAAATCATTTGTTGCTTGGAAATGGAAATATTGGATATCCAGGATTAAGATTCTTCTCCTAAAGGGATCCTTTTGTGTCGCCCTCATCCCTAGAGAGGCCAACGGGCCAGCTGATAGCTTGGCTAGGCAGAGCAGTTTATCCCAAGAGAGCTGGTCTTATTATGAGACTTCTCACCTCCCTAGATTGACTAGAGGTAGATATCTTCTGGACAAAGCCGGGTTGGGTTCTATTAGAAAGTTAAAAAGGTCTCAATTGTACAGGATATGATAGGCGGACCAGCCCTTTTATCCCTAGTCTCCACCCGAACATCCTCATTGTAATTTTTGCCACTTCAATGAAATCTTTTGACAAAAAAAATCTTAATCTTCCATAACTCAAAGTTATTTTTACCTAAGTACTTCTCAATGTCATACTTCGGATTTCCAGCCATTGATACTTCTCCTATATATTCAAGTTTGCGCCCCAATGTTAGCTCTGATACCATTTGTTGAGGGACTGCAGAAGCACACAGAGTAGAATCAAGATGAGTAATCCAAGAACAACAAGAACACAATGATTTAATGTAGAAAAACTCTTGCAGAAAAAACCACGGCACAAAGCGACAGATGATCACTATGAAAGCAGAAATTACAAAGAGAAAAAGTTTACTTGATTCGAACACCCTCGAATCTCAACCTTGCTACACCCTTTGAAACCCTTGGATGAATTAGAAACCCTAGAAGTACCTCTCAATCCCACTTACACCCATATATATAGCCTATAGAAGGATCCCAAGCAAAATCGGAAACAAATCCTGCAAAATCGTAACTATGTATAAAATTATGCGGAAACTATCGATGGCATCGAACAGTCTTTAATGTCATCGAAACTAATCCTTCGATGGCATCGAAGCCATATTGATGACATCAAAATAACACCTAATCTGTCAAGAGACAAAACATGATTTTTCAGAAATCATTGAGCTATGTTCGATGGCATCGAACCTTACCTTCGATGTCATCAAACACCCTCCGATGGCATCAAAAAACGCCCTAATAGTTCAGTGACCAACTGGAGAAAATTCAAAAAATCTTGATGGGATCGAGCATTGTTCAATGCCATTGAACAGACTGCATGTCATGGCATCGAAAGGCACTGTATCTGACTGGATTTAAAACATCCAATATAAAAGTTTCTTCATTCTGCAGTTGATGGACGATCTAGATTACTCGTATGGAGCTTATGGACACTGAATTTTGAAGCTTTATATGAGTTTTCTTGGTGGGTTCAACGCTCGACGAGCACGGCTATCGCACCCAATGTTGAAGAAAATGCATCTGACGGGTTTCTTGGCTTTCTTGATTCGTAGTAGGATCCGGAGATCATTCTTGTGGGCTTCGGACTAACCAGATTGATTTGGAGAGTGCTTTTTAGTGGTTGAATTTTCGGCGTAACAACGAAAAGGAGAGCTGTTTTCTTGATCAGATTGGATTCGTACACGAAATATCTACATGATGAAGCATTGAATGGTTGAGATTTTCCAGTAAGGACGGTTTATATTTATTAGAAGAATCACCTCGAATCTGGATTCAAACGAGAAAAAGAAAGCTCGCGCTAGATGGAATTGCTATTTCTGAAGAAAAATTTCTAAATGTAAATCTCACCTTTTACCCACCGCCTTTTCTAAACGTGCCCAAACTTTACTTTCTAAAACTAAACCATTCTGTACGGATACTATTTGTAGACAAAAATGCCCTCGCATTAATCACGGTTGCACTGTCCATTCTGTAGACCTACAGCTACGGATTATAACCGTAGCCACTAGCAGCATAGCCATTGTTAATGACGCTAATGTGAAATTGAGCGAGGCTAACATGACGGCTACAAATCTAATGAAGCAATGGCTACTCTATCAATAGCTACGGTTATAATCCGTAGCCATAGATTTACAAAACAACATAATGAATGCAAGGGTATTTCGGTCTACAAATAGTGTGTCCATACATAATGGTTTAGTTTTAGAAAGTAAAGTTTGGGCGGACGTGGGTAAAAGGTGGGTTTACAGTCGGTAAATTTTCATTTCTGAATCTCATGCATACACACGTGCTATGCATGCACGTATGGGTGATTTAGAGTTCGGCTCGTCGGTTGATTGTATATTACGGATTTTAGTGGCCCACCAAACAATTAAATTATCTGAATAGTTAAACAGCAACTTTTATAGGTAATCTCTAATTAAACGGTCTTAAAGAGATTTGGTATGAAATGAATGGTCGGATCATGCCATGATCACAACCCAAAGGTTCCATGGGGTCTATTAAGTGTCTGAATGTAGATGTGCAATCAATTTTCCAAATCAATGGTTGGACCGCAGTCTTTTAAGGAGAAGGTGCATAGTCTAGAGTGTGTATGTGAATATTGATTCATTTTTGGACTTTGGAATGGAAGGGATATGTAGGTTTCTACCTGTGTATGCGGGGACTCTGGAATTATGCTAAAACGTGCCCGCTGTAAGGTGTAAGTTGATGGATTCATCTGGAATTGTCCGTGGATGGAAATAATAATAATATGTACTTATGCTAATTTTAGCCGTCATCTAATGGATATAATGCAAAATTTGATGAACGGTGGATCTTATGATTTAGGTTTCGAAATTAATAATGTATGGCTTAATTGAAAGTATTGTATTGATTTTCAGCATGATCCAACTTTTACAATTAGGCTTTCTTGAGATCGGTGTTGGGTAGGGGCGTGCACCCATAGAAAAATTGTAGAAGATCACTCACACTTAAGTAGTCATTAGAATTGGATTCTAACTATGTAAAATCTTCATTAGGGTACCGGGATTAGGATGATGGTTTCAAAATCAAGGATAATTTGATATTAATGGCTTGGATTATTTCTTTATCTATTTAATGATGATATGAGGGTTTGGATTGAAATCGAATGATTTGATAGTTGTATTTGTCCAAAGAGAGTTATCTCGATGATTTACAACGATCGTTAATCAATGAGGTAAGATATGTCTGCTGGGATGTAAAGAAAAGTGTACGTGTATGTACATAAAAGCAGAGTCCTTGGATCATGATCTTGACGAATGGTTAACAATATACAAGGGTGGCGAGTAAGATGAGAGGATCATAATCTTAATTAGATATGTGTACAGGTGGATATGAAGATTTCGTAGTTATTTATTATGACCATGTTGCCGAAAAGTGAAGTAGATGGCCAGATCACAATCTATTAATAATGAGTCCTTAAAATGGTTGGTTTGATGAATAATCAAGTACATGATGATATATGAAGTTTTAGAGTTTATTATAGGGTATATGTGAGTTTAAGGGTGTGTACATGTGCATTCATGTATATATCTTTATAAAGAAAATTTCTACTGGTTAAATTACATATGTTTACACATGTGGGAAAGTATTCGTTTATCTACTCGTGGGTGAAAATTTTTGACTTATTGCAATTTCATTGTAAGATTGAGTTAAATGGGTGAAATGCTCACGAATTGTACCCATTTACCGATTCTGATTGGAGTATATTGCAAATTTTGTCTCTATTGTTGCTGTTATTGTTGTCCCTGTTGAGGGAAGAATAGTACACTTTAGATAGAAGAAATTAGATTTCTCATTTTCCATTGAATAGGGGACAGGGAATCACCATCGCCATTCTTGTATTCGGTAGGCTCTCAATCCACTTGATTTCACTTTTTCGGTGTGGCCTGATGTGGTTGAGGGGAGATTGTTTCAATATTTATTTAAGCTTCAACTTGTTCCTCGACAAGGATGAATCGATTGAAGTTGGTATACTTGGGTTTGCCAAGTGAATGATCATGAATATTTGCTCTTCTTCATGCATGAGTGTTTTTATTTTGGTGGTCATTACCCACCACCACCCAACATAAGCTAACAAGGACTTGTTGAGTAGACAATCATAGATATTTCTCTTTTTCATCAATGGGTATTTTTACTTTTGTGGCCATTACCCGCCAACTCCAACATAAGCTGACAATAATTCATACATTTGTCTTACGGTGGAAAGATCCACCCTCTGGGTGCTGCATATTTAGATTGTATGCAAAGTAGTCAGGTAAGTTATTTGGAAGTCTTAATCCAAAAGTAATCAAGCTACATGTACTAATACAGCATGTCACCGTTTAGAATTTTGGAAATAAATGAATTAATAGCCTGTCATTGCCTGTCAATAAGACATCCCATGGCATTCAAAAAAACTCAAAAGGACTCTATTTCCCAAAATATTTCTAAAGCCAATCAATTTTAAAGATATTTGAGTGGAGGGATATTTGCCCCTGCAATGCCTATACTATCCTCCCAGTGGCCTGCTTTGTCTACGCCCTTTGTAACTCTCACTCGGAAAAACTGGACATGTGGTTTCCGTGTAGATGAAAAAACAAATACTCCACTAGATGGTTTTCTGTGCAATTTTTGGTAGCGCTCCATTCACGGTTGGTCAGCAATTTGGACGGTCCAGCTTGCCATAAAACTATGCCACTTGTACTTGAATGGTCACTGCCATTTTTTTAATGCAAGACTAAAAAAGAGAGCCTGGCCCATAAAGTAGGTAATTTTGACAGTCAGACCAACTTTTTCTGTAATCGCTGCACATGGTTGTCGAATCAGTGGGCCATCTGATTCATGAGTTGTGGTGTGAAAAATAGTTGCAATAAAATGATAATTACTGTCCATTCCTATACTTCTACAGTTAGATTGCTGATTTACCATTTATCCAACTGCAAGCAAGTGATAGAATGGTCAGGAATATCCGAACGGTGAGAAGTGCATAAAAATGCAGGCCCTATTTTCTACGTATGGTAAGAAATACGTATTAGACTGCTCGTTTACATGCCGCCACGTGCCCTAGCATGGTGTACAATGCAATATCCAAGTCATTCATTGGGTGGGTCTGATCATGTAGATGTTCCTGCATAAAAATAAATCTAGTCCATTCAGCTGTGGGCCATGATTTTAGAAGTAGTTAGGACGGGTAAAAGATTTTAGCCAAGTTTTTTTCAGCCGCACATTTGGTTGAAAAACTGTAGCCCACTTGATGAATGAAGGGACATGATTATCTGGCAAGAGCATTCATATAGCGGTGCTCCTCTAAAGAATGGATCGGATTGCATACCAATCTGCCACGCTGGCAAATGTGTGGCGTATACATCAGCTGCTTTCGCCACACGTCTGGCCAGATAAAGCTCAAGAGCTATAGCATTATTGTCAGGAGTGCGGATCCTCTGTATGCCGGAAACAGCGAGCAGCTGAATCCAATATTATTATTGGTCCACGTCACTTTAAGTGCCACGTCATCAGTTTTTAAAAAATATATATATTTATAAAAATAAAAAATAAAAAATACGTTTCACGAGAAGCCTAACGCCGTTAAACCGTTTCGTTTGGAAATCGAATAGCATACCGATCGAGTACAGTACGCTTTTGCTCTTACCGGACTGAGTAAACTCAGTTGGGCCGACCTTGTATGTATGTGGTCTATCGAGGCCGTCCATCCGTTTTTCCATCTAATTTATGGGGTTGAGACCAAAATTAAAGTATATCCAAATATCAAATGGCTCATACCACAGTAAACAGTGGGGATAATGATTTCCACCGTTGAAACCTTGCTAGGCCCCACAGTGATGTTTATTTGTCATCCAACCTGTTCATAAGATCATACAGACATGGATGAAGAGAAAACACAAATATAAGCTTGATCCAAAACTTTTGTAGCCCTCAAGGAATTTTCAATGGTAAACGTTCAATAATTGAACTTTTTCCTATGGTGTGGTCCATTTGAACATGGTATATACTTCAATTTTTTTGTCTCAGGCCCTAAAATTATCTATTAAAATTAATGAATGAATCCGATAAAACATATAAGCCATCGTGGACCCCACAAAGTTTACACTAACGTAGTGAGTTACTCACTACGCAATCTGCTTCCTTCCATTCGGGCGGTTTAGGGCACGGGTTGAGTAGCGAGACTCCCTCCTAAAATGATGTCACCTAGTCATGTGAGTCCCCACCATTATATATGTTTTGTATCCACACCGTCCCTCCATTTGAAGAGATCATTTTAGGGCATGAGCCAAAGAATGAATCAGATCCAAAACTCGAGTGGACCCCATCACAGAAAATAGTGGAGCGTCACGCCCACCATTAAAAACTTCTAAGGGTCACGAAAGTTTTCGATCAAGCTGATATTTGTGTTTTCCCTTCTTTAATGTCTATGTTAATTTATGAACTTTTAATGATCTCAAATAAAAATCATGATGGACCTTAGGAAGGCTTCAACTGTGGACGTCACTCTCCTCACTGTTTTATGTCGTGGGGTCCACTCCAGCTTTGGATCTGCCCCATTCTTTTGATAATGCCCTAAAATGATCTCTCCAAATGGATGGATAGTATGGATACAACACATACATCATGGTGGGCCACACATAATTTGGTAACGTTACTTGAGTCCACTACTCAACCTGGCTAATCCGCCTCCAATTTCATTCTTTTAAAATTTAATTATGTCACGTCATCTCACGACAATTTTATAAGATTAAAAAAATATATTTACTAAATTTGTCTGATTAGCAAGGAATATTAGCTGCGACCGAGGATGAGTGATGTCTGTAGGATCCTCACCCTCACCGTGGGTCCACCTTGATCTATTATTGTATACCTACCCCATCCATCCGTTTTCTCATATTATTTTAGAGAATTGTACAAAAAATGAAACAGATACAACTCTCAGGTGAACTACACCACAGGAAATAGTAGTCATTGAATGCCAACCATTGAAAACTTCATTGTCCATTGTAATGTTTATTTGCTGTGCAATCTATTGTTGATAAGGTCACATGGACCGATGAAAGAAAAACACAAATATCAGCTTGATCCAAAACCATTTGACTCATCCGACTCGATACGAGCGGAGTGAGTGAGTCGATCCTAATCGAGCTAACTTCGTCCAATCCGAACTCAAAACGAGTCAAGTTCGAGTCACCTAGTAACTCAATTCGACTCAATCCAAAATCCAACTCGGTACTCACTCGACTTGATCCAAAACTCGACTCGTATATATATTTAAAAATTAAAAAACTTAGATATGACATTTCAAATCTGAGATGTCATGTAGCTATGGAGAGGCTGCAATTCTAACAAGTGAATCTCAATTTTGAGTTGTGATTTCAGCTCATGGATACCCACTGCACCCAACCCAACTCGGTCCGACTTGACCCGAATCGGTACTTGTGATCGGGTCATGCTCAGTCCGGATTAGTCCATGCTAGACCCGAACTCGGATCGGGTTAGGCATGCTGGACTCGGTACCGAGTCAGGTCGAGTTCGGGTCAGGCCTATTTCAAAACCGAATCGAGTCGGGTCAGCCGGTCCGAATTGACTCGATGCCCACCTCTAACCATGATGGTTGTATTTTTATTGACACTGTTTATCCAATTTGCCCGCTTACGTTAGGACATGAATCTAAAAATAGATAGATCGTATCTAAAGTGGACCACACCATAGGAAAAGTGGTGATTGAACACATACCATTATAAACTTCGTAGAGACCAATGTAATGTTTATTTTCCATCCAACCAACTGATAACGTCACAGAGACATGGATGAGGAGAAAATACAAATATCAACTTGATTCAAAAGTTTCGTAGCCCCCAATAAGTTTTTAATCTTCTAATCACCAATGTTTCTTCTGGTGTGGTCCACCTGAGATTTGGATCTTCCTCAAATTTGTGCTCATGAACTACAATGATTTGTAAAAATGGATGGACGACGTGGATAAAATACATACATCATGGTGGAGCTAATATAGCTTTTCCAACAATACATAGTACTACAGTTGGTGATATATGCTACCAGTGTCCCCTTTGTCAAAGCTACTGGTATGAGCAAATAGTCAGTGGATCAGGTGGGTCGTATTATGATGTTTTCTGGAAAATTAACCTGGACCACAAGGTGCATCACCCAATTTTAGGCCACAGGCCGATAAAATCAGTTCTATCTATAATTCAGGTTGACAACATGATTGTAAATAGTGTATAGGCAATCCTTGCCTTCCAAATTGTTTCCATTAATCTGGCCCAAGTGATTCATGTATCAGTATGATTTTTGGTCAAATATTTTTTTTATTGTTAATAATCTAGTTGTTAAAGTGGATTTTGATGTAAGTATAATGTTTGACCCTTTAAAATAAATGGTGGACGTATCTCTCCCAAATATTTCCTTTAGTGCATATCTCTAGGCTCAATATGGGACTTAATAGCCAATGTTTATAATGGATATTACATAAACATTGCAGTGGGCTTCGAAAAATTAAGAGTTATTGAGGGTCAAATATTGCATATTAGACCCCAGTTTTACCTGATTTTACGAACATGATATTGTTTAACGGCTTATTTTAATCCTGTTTGTGTTGCAAGGTGACTTTAGGAGCCTAGATTGAAAAAATGGTGCTAAAAGTATGGATTTAATGCTCATAAATTACCAAGGCAAGGGACGGACCCCAAGGGACCGAGATCGAAGAATTTACACATCAGAGATCCGAGAAAATCAAGTCATTAATGTTAAAGAGGCCTGAAAATCGTCCAGAATGTAAGATCACAGGGTTCCCACCATCCGTTCGGCTCAAAACTTTATATCTGGCTTGAGGACCATAAATTAACGATACACGTCAAATTTCAATCATTGGATCCCTCTGAAAGTGGCCCAACGGATAGATCATCCCACATATCAACGATTTGGGGCCCACCTGATCTCTAGATATGCTTCAATTTTGGTCTCAAACCCTTAAATTAAATGAGGAAAGAGATGGACGGAGCGGATTTCTCGAAAAATCAATGTGGTACCCACTTTGCTTGGTATGCATGTACACAGCACACGTGCACTGGAGGTGCACTGGACGCAAAGTCGAGTCAAACTGACTTTGACCCGACGCCTTACGCAGAGAAGGGACGGACATCCCTCTGTGAGTTGTAGTGGGCTACCATCATGGTCTCATTGGACAATCTGAACGTCCAACGTGTTCAGGGGGTGGGACTGACCGTACCCATACTGACCTTTTGCTTCCATACACGTGGACACATGTAGATCACCGTCTAACACAGGATGAACGGTGAGACGATTTGATACAGTGTGTCACACCAAACTTGACCAAAACCACCCCTTCCTGACTGGTTTTTCGCCAGGAATCCAATAGATGGGGTGGATTTCACTAAAAACATCATTGTGGGGCCCACTGAGCTTCACAGCGTAAGAGATTTCGCGGGTCGTGCGTCCGTGAAAGCTGGCCATTTCGGGCCATTGTGAGATCGAGGTCGTGGTCGGATGCAAGATCGGGACCATCCAGAAGAGAGAGGAGAGGGCCAAGACCATCACTATGAAGGCCAAACACAAGATGGGATGATCTTCTGTCCCGAAAATCCATTCAAGCGCAAGAACTTTCCTGCGCAAAAACAGAGCACGCGGTTTGCGTGTTCCTTGTTGCATAGGGGTTACGCACGCCTCTTATGCGTGAAACCCAGTCGACCGACCAACTTCTTGGCCTATAAAAAAGAAGAAAGGAGAGAGGAAAGATATCTTTGGACGTGATCATCCAATCTCGAGCAGCCGTGGAGGCCTTAGACATGGAGTGCAGTCGGCATCTCTATTTCTTCTTCCTATTATTTTTTTTTTCTTCTTGATGATTATTATTAAGAGTTGTAAGTGTTATGGTTTCTAGCTCCTATATTGCCAAATTTTATAGTGTCAAAACCTCTCTTGGAATCTGCGTCTTATCCAGCTCATCTACATAATAAAGTATGTGCATCTCTCAAGAACAAGGGTCTTTAGTTCAAAAACTTCAAAGGCAAGATTACTTGTTCATGTTTATGTACAACATCAATTGTAAATTCAAGCTTTCAAGTCTCAAGAGTTCAAGATTTTCAAAGCTTCGTACAAGTCAAGACAACGTCTCTAGACTTTGATACTCAAGTTCAAGCTTCAATGTTAGTCAATTTCAAGCTTCAAGAGTCTCAAGTTCAAGCTTCATCCTATGACAAGTTTTCAAGCTTCGCGAATTTCAAAGAATGACTATCAACTGAAGAAAAAGAAGACTCAATGTTCATACATCACTAACAAGGTATAAATGACCCTAGATTGACCTTAGAGTAGGTCATTTTGAATACATAATTCAATTGACTCATTTTATAAGTGAATAGACTGTTTCTCAACTAGTCTTGGACTCTGTTCGACTAGTCTTAGGATTGGCTCGACCAGTCTAAGAAATTCCACGACCAGTCCTAAGGTTGTTGCAAATTTTTAGAATATTTTGTTAAGCCTCGACCAGTCCTGGAGACTGATCGATCGGTCATGTGAACAGTACTCGACTCGTTCTCGACTAGTCCTGCAGCCTCGACTCAAAGTCCAGCAACTAAATTTGGCTCCACATGACCAGTCGTAGACAGGTCACAACTAGTCGTGGAGGTCCCTCGACCGGTCGTGAATGGCTTTGACCAGTCGTGGAACGGCTTTATCCGATCGCGCTCAAATTTTTAAAAATCTGTTAGTCCTACGACCAGTCGTAGTGTCCACATGCAGGACCAGTCATGAACGTGATTTCTTCACCAATAAATAGACGACGAATTTCAGAGTATTTCATTCAATTAAAGCTAAATCAATACGCCACTCTGAGAGATAAGTTAGTGATCTTTTTAAGCTATATATATTGTGCTCATTTAATATTCTCTTTTATTAGCTTTCTTTGTATTTGATTTTGTATTCTGCATTCTAATTATATTTGAAAGAAGGATTGAAGTATAAACTTTTCTTGGAATTAAAATCAAATCAAGCTAGCCCAATGTGCTTTAAATCTAAAATCAATTTAGAACCTAGAACTATTTCATAAGTGAGTGTGGACATTGAACTTCTACGTTGAACTTCTACTCCGACTTGGTTCTTCTGGGCTGCATCTAAAGGAGAATATCCAGGTATTTTACATCATTGTAAATTTCTGTTTTTGGTTTCATTGAGATTGTGCCAGAAAAATCTCTCTGTTTTGGTTTGTCTGAGGTGATCCAGAAAACTCAGAGCGTGGGGTTTTTGAATTGTGTAAGCCTACTTGAAAGACACAATTGGGAGGGTTTTAGGTGAACATGGAAAAACCTATTTTCATAGTGAACGCTAATATCCACTGTGTGAGGATATTAGGAGTGGAATAGTTGTGTGGGTGTTTTTCTAAACAGTTGGTATACACACAAGCAAACCACTATAATTTCTTGTCTTGTGGTTTGAATGTTTATTTCTTTTTGTAGATGATTGTAATTTTCCTTTTTACATTTGTGGAAAATGTTGTAATCATTATGTGGATGTGTGAGAATGTTGTAATAGCTTAGAATTCCTTTCTTGCTATTTATTTCTTTATTCCTCTGTATCAATTTCAGTTTTTGGTACACAAACCGTTCTAGTAAGGTTGTCCTGCCATAAACCCTTGGTTTTTATGGTGTAAGGTTGTCCTTAGAACAACATCTGTATCAACCTTTCAATACTTGTTCATTTGAGGTTGCCTTTAAATTCAGCATTGTGGGATTGTCTATTGCTATCTGTATTTAATTTATTTAAATTTCACT
>JAJHSJ010000010.1:14851722-14906728 GCA_021015155.1 Magnolia officinalis | reverse complement strand
TTAGTTTGTGATCTTGATCCTTACAAACATTCATGAAATCAGGTTGTCCTACCTAAAACTTTGTTTTTGGTGTAAGGTTGTCCTACGAACTAAGTTTGAATTAATTTCTCAATACTACTACTATTGAGATCCATGATTTATTCTGTTTCATTTATTATTTCAGTACTTTGAGTTTTTATTTAGCATAGTCCTATTCACCCTCCCTCCCCCCCTCCCCCTCTAGGACTGTTAGCTCACCTTTTTCATAAAGGTTTCAGAGGTTGAGGTCACTGTCTTTCTCAGGAGCACCAGATCCAGTTCTAGCAGAACACTGGCTAAATAGAATGGCCAAGATGATGAAACCGCAAAGTTGTTCGCACGCCAAGAAGGTTGTTCTCGCCACTTATGCCCTGGAAGGCGAGGCTGATATATGGTGGGGAAGCATGCTAAGAAGAGTCCCATCTGATTGTGAGTGGACCGGGACTGAGTTTAAGAGGAGGTTCAATGAAAAACACTTTCCTCCATGCATCGTCATAAGAAAATATCTAAGTTTCTCAAGTTGGAACAAGGGAATACGACAGTGTCTTAATATGAAGCGCGCCATGACTAATTATAATGATATGCACCAAAGGCGTTGAGGACGAGGAATATAAATTGCAGAAGTTTAAGGAAGGTCTCTGACCTAAAATTCAGTCAATATTGTACACCTTCGACTTTACTGACTTCACTGATATCGTGGACAAAACCATGCGAATAGAAAAGGACTTCGAGCGTATGGCTAAAACAAGCATTTCTGTTCAAGGTTCTATGAGTAAAGCTAGGTCGATGCCATTTACATCTCATACGCCTGAGAAGAGTGTAAAATTCACGCCTCACCCAACTCATTCTTCAAGTTAGGATAAGCTTTGCAACTCTTGTGGAAAACTGGGTCATATCTTAAGGTGGTGTTTCAAGAAACAATGAGATGAGAGGATCTTCCCTCCAGCACAACAACTTCAACCACCAATTCAGTCTTCTTCGAATCCTGCTCAAGCCTCGCAACCTCAAGCACGAGAACGGGGAACTCATCGCATGAATGCCTTGGATACACCCAACCCTGAGCGAGTCCACTAAGGTATGATTTTTACAAAACCTCCCTAGTAGTTACAGAGTAGTTAGTAAGGATTAGGAGCTTTGTGAGTGTGTAGTAATACGACTTTAACAATTTGAAATAATTAAATTATAGATTTTAGAATAGCACCCCAGATAGTTAAAATGCAATGTTAAAGCATAATGAACCATTTAGGCTCATTCTTTAGGAAAATAGGAAATTAAGTAACATATCTCAAATGACTAAAATGATCGGGAACACATACCGACGGAACCATGTCTAAAAGAAGTATATGCAGTTTGACATGAATTCTAAATCCTAATGATTACAATGATCTTAATGCCCTGATCAAGTAGAAGATCGATACTCACCGGGAATAAGAAGGATACTTGTAAACTCACTGCCCGGTCAGGCAGAAGTGTGGAGTATCAGGTTTAGACCGACTACAACCGTCCGTCCATGGTTACTCGAATAATGAAAACAAAAATATACTTTTACCTTAAAAAGTAAGAAGCTATTCTCAATTCTATTCATAATAGAATAATTGAATTTCGGGACGAAATTCTTTTTAAGGGGGTAGATTGTAACACCCCATACTTTTCGTTCCTCGAGTGTTATCATATAACCTAATTTAGCATGAATACAACCTAGCTTAAGAGAACATTCACGTGCTTCCTAGTTTAAATCCGACTGTTGGAAACAATTCCCATTTATATATTAAGCTACCCATCCGATATACTTCAAGATGGATCACCCATCATTAGAAAAACCTATTCTTAGGATTCAAATTTCATTAATAGACAAATCTAACCAACCATCTTAGATTTAGGTACCCAGATCACGATATCCACCGTCCATCATGGTGCCCCACCCTATTGATGAAATCATCACCCGATTGCGCAATTCAACCACTTAGTTATGGAAACAACCCTCAAGAATCCATTTAGATTAGACTAGAAACCCTGATGACCATTGATGGTCAAATTTAAATGCAAGCTGGCCATTAGGTCGACGAGAATCCACCATCAAGTACCAAGATCTAAAGGTATGGCCCAACAGAACCTTTTGATCGGCCACACAGCTGATCCCCTACCCTAACTAACCTTGCTAAACGAATGGGCGGATTGGATTTACTGAAATGACTCGACGGGTCCTTCAAACCACTAATTGAACACGAAATTTGCATGTATGGCCCACCTAAACCTTGGATCTGCCTCACCTTCGACCAAATGTCCTGACGGGACCTACGAAACTTAATGAACAGAGTGGATGTTGTCAGGACATCATTGTGGACCCCACATTCGTTGTAAGTGCACAACGTGTGCGTGTGCCCGCCAAGCACCAAACCGAGAACTAGGTCAAACTGGGCACTGACTAAGCCCGCTCGAAGAAGAGAAAAAATTCTCTCTCTCTTTCGAATTTTTCCACCCGTGAGCAGCTCGTGGACAACGTCCGTTTCTGGTCACGAGATGGTCCACCATTGGCCATTGATCAGATGATCTGGACCGTCCATCTTAGAGAATGGGGGATTCAGACCGAACCCCCAGAGTTTCGCACGTGGTATCACACATACAGTTGTACAATCGCAGGTGCAAGCGGGCTGAGTGTAACAATTCATTTTCCAAAAATAGAAAGTTTCTGTTTTTCTTGCCTTTACAGGCTGGCAATCCACGTGAAACCTCCTCCTTATCATCTGAACCCTCCACATCAGTAAATCCCAACCTTTAAAGTAGGTTTTCCTATCTACACTTGAAACTTTTCTTCACCTGCCGCCACAAGTGGAAACCGAACCCATCGAGCAAATACACTAATGACTGTCCATCTGGTGGGTCTCATAGTGTCCAAGGGTCAAATCCAAGCCATCTATAAGGCTCAGATTGGAAGATCACCTCGCAAGCTCAAATCTGCCATTAGTGAGGTCGTCATCTTCCCCCTGCGAAAGACCCACTTGCTTGGGATGTGGCCCACTTGTTGATCTGAACTGTCCATTCGGTGGGCCATGGATTTAGAGATACATTAGTATAGGTGGATTATCTCCATGCAGCTAGGTTCACATTAACTCAGCGACAACGTGAGCTCTTATTCGAGCCATTATTGCAAAGCTGTGACTAATCCTAAGATTAGTAGCAAATGTTTCTGGGATTTTCCTAGGGCCTATAAAGGATGCCCGTTATAGCAACCCATTCAAGAAAAAAGGAGAGAAAAGAAAAGAAAAGAAAAGAAAGAGAAAATGAGAGAGAGAGAGAGAGAACGCCGTCCTCTCTACTTATTGCCGCACCAAGCCATGAACTCGGTTTGCCTGAGTTAGGTGCGAGTTTGAGCTAAGCTCTGTCCTAGTCAGTTGATGAGGAGAGGAAAAGAAAGAGAATGAGGGAGAGAAAGTGTTGTTGTTGTTGCTGCCACTGCCAGTGCCGGAACAGCTTGAGCTCGGGCCGAGCCATCAGAATTTGGGTCGGGTCTACTCCTGGTTTGGTCCAGTAGTTGTTGGACGGTACAGAAAGAAGAAGAAGAAGAAGAGAAGAAGAAGAGAGAGAGAGAGAGAGAGAGAGAGAGAGAGAGAGAGAGAGAGAGGACGTTGTCCTCTTTCTTCTGTGACCTATTGTTGCATTGAGTCTCGGACTTTGTTTGTCTGAGTCTGGATCGTGTAAGCTTCTTGAACCTTCAAACGATAGGAGAAGAAGGAGAGGAGAAGAACACAAAAAAGAAAGAAGAAGAGAGAAAGAAGAACGTGAGAGAGGATAGAGGGTAGCTGGTTGTTGCACCACTCGACTCGACCGAGTCAGAATTGGTCCAAGCATTGCTAGACGTTCCAGCAGTAGGAGGTAGGGAAGAGAGAGAGAGAGAGAGAGAGAGAGAGAGAGAGAGAGAGTTGGGAGTCAAGTCAACTCACTGTTAGGTTGTGGCTGCCAATTTGAGTCTGAGTTGACTCGGTCCAAACCATTGTTGGACATTCCAGGCTTCCAACAAAGAGAAAGGGAAGAGGGAGCAAGAAGAGGAGGAGAAAGAGAAAGAGGAAGAAAAAAAAAGAGAGAGAGAGAGGGAGCATGCGCCTACCCCGACTCGTTAGTTAACACGTAAGGCCAATTTGAGTTTACTTAGTTGGTGCTGAGTGGTGCTTGGACCCAATCCGGGTTGGGTTGACTCAGTAGGATAAGTAAGAATCATCTCCATATCCTAAGTTCTAAATTTATGATAATTGAAAGTATTTAACTCTAAATTTTATTTAAGCATGTAGGAATTCTAGATGTCTTTTGATTAGGACCGAGCCGACCTCTTACGATTCCAATTGTGCAGGATTCAATTCTAAGAAGTACACACCAACTAACAACGTGAACAAAGCCATAAGGCGCGGACTCACCCTTTGAGCTTCCCACTTAAATTCACCAATCTGGACATAAATGATGCTTTAATCCCATGCAATTAGTAGCTCTAAGTTATTTCATAGCTTACTTATCTCAATATGCCAATATGTTGCGCAACTGACTCACGTAATGTATAATTGCTATCTCTTTAATGTTTACAAACATGAATGATTTGGTTGCCACATGTTATCTCAAGTTGTATAGTTTGCTAACTAATTGGATGTTGTCGTTTGTGATTATCTTATGGACTGAACGGAACATGTTAAGGACTCACCATCTTGTGGTCCCTATTTGACTTACACAGTCTTGATCGCGCATTGCTTTACATGACTTGGATCACTTATTTACCCTTTGTGGCTTTGATGGAACATTGGTGCCCTTTTGTGGCTTGTTGATTCTCTCTTCATCTTACGGTGTTTAGTCTTATGGTGATTTCCCGGTGGAACTGAAGTTCGCTTGTTGATTTTTTAGTCATCTTGCGATGTTCACGTACGATATGATTTTCGGGTGAAATAGAGTTTTGTATGTTGGTTTTCTAGCCATATTGCGGTGTTCAGTCATACTGTGATTTTCGGGTGGAGCGGGAGTTCGCATATAGATTTTCTAACCATCTTGCGGTGTTCACATACGATATGATTTCTGTGTGGTTTAGAGTTTGTATGTTGATTCTCTCTTCATCTTATGGTGTTTAGTCGTACTGTGATTTTTAGGTAGAATGGGTGTTCGCTTATCGATTTTCTAGTCATCTTGCAGTGTTCACGTACGATATGATTTTCAAGTGAAGTACATGTTTGTATGTTAATTTTCTCTTCATCTTGCGGTGTTCAATCATATTGTGATTTCCGGGTGGAGCTGAAGTTCGCTTATCGATTTTCTAGTCATCTTGCGGTGTTCACATACGATATGATTTTCGGGTGAAGTAGAAGTTTAAAGCTTGATTTTCTAGTCATTTTGCAGAGTTGCATGATTGATTATTTGACTATCTGGACACGTCCACTTGCATTGCGATTTCTATTACATTTCTTTAATGTTAAAATTATGTTGACTAAATTATTTCTGAATATATGATCATGATTTTAAATTGCATTGTTTAAAATGTCTCTTATCATATATTGTGATTTATGCTGGATTATGAATGATGAATGTGCAATCTTAGAGGGTACTCCTCACTGCGATAGCAATTGACGTTATCAAACCATAACGGTTGATGCAAGTGTAGAGCGAGCCGATGTCATTCACTAGGTCGCTAGAACAGGTCAGGTAGCTGAGGAACTAGACGAGGTCCTTACGGCCCATGCCGAGCTCCATCATTAGACAATAGATTTCTATCTTTATTCAATGAACTTTGTTATTGGGATTGTATAAGTCCTGTATGGGCACTACATTTGAAATTTTGTGATGATCAAAATATTTTTATACAATGCATGGTTTATACTGCTAACATTTGCTACTAACTCTAATTAATGATAAGCGGCTCAAATTTAGACTGAATTTTAAATGATAACACTCGGGTTTTAGGAGAACGAGTCATATACTCGGGTTTCAAAAATCGGGGAGTTACATGACCGCTGCATCGGACACGCCTAGATACAGCAGTAGAGTTTCGCCCAGCTCGGGTTTGGAGAGTAACGGCGGTGATCCCAGGTATTCTTTAAGCTGCTGGAGAGCTACCTCATATTCTTCGGTCAATTCGACAATCCGTCTCCCCTTCAACTGTTTGAAGAAAGTGGGGCATTTATCTGTAGCTCTGGATACGAAGCGGTTGAGAGCAACTACCCTTCCATCCTGCCTCTATATGTCTTTGACAGTCTTTGGGGACTGCATGTCGAGGAGGCCTTAATTTTCTAGGGACTAGCCTCGATCCCTTGCCAGCTGACCAAAAATTCTAAGAACTTTCCAGAGCTTACGCCGAAGGCACATTTATTCGGGTTTAGTTTAATTTTATATTTTTTGAAAATGAGAAACATCTCCTCTAAGTCGGTCGTGTGATCTATGGCTTTTACGCATTTGACGAGCATGTCGTCGATATAAGCTTTCATGGTTCGCCTTATCTAGCAAGCGAACATCTTGTTGACTAACCTCTGGTAGGTCGCTCTTACATTTTTTAAACCGAAGGATATCACGCAGTAACAATAAAGACCTTTGTTAGTGATAAAGGTGGTCTTAGATTTATCTATTGGGTGCATTACAATTTGATTATATTCTGAATATGCATCTATAAAAACTAAGTAGTTCGTGGCCTGCAATACTGTCGACCAGCTGATCAATCCTAGAAAGAGGAAAGCTGTCTTTGGGGCAGGCTTTGTTCAGGTTTGTATAATCAATATAGACATGCCACTTCCTGTTAGCCTTCTTGACCAGTACAATGTTGGCCACTCAGTCCGAGTAGTAGACTTCCTTAATGAAGTTGGTTTGAGGAGCTTGCCGACCTTTTCTCCAATCACTGCGTATCTTTCCGGGCTGAGGGCACATCGCTTTTGTCGAACTGGCTGGTAGGACGGGTCGATGTTCAGGTAATGCGTGATGATGGCAAGATTAATGCTCGGCATGTCCTCATGGGACCAAGCGAAAACGTCGGCAAAGAGTCGAAGGAGGGCTACCAATTTGTTTCAAAATGGCGATACCAAGGACGACCCAATTTACATGGTCTTAGAGGGATCAGAACAAGGTCCACCATAGGTCCGCCGCATTCCTAGGATTCCTCTCGTAGGTCCAAAGACTCGATCGTCATCATTTCGCGTGGAACCCTCAATGTCGTGGTTTAACACTGTTGAGCGTCCTGTTGGTCGCCCTTGACAATTCCCACACCGTGTTCGGTTGGGAACTTCACAGCGAGGTGGTAGGTTGACACTGCTGCTCGGAGGAGGTATAAAAATGGTCGACCAAGGATAGCGTTGTAGATGGATGATTGGTCAACTACAAGGAAGTCAACCATCACCGTGGTCTGATTTTGGTAATCTCCGGCCGTAAGAGGGAGCTGGATAGCTCCTTCCGGCAGAACCTGACCCCCAGAAAACCCGATCAGGGGGGTCTTCACGACTCTAACTGAAGCCCGACCAACGACCATCTTATTGAAGGCTTGGAGGAAAAGTACATCCGCCGACGACCCTTTATCGACGAGAATTCGGAAAACCTTCCGATTTGCTATGGTAACAGTGACTACCAACGCGTCATCGTGAGGGTGGTTAACACCTCAGGTATCCTTGTCAGTGAAAGTCACACTGTACCTCTCTAGTTTTCTCTCTTTCAAGGGTCAAGTAAGGACCATAATTTCCGTTTCTGGGCGACTGATGCTTCTTGTATGAATCTTTCGGGCGTTATTCAAATCACCTCCGCCTTTGTGGCCTCCGAAAATTGTTCAGATCTCCCCGGTTGGCTGGTTGTCGATCAGTTGTTCCTCAGCAGCCGTGGCCCAGCTTCCTCTTTGATCTATGTGCTCACCGACGTGACATTCTCAGATAAGCCTTTCGATCTCCTGTTTGAGGTGGTAACAGTTGCTCGTATTATGCCCGTGATCCCGATGAAAATAGCAGTACTTGTTCTTGTTTCTTCGGTCAGGATTGCCTCATAGCTTGTTTGGCCATTGAACGAAGCGCTCATCTTTTATTTCCATCAGGACCTGCTCTTGAGGTTTGTTCAGTGGGGTGTAAGTGGCGAACTTCCTGTCAGGTCGTTTGCTCGACCTGTAGTCGTCGCGAGAGTGATCATCCTTTCTCTTTTTGCTCATATTGGTCGAGTCTGGTTCTTTCTTCACCTACTCTTTGGCCACAGAACTTTTGTTTTGGAAGGCGTCTTGCAAGATCCGGGACTCTTCGGCATTAGTATACTACTATAATCGGTTCAGGAACTCCGCCAACGTAGTAGGAGGATTCTTATCCAGAGAGAAGAGGAACGGTTTGTCTCTCAGCTCGATCATGATGGCGTTCAATGCGGTCTCATCAGAATGTTTCCGCACTTGCAGTGCTTCGAGATTGAAGCACTTGATGTAATCCTTTAAGAGCTCGCCATCTCTCTAAACTATGTTCATGAGATGGGCCGGCGCTTTGAGTCTCTTCTTTCCTCCAATGAAATTAGTGACGAAAGCCTTACTAAGTTTGGAAAATGATTGAATGGACCTCGGTTTAAAATGAGCGGCGTCGACGAGAGTTAGCGAGAAGGCTTGGCACATGACCACATCATATGCATTATGGAGTTCATGTAGGTTCGGAAAGACTCCATGCGCTCTATTGGGTCGGTGTTCCCTGTGTAGGGGGTGATTTGAGGTAGTCAAAATCTATCCGGTAATTGCGCCCACATGATGTCGAACGTGAATGGGGATTCTGTCTCTTCCGGGGCAGCCATATTGCCTCAGTAGGTCTGCTTCATGTCGGCGATCTATCATTGTAAGCTTTGCAGCTCGTCCTTCAAGGTTCCTCGCTATTAGCGGTAGCTTCGATCGGGGCCCTGTTGCGCCTCCTCCGATCTATCTCATGCCACAGGTCGGAGGCAGGTAATGGAACAGTCCCCGACACATGAGATGGAATATGTTCAATAAGGGTAGGTTGTGGGTTTGGTTGCGAGATGACCTGCACGATAGAGGGTTGAGGAGGATTAACGCATGGTCGAATGTAGCTCGACCGTCCTTCCCTCTGATGATCGGGCTCACGAGCATGCTCAGGCTGTGTATTTTTCATCATTTACTTTAGATAGCCTAGGTCAGCCCTGATATCTCCAACCTCTCGAGAGAGAGCATCTCGTCAACCACCTCTACCATGCCTTTGCTGATCGCGTCAGCTCGAACCCGAAGTGGCCTGATGCTGCGGGAAGCCACGATGGTTCTCCTGTCGTTCAGGACATTTGACGGGCTGCATGGCCTGGACAGGCGTAGGCACAGTAGTGATCAGAATGGCTATGGGGGGAGACTGGGCTTTCTTCTTTCCTTTTGCCATTACCAAATATTGAATGTTTATCGGTAGAACTGGAACGGCTTAACTGTGTCGTTCCCACAGACGGCGCTAAACTGTTAATGTAGTTTTCTAGTAGACCCTCCACGGTGCACCTCTTTGAACCTACACAGGCGAAAGTGAGAGACAAATGAGGCCTTGGTTTATTCAGGTGACTCTCCGATGCCTAAGTCAGGCTCGTGGTTTTGAAAGTAGGATCTCAAGAAAATAGACTAAGAAAGTATTAGGGTTTTAGTGAACGTACCTCCAATGGTGGGAGATACTCATCTATTTATAGGGAAGAGAGAACCCAGTCATAAAGGGGGCTCTCCGGTAATATCTTGGGGATTTGATTTGATCCAGGATCTCCTCGAGATTGCGGAATCCCAAGATTGTCGGGATTCGCTCTCATCTCCCGAAGATCTCCAGAGAGAGATCTTCCATTCTTTGCGAGGATTCTTTGAATCTGCAGCTCGGCTTTAGGTCGGATCTGAATAATGTTGTTTTGATCGACAGATCGACATTCACCACTTTTGTTCGTCAGACAAACCGGAAGGTTTGAGTTCCCTTCCTCTAGGTGTCGAGACCTTCCAACCGTACTAGGGGTATTGTAGATCTATGATCGTTCTATGAACGGTCTGTGATCGATCCATAATTGATCTATGACCGAACTATGACCGATTTGAGACTAATCCGTGACTGATATGTGACCGATCTATGACTGATCTATGACTGGGCTATGGCCAGTTTGTGACCGATCTACATCCGACCTATTAATTTAGGTCGGTCTTTCACCCACTGGTGCAAGATTAAAAGCTCCTTGTATGTCCTTGTATTTGCATCTTTCTCTTTGGAGGGTATTTTATTTTTTGGACACAAAGGCCATCTTTCTCTTTGGAGGGTATTTTATTTTTTGGACACAAAGGCCTTGTTAGGCTCGGATCTCCATCGGCTCAGAGTGGCTTAGTAGAGTTGGTACATTTTATAAGCCGACTTATGAAGTCGTAGATTTTTCCTCAACAATGATACACCAGATGTGTGTTCTATTACCCAAATTTTGAAATAATATGAGAAATTCAACCATTCAATTCGTGTCTTTTCACGGTTCAAATGTTAGCCCCGGATCTAACCGTTCGTTTCTCAGGTAATTTATCAGATAGATTTAGCAATTCAATCCTCTTAATTTTTTAGATGGCCTATCGACATGATGTCCCACCAGAAAAACAGTTTTGATCACAACATGTTTGACATGTGTGCATCATGAGAACGCCACTGCATTAGAACTTCTGTACAGCGAGGTACACGATGTATAGAAGTTCTTCGCTGTACAGAAGTTCTTAGACAGTCAGGCTTTATTAACGATACTATGGATGTGTATGACGCTTAATACGCAGGCACTTAGAAATTGTACACGTGGCATATATAAATAAAACAAAGATCAGATTTTACCGAACGCTGACGACAGGCTACAACCCAAGATCTCATTGGTTAAAAAAAATCCTTACAAGTTATTCGATCGTGAGCACTTTTTTGTGAAAAGTGGACCGTTAGATATTTTCTTTACAACCGTAAAATAAATGTCTAATAATCTGATAGTAGGATAAGCAAATAAGCTTAATTTTGGCTCATGACACATCTATTCTGGTTAATATAATTTGGACGGTTTAATTTGAGTAATCTGCATTCAATTTATAAGTAATTTCTTAGTGCATGCGTATTACCCATACCTTTCTGCCCGACTACCAATGTTTTTCTCTTATTTATAAATTTATTTTATTATTTTTAATTTATCTTATTTATTAACGAAAGGACCATCATTGCTTTTACAGCCGCACTTAAAAATGAAGCTTTTTTATTCGACGCGAGTTCCCTGCACCGGGCGCGGATTCGGTACTACCCCTGCCCGTCCAGAGCTCAAGACAGGCTGGACGTGTAGCCCGTTGATTAGCGGGGGTGGTTACGTCCGATGGTAGTGACATGTCATTAAATGGAACTTAGTTCTCCAAAAAAACTCCAAACGTTTTTTTTTTGTCTTCGACTGAGTTGATGTCATCAACTTATGTTGGCCCTACCATGATGTATGTTGTGTATCCACACCGTCCATCCATTTGGAGAGATAATATTAGGGCACGATACAAAGAATGAGTCAGATCCAAAGCTCTAGTGGACCCCACCACAGAAAAGAGTGGGAAAATTGACACCCACCATTAAAAAGTCCTAAGGGCGATGAAAACTTTCGATCAAGCAAATATTTATGTTTTCCTTCTTTCATGTCTACTTTAGCACATGAACCGGTTGGATCTAAAATAAACATCATGGTGGACCTTCTGAAGGTTTCAACTATGGGCAGCATTCTCTCCACCGTTTTTTTGTGGTGGGGTCCGTTTTTTTGTGGTGGGGTCCACTACAGCCTTGGATCTACTTATTCTTTTTATCATGCCCTCAAATGATCTCTCAAAATGTATGGACAGTGTGGATACAAAACATATATCATGGTGGGCCCACAGAAGTTGGTGAAGTCACTTTGGTAGCATGTCCCGCTACTCGACCTGTTAGTAGCTAATTCGCGAATTCCATCCGGGTAATTGCAAGAAGCGGATTGCTTAGTACACTAACCGTACTGAATAAACTCTATAGGCTCCACCGCCGTTCATGCATTGTATAAACTCTGTCCAGCCGTTTTATCACGTAAATTTAGGGCTTTAACCCAAATATCAAGCATATCCAAATCTCAAGTGGACCACACCACTGGAAACTGTGTGAATTGAAGTCTACTGTTGAAAATTTCTTAAAAGGCAACATAAGTTTTAGATCAAGCTGATATTTGTGTTTTCCCTTCATCCATGTCATTGTGATCTTATGAACCGTTTGGATGATAAACAAACATCATTGGGCCTTAGAAAGGTTTCAACAGTGGAAATAAATAATTCCATTATTTCCTGTAGTATGGTCTATTTAAGCTTTAGATATACTTTAAATTTGGGTTGAACCCTTAAAATGATTTCAGATGGACAGCGTGATAAAACACATGAATTCATAGTGGGCCCAACAGAGTTTACTCAATACAATAAGAGCCATACTTGCTATGAAGTGACGTAACCCACTTATAAGAGCAACAAAAGTTTTTGATCAAGATGTTATTTTTGTTTTCCTTTCTTTCATGTCTGAGTTAATACATGAATAGGTTGGTTCTCAAATAAATATCATGGTGGACCTTCGGAAGGTTTCAACGGTAGGCATCACTCTCCCCACTGTTTTTTGTGGTGGGGTCCACTCTAGCCTTTGATCTGACTTATTCTTTGTATCATGCCTTAAAATGATTTCTCCAAATATATGAACGGTGTAGATACAACACATGCATCATTGTGGGGCCCACAAAACTCGGCGACGTTACTTTAGCAACGAGTCTTGCTACTCTGCCCACGAAAAAAGATAGAAAACTGAAAAAAAAAAAAAAAAAAAAAAAAAAAAAAAAAAAAAGGAGACGGCTGGGGTTCTCCGTTGACCGAGTATAAACGCAAGCTAACGGCTCCGTTTGTTGACGTGTCCTTTGCCATATGACGTAATCACTCTCCACTAATCAAGGGATTACACGTCCAGCCAGTCCTGAGCTCCAGACAGGCGGAGGTAGTACCTAATCCGCGCCCCCCCTGCACCACCCTTGTTACAGGGAGTCCATACAACAGAAAGCTCCGTGGGGTCACAGAGATGTCACGTGAAATCAAATCCATCCATCCGTTTCTTTGAATCATTTTATATTGAGATCTTAATATTAAGGAAGATCCAAGACCGAAGTGGACCACACCACAAGAAACAGTGGGGAGCGGAACTCCCATCATTGAAACCTTGCTAGGGTTTAGATGATGTTCATATACCATCAAACCCGTTCATAAGGTGACTTATTCTCTCCAAGATGAAAGGAAAATATATATATTCCATCTGATCCAAAACGGTTTTAATGGTAGCCGTTCAATCTCTGCATTTTCTTATAGTGTGCTCTAAATGAGTTTTTCATCTTGTCTCTTTTTGAAGTTCTCATCTTAAAATGATCTTGTTAAACTGATGGAAGGAGTAGATTTCACACAGACATCACGGAGGGCTCCATATAGCTTTGTATCGCAGGAACTCCCTGCAACAGATCCACGCATCCTTTTTATTCCATGAACTTGGATTTCAGTTTTCACGCAGACATCAGGGAGCCATGAAGCTTTATAGTGCAGTTGTATTATAAAGAAATATACGTGTTTGTTATAGAGAGATGCCAAGTCAGACTTAAACTCATGTGGCAAAGATGCCAGATCAGAGAAAACCCATGGTTTGCCCCAGCAACAAAAATTGATTTTGTCTCTGTTCATAAAACATCTGTTTTATGGTAAAAATCCACCAGCTCTGATTTTTTAAAGATGTTTTATGGTAAAAATCCACCAGCTCTGATTTTTTAAAGAGTTGACGATGGTGATACAGTTCTTTAAGAAAGAAGAGGTTCATGTACCAGCCACTTCAATATAGGTATGCCGTGCTTCTAAAAACTGAGAAATCTCTAGAATTTTTTGGGCAAGATTAGGTGGTTTGCAACCCTTGAAAATTTCAAGGGCAGACTTAGTCAAAAACATTCGAAGATCCCTCTCAACACCCAGTCCCTATAAATACCGTGTGCTGTCTATGGTCAATGTCTCACAATAGAGTTTACGAAAATTCAATGCAATAGCTGCCTTTTCATTAGTCGGCTATTGCATTGAATTGCATGCTAGCTTACAAGACATGGATTTTATTTCTTAAAAATGAATTGCATGCCAGCTTACAAGACATGGATTTTATTTCTTAAAAATGAATTGCATGCTATACAACTCAACTTTTAACGTAAGTTAACTGCCCCACAATAAATGAATAGGTATTATATATCCATAGCTCTACGGTGACTGTCGCAGTTTTTCTCTAATTTATTTATTTATTTTATTATTTTTTCTCTTATTTATTAATGAAATTGATATCATTGCTTTTCTAGCCGGCCACGTTTTTTTTTCTTTTTCTTTTTCTTTTTTTCCACGCATTCCCTGCACCAGCCTATTTCACGGATCCGTGCAGCAAGAAGCTCCATGGGAGTGCAGAGATGTTAGTGTGAAATCGACTCCGTTCATCCGTTTCTCTGAGTCATTTTAAATTGAGATCTTAAAAATAAGTAAGATCCAAGACCTAAGTAGACCACAGCACAAGATACAGTGGGGAGCTGAAATCCTAACATTGAAACCTTGCTGGGGTTCAGATGATGTTGGTATACCATCAAACTAGTTCATAAGGTGACTTATTCTCTCCAAGATGAAGGGAAAATACAAATATTCTACCTGATCCAAAACTTCTGCAGGCTCCAATACGGTTTTAATGGTGGCCGTTCAATCTCTACATTTTCTTATAGTGTGCTCTAATTGGGTTTTTCTTCTGTCTCATTTTTGAGTTGTCATCCTAACATGATCTTGTTAAACTGATAGAATGAGTAGATTTCACGCAGACATCACGGTGGGCTCCATGGAGCTTTGTATTGCTGGAACTCCATGCAACAGAAACACGTGCGGCCAAACCCCGGTTGGACGAAAAGCAATCCGACTAGAGCGCATGCTGGGCTCGCCGTGATGTATCTTTTATCCAAGCGGTCCATCCATTCTCGCATATCATTTTAAAGCATGAGCTCAAAAATGAAGCAGATACAACCGTAAAGTGGACCACACCAAATAGTGAGCTTGGTTGCATTAAATGCACACATCATTAAATGCAAGAGTCATCTCTAGTGTGGTCCACTTGAGTGTTAGATCTGCTTCATTTTTGGGCTCATACCTTAAAATGATTTGTGAAAATACGGCTTGGATAAACACATACACGACAGTGGCCCCACAGGAGTTTTGGTCGGTTTGGATAAACAAATACATCGCGGTGGCCCCACAGGAGTTTTGGTCGGACGCACGCAATCCGCTTACAAACCCATGGGCTGCCGAAGCAACCAGGATTGATTTTGTCTCTCGTCATCTGCTCTATGGTAAAAATCCACCAGCTATGATTATTCAATGAGTGAGTCATGGTGACATAATTCTTTTAAGTAAAAAGGGGTTCATGTACCAGCCACTTCAACAAAAATATGCCACATTTCTTTGAACCGAGAAATATCTGGAACCTTTTGGACAAGGTTGGTGGTTTGGAAACCCCATCCTAAATATTTCAAGGGCGGATTTAATAGAAGACGTTCGAATATCTCTCTCATCACCACCCACTCCCTGTAAATACCATTGTGCAATCTCTGATTCACGGCTTATATAGAGCTGGGCGTCGGTTTGGATCGGATTGGATTGGACCTAACTCAACTCACGGTCTGATCCGAAATTCCAATAGTCTGACCTAAACTCGATCTGATCTGAGACCGAGTCCATCTCACCTGACTCGAACCGATCCGATGCTTGATTGACTTGACCTGAACTGAGTCTGACTCAATCAGGGAAACCTAGTCGGATCGAGCTGGGTACGATTTGGATCGTTTGATATGGTGTGGTCCACTTTAGTCTTCAATATATCGTACTTTTGTATTCAACGCCTAAAATGATACGTCAAAATGTCAAAATGGATGAACGGCTTAGATAAAACATATACATCAAGGTGGGCCCCACATGACTATGAAAGGAGTGTATCAAGCTTTCTCTATACGTGCTACGCTAGTGACTTTCTTTTCACGCAAGTGTGACTTGCTGTATTGAGTTTAGCAAGTTATATGGGTCGGATGGTGGGGTATATGTTATAACCAAACCGTCCATTCATTTGGCGAGCTCGTCTTAAGGCTTGAGTCTAAAAATAAGACAGATCTAACTATCATGTGGACCACAAAAATTGTTTAACGGCGAAAATCATTCTCTGCTGCTATTTGTGGTGTGGTCAAGATGATCTTTGGATATTATTCATTTTTTGGACAATGCTCTATAATGGTCTCTAAAAATATATGAACGGTGTAGATATAATAAATACATCGCTGTGGGGCCCATGTAACTTTGATATCCTTTGAACCATTCATACAACTCGGAGCTCGAGAAGCGTCAGTGCTCGTCTTGGCACGACACGTACCTATAGCTAGCGAATAGCCAACTACATAGCTGTGTGCGGTACACCAGCAAATCACTTGCTATTGTACACAGTAAACTCTGTTGGGGCCCACCTTGAATGCATGTGATTTATCCACGCCGTCCATTTGTTTTTGCAGATAGTTTTAGTGGTTGAACTCAAAATGGATGCATATCCAAAGCTCAAGCGGACCATACCACAAGAAAAGTAGTAGAAGGATCAATAAGAACTACTCTAGATCGGGTAGGATCGGATTGGGTTTTCGGGTCGAGCCGGGTCGGATCAGGTCCAATTTGAACTTGACCCGAAAAGATTTCGAATCTGGATGGGGCTACCTGATCCGTACCGATCCAGACCGTCGGATCGTTTTTTATCGGGTCTGATCGGGTCGGATCCACCGGATCGGGTCTGTTTTGCCCAGCACTAGTCTTATATATGCACGATAGAGTGTACAAAAATTATCACATCTCAAAAATCAGATACAGACTGTACGGTTATCCTTAGATTTGAATTATGATCCATGACTCGTACACCAAATATATATAATTTCACTTATCGTATAGTTAATATGAGGTATATAATTTAATTTATTCTAAGTTCTCACCAACATTTAATATTCAAATATCCACACAAGTTATAAGAACTCATACATTTTTATTATCACAACCATCACATCACAAATTTTGAAATTCAACTATGTTCACGCATTTAAAACTTTATTCATTGATAAATAACTATCGTCATTCGGAAAAAATGTCTATTAACAACTATCAAAACCATGTCTAACTATGAATAAGTAATAAAATGAAATTATAAAATCCATGATCAACGGTTATTGTTAAGCAATCTATTCAGTCAGGTCATTACAGGAAGTTCGTCATGAGATAAAGATGGTCATTGGTCTTGTAGATCATCCACCCACCAAGCCTCATTCTCTGGCAATTGATTTAATTTACTTGTCTCACTTGTCTCTATACGGTTGTCAATCCACAACATTACTTGGCAGGCTAGTGAGTGAACCTAGCATGGTAAGTTTATACATATCACAATATAAGATAGCACAAACAACGTGGATAGATATGTATGCAGGATGAGTATGGATGCAAAGATGTCATAAGGTGCATGTCAAGTGGAATGATCGTCCACTTGCTTAGGTTGAATATCCGTCAACCTGAAAACTATACCCAATAAACATCCACTGTAGATAGGCATGAACAATCTGTACCCATCAAACATCCACCTGGATAAGCATAGGCAATCATACATCTACTTCGTGAGTAGGCTTCCATTATCATGGGCATCTAGGAACGAATCTACCAGACGTAACCATCTAGAGAGATCCCCTAGGAACTCAAGGCTCGAGGTGTGCATGCATTCGCAATGGATACATGTAATGTATGTTCAATGTCTATGCATTGACATGTATAGTCAACCAGATACATATCTCTCTGAGAGGAACGACAAATCTATGATATCAAAAAAAAAACTTTCGAGGCATATATCATAAAGCAATGATCAGAATAACATGACACTTCAATAATTATATGGCAACTATATCAATCATAACGATCACCATCAATCACAACATGTATCTCAATTGTACAGGTATCAGATACGTTGAGATTCACTCACCTATTCACGATAGGGTCAAATCCTTCGAATAATCAGACACGTTAGAATCTATACCTCGAATCCCTATTAAGATGATTTAATATATTACAATTCAATCACCTTGTCCTAACAAGTGGGGTCTACATTTTATCAAAGCAAGATAACCCATTAAATTAAATTTGGAAAACAACAGGGACTGTCAATCAATGCAGTCGATGGATCAATTCAGCGCGATGACCATTGATCGATCTCCCAATCGATCGGCTATTGATCGATAAAATTCAAAATTTATGGTCTTAAGTCTCTGGACAAAAATGTCCACCTTCGATCGTTCAAACCTTCCCATCAATTAACCAAAATCAGTCAAATTTTAATTCAATTTAGTTACTCGACGGTTTGGTCATTCTCGATCGGTGTCCTCGATCGATCGAATCTGGACCTCGATCAATCAAAATTCAACAGAAAATTTTAGTTTTGGTCGCTGGACAAAAAAAAAAAATCGACACATTAGACAATCGAACACTAACTTCAATCGATCGACCGGAGTAGTTAGGTTTGTCTATATTATCCATTTTTCAAAATTTCTAGGATTTCTTCTGTTCTCCCTTATCTTTGATAGAATCCATTGATCCTGAAATTCGGTCCAACCTATCCAATGGTTTTTCTAATTATCAAATTTGGAATAACCAAAGGATTGCTTATATCCAAAACATCCGAAATCTATAACTACTAATTGAAAACTATTTTTCAACATTATCTATCATTATCTTTATAATTTGCAAATCGCAATGGAAATTCCTAAGTTGGATCACTCTAGAATTTGCAGTCCTAACACGATTCGGCTTTATGATCCTTTGATTCAAATCTCTTAAACTGATACGACTGGATTTCTCAAAGTCAATCTTCCCAAAATTACATAATTTCGCTAAATGTTTCTTCCTTTAAAACTTCCCCATAGATTCTAACGATCAACGTAAGAGCAATCCTCCACATTCATTGGTTGGATCTAGGGTTTTTATGATAAAGAATTGTGAAAGCTAAAAGAGAAATTGATAACAAAAAATTTCTACAGTTTCTCTCTTTATATAGAGAAAGAGCCCTAACTCTTGACAATTCTACCAGGATTTTGTGGAATTGGTAAAAAAATAAAAAATAAAAAATTATATAGTGTCAGGAGTAAATTCCCTGACATATCCTTCCATTAACAGTGCTCCTATCACCAAGGCTAAGTGCTTGGTTTTATTAATAACCCATAAATAAATTTATTAATTTGTTTAATTTAGTTCTCACATTGTCTAAAAAATCAAGGGCGTTACAATCTACCTCCATAAAACAAAATTTTCATCCTCAAAATTTAATATACCCAAGTCTGGTGGTATGGTTGCAAATTAGTGTCTAGCGCTGGTACTTCTTCTATTTGCAGTTCTTGATACGTCAGCGATGATAATGGGTACAACAAGAGTTGTTGGTGTTGACATGATATATAAGGTACAATTGTATAAAATCATAGTACTATGGTTTAAGTTATAATCATTGTGGTTGTGATTTCTAATGGTTAATTATTGCTTCCTAAAGGTTGTGATTAGAAGCAATGGTGGTTGTTGTTATCTTCTATCTCAAATTTTATTGCATGGCGGTTGGTGTGATCTTGCTACCAAGATCTTTGGAAAAACTATGGCACTCATTATGGATATTGTAGAGACTGCATTTTTTTAGCCCAAATAGCATAACCTCCTAACAAAAGATATTCAAATGTTAGGAGCATATAAACACCATTTTCGGCACATCATCAACCATCCGATGTCCAACTGCTCGATCGATCAGTTGATCGGCCATTAACATTAGATACTCATCTTTAGGCGTTGCTTAATTTAGGTTTCTAAAGTCAATACATATTTGAAGCTTACATTTTTCTTAATGATTGAAACCACGTTCGAGATCCACTCATCATATTTCATGGGCTTGATGAATCCTTCCTTTAACAACTATTCGATCTCCTCTTTTATTTCCTGGGTCAACTCGACTATCATTCGCCTAGGTGGTTGTTTGTGTGGTTGATACCTTTCCTTTATCGGTAACCTATGCTTGACTAGGTTTTGGTTTAACCTAGGCATTTAATGGTAATACCACACAAAACAATCGGCAAACTCCCTGAGTAAGTTAGTGAGCTTGGCCTGGACTTCAGGTTCTAACAAACCGCTGATGAAGCTTGGTTTGGGATTTTGCTTTATCCCTAGATTTAGGGGTGCACATGGGTTGGTTCGATCCGATTTTAGGGTGAAACTGGAACTGAACCATTCCTAACGGTTTTAGGATTTTCGGAACTGGAACCAGACCATTAGCACCTTAGAACTGAACCGAAATCGGACCTTGAAAACCGGTTCGGTTCCTGATCGGTTCCACGTTTCTTGGCTTTTTAAAATTCAGCCCAATTGTGACCTTGCTTGATTGAATTGGCAGCATCAATATATTATACTTGTACACTTAAAGCCCATATGAGTTGACAATTGATCATTTCAAACACTATATCATCTGATACATGTGTTCCTAACATCTCATGTATATTAAAAGCACACGTTAAAAAAAAAAAAAAAGATTATTGAAATATTGGTCATAACAACTGGTACTTGGCTCATAATGATTAGGCATTTGATTGGTATAGCTTGATATAACAAGAGTTGAAATCTTGATTTGGATATTTCTATTCAGTGTGAGGGATGCAGCCAAAAAGAAAAGAAAAAGATGATTGATGGTTTATATCAATGGTGAGAACATTTTGTAAAATGATCAATACAACCCATGATTTCGGATCCACGGTTCGGATCAACGGTTCGTTTCGGTTCTACATGCCCCTAAACTGGAACCGAACCTATCTAACGGTTCTTGGATTTTAAAAACTGAAACCGAAACCGCTGTAGTCTAGAACCGGACCAAACCGGACCGTTTGATCGGTTCTGGTCTAGTTTCACGATTCTACCGGTTCGATGTGCACCCCTACCTAGATTTACCTCAACCAGGGGATCTTGGACTTGGGCTTGAGAATCATCTAGCTTTTCTATTGCCCTCTTCAGATCCTTCAGATGTATATTATCTTCGGCTACCTCATTGGCTGGTATTATCATTTCGGCCAGGTTGGCAAAGCATTTATAACAATATTCTTTGAAGCTCTCCCTGAGCTTCTTTATTCCGGTTGTGAACTCGGTCATCCTGTCATTGACTGATGGTGCACTTGTCACGTGCTCTCTTCTATAGTGCAGCGTGGAACTATTCGATAGAGTACTATAGCCTTTGGTAGATCATTATCTGGGCATATCATACTAGCAATATATCTTTCACTATGCTATCCAAATTAATTGAAGTAGATATTCCAATCAGGCGCCCATATTTATTTCTCCTAGTGAAACATATCAGCCCAACTTCATCTAGGTAGAAATAGACTTCGACCACGTTAGATATAGTTAAGAATGACTTATTATTGGCCAACACCAATTCAACATGATCTTGATTCTAAAAAAATATCAATTGGTGTAAGGATGATGAGATACATGAGAAAGAGTGTATCCAGTCTCTCCTTAGCAAGACATTATAATTGGATAATGTGTCGACCATGAAGCAAGTAGCCAATACTTTATTGGTTCCCACCATCAACTCGATAGGTAGGACATGACGTGTTTTTGTTATTCCTCCAGCAAAATTACTAACCGTGACATCGGTTGCAATTAGGTCGGCCTCGATTTTTTCCAATTTTGTCATCATTCTGATGGAGAGTATGTCCACAACTATCCCATTGTCAACTATGACTCTGATAAATATACATTAATCTAAATGGACGAATATATACAACGGCTTCAAGTGTTAAGTCATAGTGACTACTTTCTTAAAGGATGTATGTACCTGGCTCAATGGTGACGATTGATACATCCATGGTCTCCTCCTTCAAGTAGAAGGAACCATGTTATATTCTCACCAGAGGACCAATCTCCTCCATGTTTACTACCATCTAATTAGGTTGAGATGACTTAGCCTAAAAACTCCATGGGAGCATGAACACCATGATGCAGTCCATTATGACTGGTGACAACGATCTAAACACTATTTTAGAATTTAGACATTCCCCCTAGGTGTTTTCAAATTATGTTGCTCTTCAGCACTCTGGACAAGAGGTACAATACTTTAAAAATTCACCATCAGAGCAACCCCTACTTCTTCAGGACTAGGTGGGGTTTCTTCCAATAATTTATCTCTATTAGGAAACTCTTCTATCAACAGGTCTTCTTTCGAAAAGCACTCATCGCTAAGATACTTGGTCGAACCCTCAAAATTTTCTGTATCCGTCCTGTCATTTATATTAATTTGCTGGCTATTAATAACTAGATCATCCAGGACAGGTCTCATGACCAAATCGATCGTATCACAACCAACTGATCATCCACTGAATAGAGAATCTGCAGCATCTAGCATGGTCACATGGCCACCGGCTAAGGATCCTTCTTTATGCAGGCCAACTCCCTTTGCTTAGCAGCCCATAGTCTTTGCCAACTCCACTTCTGAGTGCAAGTCATCCCTTCAGGTACAACTGGGAATTTGGGATGACTCACCCTCTTCAAGACCTCCTCATGGGTAGGAAGAGGTTTGACCCTTCTTCATCTTAGCGATGGAGCAGGCTGAGAGTGGTCAATGTGAGGTTGATACATTCTCCACTACTGATGGGAGCCCACTCTTTCGATCATCGATAAAAACTAGGGTTTGATTTGGTTAATGATGAAGTGACAGTTTGGTTGGCTAGATTTCCCTTGAACATCAACTACAAGGGTGTGGTTCGTGATGGATGTGTGATGCTACTCTTGGCCACACTTCTGCACTTGTGGTCTCCTACCAAGATATGTAGCATCTCTTGCTGAGTTAATATGCCACAATCTTGTTATCACAAGGCCCAAGGCCAACCTTATGTTGTGGTTGAGCCAGCTTTTAAAAATTGACCGTAGCCATGTTGATCTCCAGGTTAGGTGAAAATGGATCAATGTTAATCAACATTGCTTCATTTTCTTTCTCATTAAATTTTAGTAATCCCTGGTCAATGTTGTCATGGATGATATTTCTAAAAACTACGTAATTGTTAATAGAGCGGGAATGAGTTTTATGCCGCTTACATTACTCAGTCTTTTTTAACTCCTCAACCATGGGTATTTTATAGTTAATGAAAATTTAATGATTTTTTTCCAACATTATATCGAAGATCCTATCAGCCTGAGTAATGTTGAATGTATATATCTTATGAGTTTTTTGTATTATTGGCTCAGTTGTTTCTGTTCTAACCAATGCCAAACACGCGAATAGCTTCCTGGCCACTACCTTGGTCGCAACTACCTCGTAATTAAGATCATAGTGGTATGTCTCAGCTGACAAGTTCTTTTGCACTACTCATTCCAAAAGATTGGCTTTATATCATAATATTTTTCTTGTCAAATCGAATAAATTCACAAACTCCATCTCGATAAACCTTTTATGAAGTTTGTATTCCAAATCATCATGGTTGGGTTGTACGAACTCAACCTCAGTCGTGACTATCTTACATAAGCTCTTTTGATCTGTTAAACAGAATAATATGGTTTTCAACTGATTCACCAAGCAACTATCGAAAAAGCATAAGGTCAACCATAAAAATCTCATTGTCCTTATAAAAGAATTGGGCATGGAATTTCTCCTCCGTCTCTTGTCAAGTTTGGATGGAGTTTAGCAAAAAATTAAAATACAAAGTAAAGGCCATTGCAGTTAAGGAATGGCCAAACAGTTGTAACTTATGATAATCACTGTTAATCAATTCCACATTACATGATAAAACCGCATATATGCTCTATGGTCGATTGACTAGTGTCACCAGTGAAACGCACAAAGTCTGGTCGATAATTCTTAGGCAACGGATACTGCCGATCGATCCATTGGATAAGGTTTGTGGTATTTCAGGGTAGTGGTGCGGCCGAGAACTTGTCTATCCACTTCCTAGACCAATTGCATAACCTTATTGCGATCCACATATTGAGGCTTAGCTGTTGGTGGTGGATCAGGACCTGCAAGATATTGTCCCCCATTGTAATATTGATTCTTAGAGAAGGGACGCCACCTAGGCATTCCCTGATTTTTAACATTAGGAATGAAGTTTTTGGCCTCCTGCTTGAATTCAACAGGGGGGGGGGGGGGGGGGGGGGGGGTATTAAGGGTATTGGCGTTAAGTTTCGCCTCAACATTTTACTGAGGTGCATTAAGCGCCCTCTCGACAAGGATAGCCACCATTTGGTTTAAAATCTTGGTCTCGATAGCCATCCACCTGTTGAAGGTGTCAACTTAAATTTGTAATTGTTTAACTTGAGCTTATGATTGCTCTGCTTGAGCCTTCCCTTGCTCCACAATATGTTGGATTTTTATCTGCATATCACATTGCCTAACTAATATCACCTCAAGCGGATCGCCCCGAGATGAAGATACCCCATCTTGGTTCGGAGGATTAAGCATTAGGTTTGATAGAAAACTCGGGGTTTCAAGTGTTGGTTGCACCTGTATTTTTACAAGCTAAGGCAGTGCAGAAGGTGTTGCCTACTCATTAGCCCTAGAAGAAATTTCGAGAAACTCTTCAACTCATATTTCTGAAATGTGGTTAACTAATTAGAATAAAGTCACACGAGTATGTTTACCAAATTAGGTGTCCCATTGGGTGCTCCAAAAATTGTCGCCTCTCAATTTCACATTTCGATCACGTACAATATGTGCAGACATGCTAGACAGCTCAATTCCAACTGAATAACTTTGGCCCCAAGCGCCAAGATAGTTAGATATGTTAGGCTTGACTGTATATGATCGATATTTGAGAAGATTGGTTGTCTATTCAGCCTCTTGTAAATTGTTTAAGATAATCATATGATTATCGAAGGGTAGGGTTCATCCTCCAAAAACAGGTTGCACCTTGCCTTCCGTACAAAAGGACTCTCAGATTCAATAATAAACAAAAAGAAAATACTTATAGTTGACTGCAAGGAGTAACTACAAATTACCTTTCTGAAAGAAGATTTGCTTCTATTAAAATAAAGATCATCAAGAGTATGAGCTTAGACTTAGATTACCGCTAAGGATTATTGCTACTGGATTACTGTTGCTCCAAATGTAGGATTACAATACTAGTTTCGCTAAGGAATGTAAATGGCAGATTATGCTAAGAAACATACGAGATAATTGATAGGATTGATTTATTTGATTTGGTTAGTATGAGATACTTTGATCTACTGAGATCCTTTATTATTTATAAATGAAACCATCTAGATGCATCTTCCCACATTCAACGGTTACAACAACTGCTTCAATACCACTCTAGTCTTCCAAACTTTTCTTTAACACTTGTCTTGGTAACCGCTTCTTGATCGACCATGTTCCATCTTTCATTGCTCAGCCACATTATATCTTCGGATGACGTGTATAACCCAACCAACTTGTATCAACTGTTATTTCCACAAAATACTCTCTAAATATTCTCGAAAATCTTATGCTTGGTCTTCCAGACTTTTCTTTAACACTTGTCTTGGTAACCGCTTCTTACTCGACCATGTTTCATCTTTCATTGCTCAGCCACATTATATCTTCGAATGACATGTATAACCCAACCAACTTGTATCAACTGTTATTTCCACAAAATACTCTCTAAATATTCTCAAAAATCTTATGCTTGTTGTATATTACTCGTGTCATGACAAGTGTTTTTTACTAATTGGCTCTTCCAATAACGCTAAAAAAAAAAGGTACAACAACCATAAGAACCCGTGTGAATAGGGTTATTAATGGGTCGAGTTAGGGTCGGGCCGAGCTCTATCCAAGCCCGGCCTGCAATTTTGAACCTAAGCCCAAATCCAGCCCAAGCCCATGACGGGCTGAAATAGTCCAGCCTGAGTCTATCCCAGGTCATTTACACAAAGCCCAACTTGAGTCCGCCCGAGCCCATGCCATAAATATCTTTGTGGATAAATGATATTTTGGTGTGCCTCATGTGTGAGAGAGAGGGAGGAGAAAGAAAATGGGGAATTTTAGGTTTAGAAAAAGACCTATCAAGCTGGGTCGGGTTTATGGGCTTTTGGGGGGCTAAGCCTGAGTCCATCCAATTTACAATCCGGCTCCTGATTTAAGCCCAAGTCTGACTGATGGACCTGATACACCAACCCAAAATTGGCCCAATACAAGCCAAGCCCGAAAGCCCATTGGGATTACCCGGCCCATTAACAACATAAGTATGAATTGAACCCTTAATGTTGAAAACTCCTCGGGACTCACACAAGCTTTGGATCGCAGACATTTCAGTTTTCCCTTCATCCATATCTGTGTGCCCTTATGAACAAGGAGGATGGCAAATAAACATTGGGCCCTACGAAGGTTTCAATGTAGACGTCAATGTCCCTGTTGTTTGTATGGTGTGGTCCACTTGAGCTTTGGATACGCTTTAATTTTGGTATTATGTCCTAAAATAAGTTGGTAAAATGAATGAATGACATAGATAAGACATGCATCACAGTGGCCCCCACTTGCGTACTGAATTACTCAGCAGGCAAACTGCAGCAGCCCAAAATCAGTCAGATCCAAAACTCAAGTAGAGCCCAGAACAGGAAGAGTGTAAAATGATGTGCAACCTTTTAACTTCAAGTGGTGTGGCCCACCTGAGATTAAAATTGCCTGATTTTGTGTATTCCTACTTCTCAACGGGGCGCATCAGACGTATAGGATGATGGCATTGCATACTCCGCGTGCTCTATCCTCAATGTATAACGTTTCAGTGCGGGTGTCCTTGTCTCGCGAGTGGATTGCGGGGTACCGCGCGCGTACCATCGACCTGGGTGGTGGGTTGACGTCACCAAATTCCTTGGCCCCACTATGATTTATGTGTTATATCCACACCGTCCATCCATTTTACAAGATCATTTAGTGCATGGGCACAAAAAAATAAACAGATCCAGAGGTTAAGTGGACCACATCACATAAAGCAGTGGAGACAAATACCCACCGTTGAAACCTTCTTAGGACCCACCATGATGTTTATTTACTATCCAACTTGTTCACAAGGTCACACAGACTTGGATGAAGGAGAAAAAAAAAACAAATATCAGCTTGATCCAAAACTTCCGTGGCCCATGAAGTTCTCAATGGTAGGCATTCAATTCTCACTTCCTTTTGTGGTGTGTTCCACTTGAACTTTAGATTTATTTAATTTTTGGGCCCATTGACTAAAATGATTTCACAAAATGAATAGGCAGTTTAGATATAATACATACATAATCATGGTGGCACATACAGAAATTTGTGATGTCATCGCACCACTGATGTCACACACCACACAATCAGCTTCCCTGGTCTGAGCTGTTTCCTGTGGTGTGGCTTACTGAGATTTCGATGGGCCTGATTTTTAGACTAACGGCCAAACGCTGGGCTGATTTTTCTAAAGAATTAAATGATGCGTGACCCATCCAATCGCATGGTTCAGTAGTTCTAACCATTCTATTGCATTCCTCCATGGATGTGGATGGACTTGGATGGACCGTGACACAAAAATTCCTATTTTTGAAAGACCTGGTCTGCCAACTTAGAGATTTTTTTCTCTTTGGATGTCGACTTATGTGGTATTTCTCTTCTCGACTCTTTAACCACAGGCCACATATCAAAAGCTTACGATTGATGTATGGATTTTATTTATTTATTTTTATTTTTTAAAGGCCCAATCCATCCACTGTTGTATGCAATAGATCAAATAATTTGCATTATCAAACCATGGTTTCGCTTGTGAGAACTAACTTGTTTGGACCACTGGATTAAATGGTATGAAATTGCATTATATGAAATTAATATTGTTATTGCACAATGATTATGTGTCTGAAAATACCTTGGTATTTTGTTCAATATCAAACTCTTCCCTTGGAAAATACATCGTATTAAATAGAGCTTGTGTTTGGTTTAGCAAACCATGATCAACTGACCACATTTCACAACTGATGCTGGTCACCTTTACACATGCAACTTCAATGTCATGTGTAAGGGGAACATATGGATAGACAGTGTGGATAAAACACATGCATCAACATAAAGCGCACTAATGTAGTGGAGTTCAAAATCTATCAAAAATCCTGCAGTATCTACTATCGGCTCTTGGATGATATGATATTAGGATTAATCCGATTCTCTTTTTCAAATGCTGAATAGAATTTGCACATGACGAATACCATCTAATCCCACTTAATATGACGCACCAAACAAACCTTAAAAACCACCCATTGAGTGTTTTCTTTTTATCGTCACCAGGGTGTATATTGGATGAAAAAATAAAATAATACACCTAGCTGGGGCAGGGCTGTCCATGGGCCGGGCTGGCATGGCGAGCTTTCAGACCTGGCCTGCCTTGGGCTGGGGTTGGGCTATCATATCTGAAGGTGGGCGCAGGCTTAAAATTCAAGCCCACTTTTCCGTCGGGCTGAATATGGACCGCATACGATAGCCAGTTAGTCTGGCCCAGCTGAGCACATTGAGATTCAAGGGCAATTTTGTAATTTAAAAAAAAATAAAAATTTGGATTATATTTCCTTCTCTCTTCTCTAACAACCTACTCCTCCCATCTCTCATGAAATATTCAAAGTCTTGAAAAACTTCCAAAACTTTTTGGGAAATCTTCGAGGAAAACGATCAGAGGTTCCAAGCTTCTTCTTTTTCTCCTCTCTTGGGCTCAGGCCCAACATAAACGTGTAGGGCCAGGCTTGGACTAGACTGTTCTGGGCCGTCACGTGTCTGGACAGGATTTGGGCCTACATTAAACAATACAGGGCTTGAACAGAGCTTGACTAGCCCTAAACTGGCCCATTGACACCCCTACCCCAAACTATCTAAGAGAGAAGAAAAAGAAAAGATCAACTGACCCAAAATGATATCAGTGGCCATGCCACACTCATTCAAACCAGCCCTATTTATACTTCAGGCTCCTTCCAAAAACTATACAAACCAGTCCCTCTGAACTGAATCCTCAATAGGAATTGGCTTTTGAATAACCTATACGAACCATCTTGAGTTGCCAAAACCACTTGGCTGAATTCCTCTTGTTCCGTTTCATGCTGATTGAATTCCATTCCACACTGTTTGATCTAAAAATGCACCTGTCGCAGTAATGAGATAGATGGATTTCTCTATCTTCAATCTGCTGAATCACTATCTGAGGGAGGTGAGTTGCTACAGAATCACCAAATCAGGTGTGACTGCTCCGAAGGACATCCACTTCGGTAGGTAAAGAGAGATGCTCCGGGATTTGGTTGACGCCATGCGCCTTGAGAGACCCAGATCAGACCAACAGTCATCCCATGCATTGATCCTGCCTAGCCCAAAATCCGTTTTGGAAAAAATAAGGGAAGCAATTTATGTGGAGGTTGATCACCATTGGGAATATTGCGTGGAAGCAAAACTGAATTCAATCAAGCAAGACAAAATCAAACACAAACAAAATCCATAAAGAACACGCGAATTTTATGTGGAAAAACCTTAGCGGAAAAAAACCACGGTACAAAGCGACAAGTAATCCACTATAAAACGATATTACAAGATATAGGGAACTTACAACGATGAGAACCCAATTTGAATCTCCCAAAACCCTGGCTTTCTCTCTAAAACCCTTAGAAATATCTTAACATTCACTTAGAATACCTTAATCCCCATCACACACACACACACACACATATATATACTATGCACTCGAGCTCACGATAAGGGTTTGTGAGGTCAAGCTGTGTGGGCCCCACCGTGATGCGTGTCGACCATCAACAGCATGCATTTGATGGGTCCCCTTTAAATTATGGGATATCCCAAAAATCAGCTGTATACAGAACTCAGGTGGGCCATACCATCTAAAATTATGTGAAGACATGCCAAAAACATATAAAAGCACTTGGTGGGGCCCACCTAAGTTTTTCATGCGCCGTAAACTTGGTTTGAACCCTCATTCAAGTGGGACACACATAATGGATGGGCTGGATTTTCAAACCACATCTCGATGGGCCCTTAAAAATGGTTATGAATGTTTTAATGGTGCACGGCCGCTCTCCACTTCTGTATGTGGTGTGGCCCACAAAAGTCATGGATTGACTTGATTTTTGAGACCTAGGCCCACGATGGAATGGTGCATCTGACTGATGTGGTAGATGTTCGAAATGCATCACGGTGGGGCCCACACAGCTCTACCTCATGGGACCTTAAAATCAGCTGGAGCGCATTGTACCTTTTCCATATATATATATATATATATATATATATATATATATATATATAATCACAAGTGGAATTAGAAACAAATTGTGCATTTATGCAATTCTGCACGTGTCGTCAATTCGTCGACCTATCGATGGAGGAAGAATGCTCAATCAATTGAACATGCCAAAAGCAATCTAGAGAGTTTGGGGTATTTTGAATTACTATTGATTGATCAACCCAATGGTTCAATCGAATCAATCATGGTCCAAAAAAGTCTAGAGAGCAATCTGTCTAATCCTGCATAAATTAAAGACAACCATTCAACAATCATTACTTCCTCTAGTTTCCTCACATCTAAACCACCCTCGTCCATCCATCGGTAGGCAAAGATTCTTCCAATTCACCCAATGCCACTTCGGCTTCCCGTCCAAATGTCTCCAAAAGAAGTTTGCTAAGCAGTCCTCAATTCTCCTTACAACATACAAGGACTAGTAGACGAGGCTAGCAGATGGATTAGAATGCTAGATAATATATGTTAGATAAGCTTGCCTGCATTGGTGAGGAGGCGAGCTTTACAACCTGCAATAGGGTTCATGGTATTTTTCGCAATAAGCTGAAAATGGATCACCCATGTGCTTCCCTTTGTTTGGGAAACACCTGAGTAGACCATCGGCAAGCTCAGAAGGTAAAAACCCAATGCGCACTCCATTGCTTACACTATACCCTGATTTGCTTTTGCTGAGATGGAGAACATGGTATCTCCACAATTGATCCTTGTCATGCCCCAAATCCAACACTTCAGTATGCTCGACTCCGATCCTACACCCGAGGGCATGCCTTATAATATAAACATTCACAAACCAAATTCTACAATACAAATCACTATATAAAGATACTATTCTTAGCGGAGAAATGAATATTAACTTATGAAATAAACATTCACTAAATCATATTCACAATTAATCAAAGTCGTACATAAACTTCTCATTTTAAGTCCTTTACAATAAATTCCAAACTCTAAAGGAAAATAATTATAATAGAATAAAGATGTCTAGAACTTTGCTTCACTCGCTCACGACCTAGACTCTGCTCCACTCGCTCATGGCTTAGACTCTGCTCTTGAATTTTAAAATCCCAAAAAGGTTAGCGGCAAAGCCTAGTGAATAAATCTCACACAAGTTTTGAAAATGCATTCGTTCGGAATAAAATTACATCTTTATCATAATATTGTGAAATCCAATGCGATGCTTGAAAATCAAAAGATCAAATAAACAAGATTTCATTGTGAGAGAAATATATTTTTGGCAAAACATTGTAAATCCTGGTTCAAAAATCAACAACTGAAATTAATCAAGTTTCTAATGTAAATTCATATGAGGTAAAACATGCTTTCCAATATAGTAAAAACATGAAACAAATAGGATATACAATAATGAACCAACATTATTAGTGCAATTAACCATTTGAAATATTGGGGCCAATTTACTATAGTTGGCCAACGCTCTAAATAATAATAATGATAATAATAATAATAATAATAATAATAATAATAATAATAATAATAATAATAAACCCTTCCAGCAGTGGTCTTTTATTGTCCTGCAAGCTCACCCTCCCAAATCAAGGTGAGGGACCGATTCCAAACTAGTCAGATGACTTGGAAGTGCAAGTGCTGCAACATCAACAACATGCTCACTCTGCCTGAGCAAAACATAGGTTCCAAGAGGTACCAAGTAGGGTTCAAGGTCTTTCAAACTATGCATTGCATAGGCCCACCTATTATTTGTGCTTTTTAAAAATTTCAACCCATGGGACATCTATCACGCCCCGGAATTCGGTACCCAAGTTGGCCAGACCTGAACCCGAATTCTAGAACTTTGAGTTGTATTTAACAAAATATACATCACAACCTATATCATTTCCATACATTTCCAAGGCTACCAAAGAAACTAAAGAAAAATAATATAATTGTCATTAAATAACATTCACTAATTAATCATTGAATCTTTAATTACATTGATATTAAAAAAATAAATAATAATAAAATACATTGAATTTTTAAATAAACAAAAGGAAAAATCTTTGATGTTTTTTTACAGAGCTCTTCATTCACAAACTCTGCAAAACAATCTATACGGGTGTGAGCACGACGGCTCGTAACTTTGAGTTGTATTTAACAAAATATATATCACAGCCTACATCATTTCCATACATTTCCAAGGCTACCAAAGAAACTAAAGAAAAATAATATAATTGTCATTAAATAACATCCATTAATTAATCATTGAATCTTTAATTACATTGATATTAATAAATAAATAATAATAATAATAATAATAAAATATATTGAATTTTTTAATAAACAAAAGGAAAAGTCTTCAATGTTTTTTTACATAGCTCTTCATACACAAACTCTGCAAAACAATCTAAACGGGTGTGAGCGCGACGGCTCATAGGGTCACATTATTTCCAAAATTGAAAATTTTACAATAACACCAATATATCTTAATAAAATAGACATAATCAATTGCAAGTATTGAATTGACATTTTACATGTCAATAATAACAATTTAGTATTCATAATAACAAAATAAGATAAGACAATTCTCCAAAATTCTTTTTGGTTTAATTCAAGGCAGAGCACCCGTGTGAGTTGATCCTTTTAGAGAATGACCCTCGGCAAAGTACCGATGTTGATCCTCTTTGCGAATGACACTCAGCAAAATACTAGTGAACAGACTTTTAGGGTAAATACATAGGGTAGAGCATCCATGTGTGCATATCTTTTAGAAAATCACCCAGAGCAGAGCACTCATGCCGATCCGTTCGGGAATGAAGATCACCCGTATCATGCTGATTCTTTTGGGAACGACCCTGGGTAGAGCACCCATAAAAACCTAACAATCCTTTTAGGACAGAGCACTCATAACTTAAATACACAATAATCATCAAATAATTTCACTCTCCAATATGTAACACTAAGCAACTAAATTTCATTTACAAAATGTAATAATGACGAAATAATTTCAATCTATAACATGTAGCAATAATGATAAATTCAGTCACCAACATGTAATTATAATGAATTCAATTCAATCTACACACGTAATAAGATTTAAACAAATCTGATCTACAACATATAAATACAATTAAAGGAATTCATTCCACAATGATATACTAAGATGAGAATATAAATCCATATGTTAACGCAAGGTTATATTGTAATCGTAGGGTTTTCAACTGGAAAAATCACCTACTTAATTTAATGTGTTAGATTTGATGTATGATAGCTAGAAATTACGTATAGACAGTCTGACTCGGTTCTAGTTATACGAAGTTCAAGACACTCCAACAAGAGGCAACTCGATGTATCCATTAATGTCTTCCAATACTAAGATGTAGGTTGTCTCTCACACTTATGCATGTTTAATCATGTACATTTTATTTAGGTTTCTAATATGATGGAGTGGTTTCTAAGGAGAATATAAGAACAGTACATCAACTCACTAAGTCAACTCAGTGGGTCGCATTGGCAATGCAAAATAATAGAATCGGTGAATCAAGTCGAGGTATTCATGAATAAAACTGATTGAAGGAAGTAGCTTACCTATTTAATGATGTGAATGGGGTCTAATGTTGTCGCAGGGATGCGTTTGGAGGCATCAAAGCAAGGGTGTTGACTCAAAGATACTGCTATGCGACTCGGCGAGTCACTCGACTTGCCAGCAGCTCTCACACGATATCTCCCTTTCTCTTTGAACTATTTTGTTTATGCTCCTCTCTCTCTCTCTCTCTCTCTCTCTCTCTCTCTCTCTCTCTTTGTGGAGTTTTGCCAGGATTTTGGACATGAGAAGGGTTGTTAAAAGGGCTTCGAGAGTCATATGTGCACCGGGAGCCTTTGACGATTTGCTTACAAAAATGGAGTTTCACTCACAATTCTTCTATCTCCAAACGTTGAATTTACCGAGATGGTTAGATGATTATGTATTGATCTGGTAGGCCTCAGGTAACAGCATGAGTTTAAATGCAAGGTTTTAACTGACTACAAGATGGCGGGTTCTATCAGCTTAAATGGTGGCATGTTAATGACAACATTCCGTAGATGGGGTGTTTCTTCAAACAGACCTTTATGGATGGTGTAGATCAGTCCCTTGAAGCTCGAGACATCAAATTTTTAAATCTCTAATTCCATTTTCATGGCGGGTTCAGAAGGAGAAGTGTCAGACGAGTTTGGGTTGCGCACGCTCAATCATGGAGAATAATGGGAAATAGGATTCTTGTTGATTAGTTAACAACAAAGGAAAGTGCTAGAGCATTGTAAACTGTTGGATAAAGATTTAAACCTATGGATATGGATGGTTGAGGTTATGCAGTTGATTTGTTGAAGGAGAACATAGATTGTGGAAGTGGAAGGATTCCATTTCGAGCGGACTCTATAATAGTAGTGGGTTATTTACGTACTATAGTGGCGATGTCATCGAACACCCTCCGATGGCATCTAAAAGTGCCCTGATAGTCCAATGACCAACTGGAGAAAATCTAGAAAATCTTAATGGGATCGAGCACTGTTCGATGCCATCGAAAGTGACATCAAATAGACTGCCAATGGCATCGACAGGCCCTGTATCTGACTGGATTTAAGACATCAAATACAACAATCTCCACTATGTCTTCAATCATCAAATGTGTAGCTTCTTGTCCTACTCCCTTATCTCTGCCTTACATTATAGCTCTATTATCACTTCTCATGCACACTCCATCTTCTTTTTTACACCATCGACAAGCCTAGAGAAGTCGCATAAAACTTGAACTTCTCTACATGAACCACCTTGGTGAGCATGTCCGTTGGATTTATGCTGGTGTGAATCTTCTCCAAAGTCACGTCTCCTTCCTCAAGAACCTTTATGCATCGCTCATGCGGCCCAAACGAGCATGCCACATATGTGCAGACATGGAGTCTGTAACAACGGTTGCTGCTCCACCTGTTGAAGTGCTCTCAATCAACCTATAAAGGTTACCGTGCCTCTGTGCTCTTATAACCACGAGTGTCCCCTTTGATACTTTAAGGACACCATTAACACTGGTGAACTTGCACCCTATTGCCTCGAGTGCACCGAGAGAAACCAAGTTCTTCTTCATGCTAGGAATGTGCCTGACCTCATTTAAGGTATGCTCTATCTCATCAAACATCTTGATGCCCACCGTACCAACAACCACAATGTTACAAGCATTATCATTGCCCATAAACACATGCCCACCATCGCACTCCCTGTAACTCGTGAACTAACTCCAATGAGGAGTCATGTGATACAAAGCTCATTTGTCAAGGATCCACTTATCTCTACAATCATCGAACAAGTGTCTGATCATAAACATTGACAACACATTACCTCCACTTGTCTCTTCATCAGATGTGGCAATGTTGGCTTCCCTGGAAGAAGCCTTAGAATTCTCTTTCTTCACTTTAGGATTTGTACAATCATTCTTCATATGTCCAACCATTCTATAGTTCCAGCACTTTAACTTTCCCTTGCCCTTGTCTTTAGATATGGATCTCAACCAGGAAGATCATTTATCTTGCTCAGTATTCATGCCTCTCGTAAGCAATGCATCAGAAGAAGCCCTCATGCTACTATTTTTCTTTCTCATGGCTTTTCCTTGAAGGGTTAAGATAAAGGTGTCCACACTCAAGGACGTATTTCCATTACACAAAGAGTCCCTAAAAGACTCATACGATGCTGGTAGAGAATTCAGCAAAATACATTCATAATCTTCATCTTTGACCACTTCTTCCATGTCGAGCAACTTGAAAATCATCTTGTTAAAATTACTGATGTGGGTCTCCACATCTCCACCCTCTGTCATCCTGAAGTTGAACAACTGCAACTTCAAGTGTGGGACTTTTTAGCATAAACGTCCTCTAATTTCACCCACAACTCCACTACCGTTTTCTCCCTCATGACGTTGTAGAGAACCTCATCTGTTAGGCACAATCGGATTGAGGATTTGATTTTCTTATCCAGAGTCTTCCAATCATCATCATTCACAGACTCACGTCACTCCTCAAGAGCCTCAAGCCATTGCTGAGTTAATAGGCCAATCATTCAGAGATATTAATAGGAAGATGCATGGAGGAAACTTTTTGTTAAAACTTGACATGGAAAAAGCTTATGACAGGATAAATTAGAATTTCTTGAAGCTAGTCCTCATCTAGTTCGGTTTCGCGCCTTCTTGGGTAAGATGGTTGAGTCTTGCTGGGATAACAACTGGTTTTCCATGCTGGTTAATGGAGAAAGTTGCAGCTTCTTCAAATCCTCTTGAGGCCTGAGATAGGGCTACCCTCTATCTCCTAGTCTTTTCATCCCGGTGGCAAAGGCTTTCAGCAGGGGCTTCCCTAGGCTGATAGCTGAGGGGTTGTGCATGCCATTCAAGATCAAGCAGGGTTGTCATCAAATCACCCACCTCCTTTATGTTGATGATACGGTTCTGTTCCTTAACAGATCTCGCTGTTCGCTTCTTGTGGTTCGATCTTTCTTGTCAAACTATCAACTAGCTTCGGGGTAAAGAGTTAACATGCGGAAGAGCGCATTTTACTGCTTGTCTAAACTTTCTATTGGAAAAATCAGATGTATTGAGAGGACGTTGGGCTTCGGGAAGGCTCCTGGAGGGCTCACGTACCTGGTTGTCCCTATAGTTCAAGGGAGGATTAAGTGTAGCGACTTCAGCTCGTTAATTAACAGAATTTCAGCCAAAATTTAGGGCTAAAATGGTCGGTTCCTCTCCTAGGCTGGGAGGTTGACTCTCATTTCCTTAGTTCTCAGCAGCATGCTGCTCCACACCATGTCTGCCTCGGTTATCCCTGTTAAATCGCTGTAATCTCTCGAAAAATTCTTTGCCAATTTTTTATCAGGCTGGCGGGATGGCAAAAAAAAGCATCATTGGAAGAACTGGAGAGCCATATCCACCCCAAAGGAAGAAGGTGGTCTAGGGATCCGAAAATTGAAGGATATGCTGCTTGCGCTTCAACTCAAGATGGCATGGGGGGGTCAGATATAGCTGCGAGAATAGCCTTTGGGTGAAATTTCTAACATCTAAGTATCAGACATTTGGTGTTACTTCCATCATGTTCAGATCAGGCGTCAGCTATTCTCCTTTCTGGAATAACCTCGTGAAGCTCTTCCCTATTCTAGACAGAAATACTCAGTGGGATGTGGGTCGTGGTAGTTGTAATGTCTGGCAATGCAACTGGTCTGGGCTGGGCCCCTTATAGAACGTTTCTTCTATTCAAATCCCAACCGACCTCAGAGGGTTGGTTGTGGTAGATTTCCTTGGCTTAGATGGCCTTAAGCAGGATGCCTCCTTTGCTCTCTTGGACTGGATTCAGGATCATATCCAGTAGGGAGGTTTCCGCACTTCTAACAATGAAGATGCTCACGTTTGGCCTCATGGCCCTTCAGGGAAGTTCACAGTTAAATCAGCTTGGGGCGTGATTAGGAAGTATGGTTGGATGAAATCCTGGTCTAAATGGGTGTGGCACCCTATAATTCCTCCGAAGATCTCAGTGTTTTTATAGAGAGTTTTGCACCGTGCTTTGCTAACTGATGACAATGTACAAAGGAAAGGGATTATCCTAGCATCTAAGTGTGAATGTTGCAACTCGGATCGAACCTCTCTCCCCTTCTCCGAGACGCCGTCCCACCTTTTCTTGCATGGCAGCCTTGCTAACGAAGTTTGGAATCATCTGGCCAGTTTGCTCGGCATCTCATTGACTACCCACTCCTCTATCCAGGACCGTCTCCTATGGTGGTTGATGTAGTCCTTCCCCTGCAGGTTCTCCTATTCCTCCCTTCGTCTCGCCCCTACTTTCTTGCTCTAGGAAATTTGGAAAGCCAAGAATGGAGTCGAGTTTGACGGACTGAGGATTTCTATCCAGGGAGTGCTTAGTACTTTTCTCAGGTGGACGAAATCTCTCTCCTTACTGCCCTAGCCTCACTGTTTCTCCGTTTCCGCCCCCACTGATCATTCACCCTTCCCTCGGCATTCCGCTCCCCTTCTATCCCCTCATTGCAAGATGGCGAAATGGTCTAAACCACCTGAGGGCTGGCGCAAACAAAATATTGATGGCTCTGCTATCGATAATCCTGGGCCAGCTAGGGGCCTCGGTATCTACAGATATAATAATGGCTCACTGCTATTTTCCTTTTCCAACAGTTATGGTGTTGCCTCTAGCAACAGGGTGGAACTTCGGGCCTTACACGATGGAGTGGAAATGTGTGTCAGATTTGGATATTCCAATGTCCTCATCGAATCGGACTCGAAATGGGTAGTTGACTGCATTAATGGGAAATCATCTGTTGCTTGGAAATGGAAATATTGGATATCCAGGATTAAGATTCTTCTCCTAAGGGGATCCTTTTGTGTCACCCTCATACCTAGAGAGGCCAATGGGCCGACTGATAGCTTGGCTAGGCAGAGCAGTTTGTCCCAAGAGAGTTGGTCTTATTATGAGACTTCTCACCTCCCTAGATTGACTAGAGGTAGATATCTTCTGGACAAAGCCGGGTTGGGTTCTATTAGAAGTTACAAAGGTCTCAATTGTACAGGAAATGATAGGCGGACCAGCCCTTTTATCCCTAGTCTCCGCCCGAACATCCTCATTGTAATTTTTGCCACTTCAATGAAATCTTTTGACAAAAAAAAAAATCTTAATCTTCCATAACTCAAAGTTATTTTTACCTAAGTACTTCTCAATGTCATACTTCGGATTTCCAACCATTGATACTTCTCCTTATATATTCAAGTTTGCGCCCCAATGTTAGCTCTGATACCATTTGTTGGGGGACTGCAGAAGCACACATAATAGAATCAAGATGAGTAATCCAATAACAACAAGAACACAATGATTTAATGTAGAAAAACTCTTGCAGAAAAAACCACGGCACAAAGCGATAGATGATCACTATGAAAGCAGAAGTTACAAAGAGAAAAAGTTTACTTGATTCAAACACCCTCGAATCTCACCCTTGCATGTCGATGGCATCGAAAGGCACTATATCTGACTGGATTTAAAACATCCAATATAAAATTTTCTTAATTCTGCAGCTGAAGGACAGTCTAGATTACTCGTATGGAGCTTATGGACACTGAATTTTGAAGCTTTATATGAGTTTTCTTGGTGGGTTCAACGTTCGACGAGCATGGCTATCGCACCCAATGTTGAAGAAAATGCATCTGACGGGTTTCTTGGCTTCTTGATTCGTAGTAGGATCCGGAGATCATTCTTGTGTGCTTCGGATTGACCAGATTGATTTGGAGAGTGCTTTTTAGTGGTTGAATTTTCGGCGTAACAACGAAAAAGAGAGCTATTTTCTCGATCAGATTGGATTCGTACACGAAATATCTACATGATGAAGCATTGGATGGTTGAGATTTTCCAGTAAGGACGGTTTATATTTATTAGAAGAATCACCTCGAATCTGGATTCGAACGAGAAAAGGAAAGCTCGCGCTAGATGGAATTGCTATTTCTGAAGAAAAATTTCTGAATGTAAATCTCACCTTTTACCCACCGTCTTTTCTAAACGTGCCCAAACTTTACTTTCTAAAACTAAACCATTCTGTACGGATACTATTTGTAGACAAAAATGCCCTCGCATTAATCACAGTTGCACTGTCCATTCTGTAGACCTATAACTACGGATTATAGCCGTAGCCACTAGCAGCATAGCCATTGTTAATGAGGCTAATGTGAAATTGAGCGAGGCTAATATGACGGCTACAAATCTAATGAAGCAATGGCTATGCTATCAATAGCTACGGTTATAATCCATAGCCATAGATTTACAAAACAACATGACAAATGCAAGGGTATTTCCGTCTACAAATAGTGTGTCCATACATAATGGTTTAGTTTTAGAAAGTAAAGTTTGGGCGGACAGTGGGTAAAAGGTGGGGTTTACAGTCGGTAAATTTTCATTTCTGAATCTCATGCATGCACACGTGCTATGCATGCACGTATGGGTGATTTAGAGTTCGGCTCGTCCGTTGATTGTATATTACGGATTTTAGTGGCCCACCAAACAATTAAATTATCTGAATAGTCAAACAGCAACTTTTATAGGTTATCTCTAATTAAACGGTCTTAAAGAGATTTGGTATGAAATGAATGGTCGGATCATGCCATGATCACAACCCAAAGGTTCGATGGGGTCGATTAAGTGTCTGAATGTAGATGTGCAATCAATTTTCCAAATCAATGGTTGGACCGCAGTCTTTTAAGGAGAAGGTGCATAGTCTAGAGTGTGTATGTGAATATTGATTCATTTTTGGACTTTGGAATGGAAGGGATATGTAGGTTTCTACCTGTGTATGCGGGGACTCTGGAATTATGCTAAAACGTGCCCGCTGTAAGATGTAAGTTGATGGATTCATCTGGAATTGTCCGTGGATGGAAATAAGATGTTTATGCTAATTTTAGCCGGTCATCTAATGGATATAATGCAAAATTTGATGAACGGTGGATCTTATGATTTAGGTTTCGAAATTAATAATGTATGGCTTAATTGAAAGTATTGTATTGATTTTCAGCATGATCCAACTTTTACAATTAGGCTTTCTTGAGATTGGTGTTGGGTAGGGACGTGTACCCATAAAAAATTGCAGAAGATCACTCACACTTTAGTAGTCATTAGAATTGGATTCTAACTATGTAAAATCTTCATTAGGGTACCGGGATTAGGATTATGGTTTCAAAATCAAGGATAATTTCATATTAATGGCTTGGATTATTTCTTTATCTATTTAATGATGATATAAGGGTTTGGATTGAAATCGAATGATTTACAACGATCGTTAATCAATGAGGTAAGATATGTCAGCTGGGATGTAAAGAAAAGTGTACATGTGTATGTACATAAAAGCGGAGTCCTTAGATCATGATCTTGACGATTGGTTAACGATATACAAGGGTGGCGAGTAAGATGAGAGGATCATAATCTTAATTAGATGTGTGTACAGGTGGATATGAAGATTTCGTAGTTATTTACTATGACATGTTGTCGAAAAGTGAAGTAGACGGTCAGATCACAATCTATTAATAATGAGTCCTTAAAATGGTTGGTTTGATGAATAATCAAGTACATGATGATATATGAAGTTTTGAAGTTTATTATAGGGTATATGTGAGTTTAAGGGTGTGTACATGCGCATTCGTGTATATATCTTTATAAAGAAAATTTCTACTGGTCAAATTACATATGTTTACACATGTGGGAAAGTATTCGTTTATCTACTCGTGGGTGAAAATTTTTGACTTATTGCAATTTCATTGTAAGATTGAGTTAAATGGGTGAAATGCTCACGAATTGTACCCATTTACTGATTCTGATTGGAGTATATTGCAAATTTTGTCTCTATTGTTGTTGGTATTGTTGTCCCTGTTGAGGGAAGAATAATACACTTTGGATAGAAGAAATAAGATTTCTCATTTTCCATTGAATAGGGGACAGGAATCACCATCGCCATTCCTGTATTCCGTAGGCTCTCTATCCACTTAATTTCGCTTTTCCAGTGTGGCCTGATGTGGTTGAGGGGAGATTGTTTCAGTATTTATTTAAGTTTCAACTTGTTCTTCGACACGGATGAATTGATTGAAGTTGGTATCACTACACCAAAATCGCCTAACTGGTACGGTTGGCATTTTGGTTCAGAAACGGTTTTAAGCCGCCCCTGATTTGAAACGGTAGTAAATCGTATTGGAATAGTTGCTGTAGTTGCTGTTGTACATTGTTTATTCCACTGTTTTGTTGGTGTGTCCAGATCGAGTGGTGGATCTTCTTATTTATTATTATTATATTTTATTGTATTATTTTGAAAAAGATGGACGGAATGGATTCTATTAGAACCCTCTAAGTGGACCCCACATGGCCCGAGAGTCACGTTTATATAAATCTACCGGAGACTACTTGAGTATTTTCATCCCCAAAACGCCCTAATCCCTTCAAAACACCCAAAACGCCCTACTCGCTTCAAAACGCCTGCCTCTCCCTCTCTCAATCTCCCTCTTTCGATCTCCCTCTCCCGATCTCAACCCTCTCTCTGGATCTCCCTTTCCCTCGATCTTCCTCTCTTTCGATCTCCCTCTCCCGATCTCAACCCTCTCTCACGATCTCCCTCTCACTCTCCCTCATTCTCTCTCGATCTCCCTCTCCCTCTTCCGATCTCGACCCTCTCTCTCTCGATCTCCCTCTCACTCTCCCTCCCTCTCTCGATTTCGCTCTCCCTGTCCGACTCTAGATCTGACAGTCCCCACGTGGTATTGTAGAAGCAGTAGCAGCAGCTCTGTATGGGGTGTGTGTTCTGTCATCCACAGTTGAATGGGGAAGACTGAAGGGAGGGAGTGAGCAGCAGTAGCAGCAGCAACAGCGTGCTGACAGGTACATCAGCACATGGTCCTTCCTTTTTCTTTTTCTCTTCTTGTGGGGTTTGTTGTTAGTCATGCTTGTTTTTTTTTTTTTTTTTTTTTTAAATGGAATGTTATATAATTGTATTGGGCCTCTTAAATAATAGTGGATTTTTGGAGGAGGGAGAGAAGTATTTGAGACATGAAAACGTGTTTGAGATCAGTACTGTTGATCCTATTGCCATGATGTGGATGGACCATGTCCCATTAAATTGAAGCAATTGGATGATCCTATCCGTTTAGTTAGGGTCATGAGCCACTGACGCGAGGGCCCCTTGAATCGACCAAGTCACTGCACACATTTTTTTTAAGGGATCATGACCCATCTACATGATGGTCCATTGAATCAATCAGATCTACATGATGGTCCATTAAATCAATCAGATCACCGCATTCTATCATGACCCATCACGTCAACCAGATCATCACATACAGACTTGTCTTTTGGATCGCAACCAGATCATCACACACAGGTGCCTAGGTGGTGATGATCTGGTGTGCACTTCATGATGCTCCAAGAATCAGTGCTGTCACAGAAGCATATCTTCTCTCAAAGTCTTCCAGGAGGGAAGAACCTTTTTGGCCTTTTTTTTGTTGAATATAGAACAATGTACTTTCATAACCGTCCATTTGTGGGCCATTAATATAGGATTAGGGAAGTCCTGTTAGGGAAATTTACAGGCATTGTCCATCACCTACTACCATGGGAACATCATTTGAATAGATGGCCAAACCATAGGCCCCACTTGGCACCCTGGATTTTGACTATTTGGAGTCAAGAAACTGTGTTTGAATGTCTGGAAAGAATTTTGGAAGTCTATTATGCATGTTCAAAAGGAGAGTGAGCTTGAAGAACTAAATCATGTCAAATATGCCAACATGACATACGTGTGCAACATACATGTAAGATGAGCATTGGTTCCATGGTGGTGGTTTCCAACTAATCCATTAATTCTTAAAGTTGTTGCTTTCTCTGGATTGAAATGTTATGGATTGAATGCTTGGTTTATTTTTTAGTGACTATGATGATTGAACTAAGTGTTACCTTACTGATTTGCAGATTACCCAAGTTTATTTCTTCTTATCATGTTGAAACATTGGTACTGAAAATGAAGATGCTATTCGTTAGGCTTTGTTGAACAGCAAATATGTTTGATGAATAGAGTCAAAATCCAATACATATGGCATACTTTTTTTCTTTTTAATTCGTGGTATACTTGAAGTCAATGAATTAGTTGAAAAATAAATGGAATTTGGATGCTATCTGTTGAATTAATCCTCTATTGGATTTGATGAATTGGTAAAGTAGTCGCGCCAATTTGGTTTTTGTTCATTCCTTCTTTTTTGTTACTTAATTGTTCTATTGAATTTGAATTTCATATAATATAATTTTTGTGTGTGATTGAAATTGTATTAGTGGTTTATCTTGACTTCATCTCCAAGGTCTGGTCATTGTAGCTGTGCAATTTGTTTTGTATGTCCCACTTCTCTGAGATGGAATTGGAAGCCTCCATCTGAAAACATTCGTCTGATCTGATTACTCTCAATAAATGAGTAACTTATGACTCTTGACTGTCCATCTAGCGGGACCCAGCTAGAATGGATCACAATTATTGAATGATCATTGTCATCACTTTTTCTGCAGTGTTCCATACTGAACCCTGACTTCTACCCATCATTGCTTTTGCCTTTTGAGTATTTTCTCTAACCTGATTACACTCAAACAAATGGCATACTTATGTCTTGGCTGCCCATCTAGAGCCCACCTAGAATGGTTCAGAATTACTGATTGATCGTAGACTAGACGCCACTTTTCTTCACTTGTTGAAACTTAAACTGTCAACCACCATTCATTTTTAGCAAAGGAAATTTTCTCTGAACTGATTACTATTAGTAAATGTGGAACTCATGAATCCTGACTCTCCATCTAGTGAGGCCAATCTAGATTGGCTCACAATTACTGATCATCCTAGACCACTTTTCTACAGATTTTCCAGGCTGAACCTCGACTATTAATCATTAATAATTTTTAGCATTGGAATTTTTTTTGCTGATTTGCTTACTGCGAGTAAATGAGGAACTCATGAATCTTCGCTCTCCATCTAATGGGGCCCATCTGGATTGGCTCACAATTACTGATCATCCCAGTTGTCACTTTTCTGCATGTTTCCCTGCCAAACCTTGACTGTCAACCAACGTACATATTTTTCTCCCATCTGAAAATTTTCTCTAATCTGATTACCTTCAGTAAATTAGGATATATATTGCATGATACTTATGCAGTATGCACCACTCTGATGTCCCACACACTTGCTAGATTGGCACATGTGCTGTGTGAAACAATGTGTTTGGAGGTAGCAAACTTTTCAAAATCTGAGTTCGTACATTTTTACTTAGCTTCTTTTGTGAGAAGAACAAGTAGTTCTTTTATTGGACATGGGTTCCAACGAGTCACTGAGCGATTCAATCGATGGGGCCTGCTTGGGGTAAGTGTGTCATCCAAAGAGCCATTGGCTAGTGACTATTGGTAATTTAATATTGTTTTTATTGGAAAAAGGTGTCAGTGCCAACACAGCCAATTCAGTCATTACTTTTTTCTTTGCATAGAATGGATTGATAGAAGTCACTTTTTCTTATTAGCTATGTAGATATCTATGTTTTACAAAGATAATGTCACTTTTAATGTCAGAACATTCTCACCTTTTCTTCATCATATAGATATCTTTATCAGGTTGCTGAATCATTTTACTTCTATAAACATGACCTTGCATGTAGCAGGGTCTAAAATCCCAGACTCACTTGGTCAGTGGTCAGTCCTAGTCATATTGCAGAAACTGGTATGATTCAGGCAAGCCACACTGAATCTGTTCAAAACTTTGGTTTGCATGATCCATGTTTGGCTTTTTTGACATGGACCAGTTGCCTGTACGACTTTGCTGATATGCATGAGTCTTTGGTACATGCCTGAATTAGCCATGGATTCGTCGCTTCTAGGGCCTGTACTGATTGCAACTGGGCAGGTCTACTCGATATTGCATGATATTTAAGCTATTCATCTCATCTACTTATTTGCATAGCTGTTGATACAGAATGTACATGTTTCATGTATTAATTTTCCCTTTAGACCTTGATAGAGATGTTTTTGATGCAGGGAGCAGATAAAAGATCTTAAGTCTCTGAAACGGGGGATGCCCAATAAAGATTAAGCCTCTGAAACAGGGGAGGTCTTGGAATCATGTCTAAAGCAAGATTACCTGGTTTGATTCTTTTACATTGTTGCATTTGGATGCAAAGTAGATTGATTTACAATCATTCTGTTTAATTTACAGGAAATGACAGAAACTGATGAAATTTCCCAGTATTTATATCGAAGAGGGGATCTCAAGGCTGTTTATTAGATTCTTTTGGTTTGGACTCAGTTCCCTGCATTCCTTGCTCACTATGTTTTTTTGTAGGTTAAATGGCCACATAGCCATCACATTTATAGTCAATGAAATTGGGATACTGGAAGCTTGCATTTATAGTCAATGAAATCCTTGACCCATCTTCTCAATTTTTTTTTTCCTCGATCAAACATATCGTAGATGCGTTTACGAGGGAAGGTGGTTGGAGAAAACTTGAGTCATCTTGGTCTCTATTTTCCATGATAGCATGGTTATAAAAGAATAAGACATCTAGGGATGCAGGCGACGATGGTCAGGCCAGCTTGCTGTGTATTGGGGCCATGCCTATCATAGATTAGGCTTGGTCCTGAACTCCGCAGCCCATCTGCTTGTGCCAACCCAGAAGTTTGGGCCTATTACTTAGCCATACTCAGCTATATCTGCTGGGCTGGGCTGGGCATGGGCTTGACAAACTTTTAATCGTGGCTGGTTCAAGCCTAAAAAACTTGCTTGTTTTGTATTCAGATCAGGCTCAGCTGACCCTGACCCTAGCTTAGGGATCTCAAGTGCCTTAATTGTAATGGCAACAATACCACTTTTCCCACATGAATTAGTTGCGGTAGCTTCTGAGGGCAGAAAACTGGGTGTTTATTTATTTCTTTACTTTGGTGATGCAGGTTGTGGCTTTGAATGCACGGTACAGGCTATCAGAGAGCAAGGATTGGGAGGTGAAAGTGGCATTTCTCCAACTGGCTACATCATCCAGATGCAGAGAATTCTTCGGTGAAGTAGAGAAAACATTAAAGGAGGTTGGAAGGATGAAGTATCTTCGTCCCATTGTATACAGCGCTGGTACAAGGCCCGGGAAAGAAGAAGCAAAGATACTGGCCAATTTTTTTTTTTGTGGAGGCCTGCGACGGTTATCATCCCTGTAGCCATACAAGTAAAATTTCATGTAGGTATCTAGACTTCTCTGCTGCAGTGCTTGTTTTGGCGACAATTGCAGGTATGTTTTACACCTACCCAACAAATTGTTGGTAACTAATGTTGTTTTTCTTTTCTATTCTTTTTTGCAGCTACTGTAGTAATTTAGCATGGGAATTGATAATTACAACCAGAATGATTTTGAGTATCCATTTTCAATTTGGGAATTGAAATTCATGTTGGGTAGGTGCTCCCCAAATTCTATGGCTGTGATTTCCTTTTTTTTTTTTTTTCTTCTTCTTCTTCCTCTAAAGTAATTGTTGTAGGAATAAATATTTACAACCCTGATTGATTTTGAGTACACCCATTTTAAATTTATGGATTTGAAAAACTACAAGAATGCGGCTGTAGGCAAAATTGCTTGCTAGGTCATTACTCAATGTTTATATGCAACTAATGGAGGTGGGAACAAGCAGCAATTTTGGCATATTAGTTATGAAGATTCGTTTAACACTGGAGTTGTTGTCTGTTGTAGGTGTAAGAAGTACCCTTCAATGGACCTAAGAGGTCTTTTCCAATATCTTGTTAATCAGTTGAAGAAGGGGACAGGAATTGAGCTTGTTCTCTTGCAGGGATTTTGAGAGGCTAGAAATTATGCTATTTACTAGATTTTTTTGCATAATACAGTTGACTCGTGGACCAGGATACTCGATAGGGTTCTTATCTACCAGATTTGTTTCTGGTTTCCCATCTGATGTCTATCTAGCTACAGCCAATAATATTGGGAAATTTTATTTGATTGCAGATGAAGCAATGAATATCTACAGATGCAAGTTTTCTAAATGGATTTCTTTTTCTATAGCAGGTCATGAACTTCTGCTTTGTTAGCTGTAGTAAGGGTACTAGATGGAAATTTTTGTTGTAGTGTTAACTTTATTCTGTGGGATCCCTCATCTTGGACTGGGTGGGCCTGGATTGCATTAGAGTAGATAGAGTCTGATTTAGGGCAGTCTTGGGGACATATGATAGGCAGGCTTGGACAGTTTTTTGAGTTGAGGGCCTGTCTGAATGTAATTCTGTTGTATAGCTCTTGTTGTGTGGATAAAGGTTTTCTTTCTTTAAAAAAAAAAAAAAAACTTTGTTCTGTGAGATGGATTTCTGTCTTTTGACCAGTTATCCTGTGGTTATGCTACTGCTGTTAACCTGTGCTGCAAGAGCGTGACAGATTTGGGGATTGGGTGCATTGCGGTTGGGTGCCAGAAATTGAAGTTGATCTGTTTGAGTGTGACTGATCTTGGGGTGGGATTGATTGCAGTGAAATGATCCGGAGCTTGGATCTTTCTTATGTGCAGGTAATCTTTTTCTTGTTTTAGGTGGTATTTTCTATTTAAATGTCTTTAAAAAAAAGAAAAATCTGTTTTGTGGGTTTCATGTCTGAAAGAAGGCGAATCTGAGCCTATTTTTTCAATTCCCTTTTTACCCCCCCTCTCTCTAAATATAAATTTTTTTAAGATTCGTTATGGGGCTGAACTTGCTTGCTAGGTCATTACTCAATGTTTATATGCAACTAATGGAGGTGGGAACAAGCAGCAATTTTGGCATATTAGTTATGAAGCTTGACTTCAAGGACATGGTCAATGGGATCTGTGATCACGAATGGCTTGGCAAAGGCTTCACATGTCTGCTTCCAATTTGATCTTTCTTAATTTTCTGTGATATATGTCATGAGTTCTTCTTTGGGGGCATACAAGCATTGTGTTTATCTCTGATGAATGATGATGCCCACATATGTAATTTTCTATGCCAAGACCAATGTTCAAAAAAGAAAAAGTTGTTTTGCTCAGTATGTGGAGCCATATTCATACAAAAGAAATGGACTAGTGAAATAGTATTGTCCAACAGTCCACATTCAGTTTCATAACAAGGCATGCCAGATGAGGTGATCGACCTGATTTTTGTGTGAGGGCATCTAGGTGGTGGGTATCCCTTGATGAGCAGCTTGGATTTCACACATGCATGACACGTGACATGAATCCCATGGTGGTTCACTCTTACATGACATCAGTTCACATTTCTCTATTTGCTTAGTAGTGATTATGTTCTTGTTTACACTCTTTCAGTTCATTTCATCTGTTTTTATGGATCAACGTTGAGATTGTGGAGATGCATTTTCTTAGGAACACTAACATTCTTCTCTTTTCTTCCAATATCTGAAAACAATATACAACACCAGTGTTATCCGTATGATTGATGTTGGCAAGTGATACATTGCCTTCTTTTATTCCCTTGCAGGGCCCTTGTCACTATCTAATGGTGTGGATAAGTTTGCGTCTGTCTTCAAGGTTTCGAGGAAGACCTTCAACTACATATGTTCGCTTGTGAAGGAAGATCTGATGGCAAGACAACTCTGCTTGCATGTGGACCACCTCTCATGTGAGAAATGGTAACATGTATATGAAGATCAAACAATAGACACGTTTGATAATTCCCATTCATTGTCTTCTATTCTGTTCCTTACATTTTCTTTCTTTCAAGGTGGCAAAATTTGATTCAAAAGCCTTATGTGAGCGGCGATGAGAGAGGATTGAGATTGGTTAAGAATGGTGGGACCTTGTGTTTTCTTAAGGAGTGGAGCACATCATGCAGGATTTTATTTTATTTATTTTTAATGTATTCGTGCAATTGTAAACTTATTGTTGTAAATATATATACTTTTTATTATAAAGTTGTACCATATTTGTTCGATATTATTTTTTTATTGCGTATAATATTCTTTGGTTTTAAATATATAAACAAATGTACCATTTTTATGGGCCATTCGTAAATAATGAAAAATACCATTCCAATAATTTGAAATATGACCGTTGTCAACATTAAGAACGGTTTAAAACCGTTCCTAAAATTCCAGTTCCTAAATTTTGAGGTCAACCCTACTCACGGTTTAAAACCGTTCCTAAGAGGTCGTTCTTAAAATCTGAAACGGTACTTGATACGGTATTGAACCGTTCCAGTTTTTTTGCGACGCCTCTTTTAGGAACGGTTTAAAACCGTTCGTAAGGGGTTTGGGAACGGTTTAAAACCGTTCCTAAATGACGTTTTTGGTGTAGTTTTTACTTGGGTTTGCCAAGGGAACGATCATAAATATTTGCTCTTCTTCATCAATGAGTATTTTTATTTTGGTGGTCATTACCCACCACCACCCAACATAAGCTGACAAAGACTTGCCGAGTAAACAATCATAGATATTTCTCTTTTTCATCAATAGGTATTTTATTTTGGTGGCAATTGCCGGCCAACTCCAACATAAGCCGACAATAAACTCCAACATAAGCCGACAATAACTCATACATTTGTCTTACGGTAGAAAGATCCACCCTCTAGGTGCTGCATATTTAGATTGTATGCAAAGTAGTCAGGTAAGTTATTTAGAAGTCTTAATCCAAAAGTAATCAAGCTACATGTACTAATACAGCATGTCACCGTTTAGAATTTTGGAAATAAATGAATTAATAGCCTGTCATTGCCCGTCAATAAGACATCCCATGGCATTCAAAAAAAACTCAAAAGACTCTATTTCTCAAAATATTTCGAAAGCCAATCAATTTTAAAGATATTTGAGTGAAGGGATATTTTGCCCCTGCAATGCCTATACTATCCTCCCAGTGGCCTGCTTGTCTACGCCCTTTGTAACTCTCACTCGGAAAAACTGGACATGTGGTTTCCGTGTAGATGAAAAAACAAATACTCCACTAGATGGTTTTCTGTGCAATTTTTGGTAGCGCTCCATTCAACGGTTGGTCAGCAATTTGGACGGTCCAGCTTGCCATAAAACTATGCCACTTGTACTTGAATGGTCACTGCCATTTTTTTAATGCAAGACTAAAAAAGAGAGCCTGGCCCATAAAGTAGGTAATTTTGACAGTCAGACCAACTTTTTCTGTAATCGCTGCACATGGTTGTCGAATCAGTGGCCATCTGATTCATGAGTTGTGGTGTGAAAAATAGTTGCAATAAAATGATAATTACCGTCCATTCCTATACTCCTACAGTTAGATTGCTGATTTACCATTTATCCAACTGCAAGCAAGTGATAGAATGGTCAGGAATATCCGAACGGTGAGAAGTGCATAAAAATGCAGGCCCTATTTTCTACGTATGGTAAGAAATACGTATTAGACTGCTCGTTTACATGCCGCCACGTGCCCTAGCATGGTGTACAATGCAATATCCAAGTCATTCATTGGGTGGGTCTGATCATGTAGATGTTCTGCATAAAAATAAATCTAGTCCATTCAGCTGTGGGCCATGATTTTAGAAGTAGTTAGGACAGGTAAAAGATTTTAGCCAAGTTTTTTTCAGCCACACATTTGGTTAAAAACTGTAGCCCACTTTATGAATGAAGGGACATGATTATCTGGCAAGAGCATTCATATAGCGGTGCTCCTCTAATTAAAGAATGGATCGGATTGCATACCAATCTGCCACGCTGGCAAATGTGTGGCGTATACATCAGCTGCTTTCTCACACGTCTGGCCAGATAAAGCTCAAGAGCTATAGCATTATATTGAAAAATTTAGGACTGTAGACCCTACCTTTTATCCAGCTGTTTTTATGAAAGAATACAAACTTTCTTTTGCAACTTAGACCTCCATGCGCGGAGTCCCACTTTCAGGACGAAAATACCCCCCTTTTCATTGCTGTCCACTTTTTCTCTCCCTTTTCATTGTTTGATTTTCATCTCCCTTTCCACTGCGCTTCACGTTGCTTTCACTCCCCTTTCCCACTCCGGTTCCAAGAAAGATGAAAAAAACTCATTTTGTGGGCCCCCCTTATCAGCATTTTGTCTTCTTCCAAAAATGGTCGGTTCAGGGAAGAAATCATGCACCACAGGTATATTTTAAACTCAGTTGGGCCCACATTGAATGTATGTAGCATAGGAAACGGATTGGCTACTCCCCCTGACACCACCCCGTGGATGGTGGTTGGTGCTCTGTGGGCCCCACCATGATGTATGTGTTTCATCCATTCCGTTCATCCATTTGTAAAGATCATTTCAAGGCTTCATCCTAAAAATAAGAGGGATAAAAATCTTAGATGTACCACACTACAAGAAAACAATAGTGATTGGATATCCATCATTTAAATCCTCCTGAGGCCCACTGTACTGTTTATCTGAAATCCAATCTGTTTATTAGGTCATAAAGACCCAGATGAAGTCTAAAAACAAAGATCATCTTGATCCAATACTTTTATGACCCCCAAAAAGTTTTTAATGGTCGATGTTCATGAAACACTGTTTCGTGTAATGTGGTCCAATTGAGATCAGGATATACCTCATTTTTTGTATAATATCATAAAATGATCTATAAAAATAGATGAACGTCATGGATGAAACACATACATCATGATGGGGCCCACAGAGCACCGAACACAGTGGGCATAATGATTTTCTAGTTTGCTCCGCTGAATTTTATGTTTCCCCCGCTCAATTTCATGTTTGTTTCGCTGATTTTGTAGTTTGCCCCGCTGATTTTGTAGTTGTCCCGCTCAAATTCAAGTTTCCCTCGCTGAATTTCATATTTCCTCTACTCAATTTCATGTTTGCCTCGTTGATTTCCTAGTTTACCCCGCTGATTTCGTAGTTTGCCCCGCTCAAAATTCAAGTTTTCCCCACTCAATGTCTTGTTTGCCCTGCTGAATTTTTAGTTTGCCCCGCTCAAATTCAAGTTTGCCCTGCTGAATTTGAAGTTTGTCCCTCTCAAATTCAAGTTTCCATCGCTGAAATTCAAGTTTGCCCCGCTGATTTTCTAGTTTGCCCCGCTCAATTTAATGTTTCCCCCGCTGAAATTCTAGTTTGCCCCGCTTAATTTCATGTTTCCCCCGCCGAATTTCTAGTTTGCCCCGCTGAATTTCATGTTTCCCCTGCCGATTTTTTCAGGTTGCCCCGCTAATATTTTAGTTTGGCCCGTTGAATTTCATAGTTTGCCCCGCTGAATTTCATGTTTCCCCGCTGAATTTCATGTTTGCCCTGCTCATTGTTCAGTTTTTCCCACTGAATTTTCTATTTCCCCCATTGAATTTCATGTTTGCCCTGTTCAATATCTAGGTTCCCTCCCTCAATGTCTAGATTCTCTCCCACATATGGGGGTTTGGTGTATACATAATCCGATGAACATGATGTATTACAAATAAAATATCATAGCAAGCGTAATCGGATTGCGTACTAAGCTAGTCAATCCGCTCTCATTGTACTAAGTAAAGTCATATGGGCCCACATTGAATGTATGTAGTATATCCACGGCGTCCATCTGTTCTTCCATCTAATCTTAGCGGTTTAGCCCCAAACTGAAGCATATCGAAAGATCAAGTGGATCATACCGCGGGAAACAGTGGGCATAATGAATTCCACCGTTGAAACTATAGTGGGCCCAACAGTGATGTTTGCTTGTTATCAAACCTATTCATAAGATCATATAGACATGGATTAATAGAAAACACAATTATAAGCTTGATCCAAAACTTCTGTGGCCCCTAAGAAATGATCAATATTATGAGAAGTTCAATTCAAAATTTTCATGTGGTGTGGTTCATTTGAACATTGGATACATTTAGTTTTTTGGGCTCTATACATGAAATTATCAGTTAAGTTTGCACCACTGATTTTCTAGTTTGCCCCGCTGAATTTCACGTTTCCCCCGCTCAATTTCATGTTTGTCTCACTGATTTCCTAGTTTGCCCCGCTGATTTTGTAGTTTCCCCCGCTCAAATTCAAGTTTCCCCCGCTCAATTTCTTGTTTGCCCCGCTGAATTCTAGTTAGTTTGCCCACTCAAATTCAGTTTGCCCCGTTGAATTTGAAGTTTGCCCCCGCTCAAATTCAGTTTGCCCCGCTGAATTTCTAGTTTGCCCCCACTCAATTTAATGTTTCCCCCGCTGATTTTCCAAGTTACCCCGCTGATTTTTTAGTTTGTCCCGTTGAATTCATAGTTTGCCCCGTTTGAATTTCTGTTTCCCCCATTAAATTTCATGTTTCCCTCGCTCATTTTTCATGTTGCCCCGTTCAAATTCAAGTCTACCCCGCTGAATTTCAAGTTTGCCCCGCTCAAATTCATGTTTCCCTCGCTGAATTTCTAGTTTGCCCTGCTGAATTTCTAGTTTGCCCCGCTCAATTTAATGTTTCCCTTGCTCAATTTCTAGTTCGCCCCGCTCAATTTCATGTTTGCCCCGCTCAATTTCATGTAATTGCCACTCAATTTTGTAGTTTGACCCGCTGAATTTTCAGTTTGCCCCGCTGTTTTTGTAGAGTCCCCCGCTGAATATCTAGTTTGCCCTACTCAATTTCATGTTTGCCTCGCTTATTTTGATAGTTTGTATTGCAAAATTTCTGGTATTTCCTCGCTTAATTTCTATCTTTATTTCATATGAACCTTGTTCAAATTCATGAAATGCTACATTGTTTTCATTTATTTCTGATTTTGTACAGTATGTTTATGTTGTGAATTTTATATTTGATATGTTTTTCATTTTCATCTTTGCAGGTGACGAATATTCTGTTCTAATCTCCAACCCAACTTCTAGGTGGACACTGAAATGGTGGTTTGAGAAGGTGAAGGGTGGATTGGAAAAGCACGATAGTCGGCTAAATTTGTTTAGCTAATCCCCCTTTTCATTTCTATTACATGCTACATCCTTTAGATTTTTAGGGGCTCTATTTCACCTTCTTTTTCAATGATATAAAGGTGATCTAGTATTTAAGATCAGAGGTAGACGAGTGCAGTTTCGCCCTCATTACGGGCCTTCAGACTGGAGATCGTACTGTACTGAAAATTTGTGGCACTACGAGTACATTAAGAGACAAATGCTTCAAGCAATATCCAGTATTAAAGGACCTAATGGACGTTTTTGATAGATTAGTTGACAACAATAAGCATGAG
>JAJHSJ010000010.1:14776272-14851622 GCA_021015155.1 Magnolia officinalis | reverse complement strand
AAAGGAGACATTACACATGCACACATACCCTGAAACCATCTTGAGCAAAATCCCATATGCCTATGCAGATCAAACAAGTATGCCCAATTGAACTGTCATAAGCCTTTTAATATCGATTTTGAAGAAAACCCTTCTCTCCACATTCGGAATATTCATCACCAATTAATTGGTAATGATCAGACCATCCATTACTGGTCTTCCAACCACAAGTGCCGATTGAATGTCTGACATTATCACCGGGATCCCCTTTGGAACAGTCACTTCTGAGTAGATGCAACGATAAAGCTTTGGGATTGGAGCTGAGACTGACTCCACGCTATCTTCTTTCTTGGGGATTAAGGGGATGAATGTTGCCCCTATTGGTTTGTTGAGAATCTCATCTTCATGAAATTATTTAAACACCAACACAAGATCTTTGATAATATCCCAACAATGCTGATAAAATAAAATTGGGAACCTATCGGGTCCCCTTCATATGGAACACAATGGCTTTAAACTTCTTCTTCCTCCTCAAATCCCTTTCTAAATATCTGCTTGATCTTTGGAAATATCGTAGAAAATTATCTTTCTCACAGAGAACGATTAGGAATTCTTCTGCGGAAGATTCTTTGAAATGAGAAACAAAACAAGCACACACTTCATCCTTTGATGAAAGAATTTCCCCATATTTCTTGGCAGAAGCTGTGAAGTTAGCCCTTCTTGCATTAGCTATTCTGTGAGAAAGACCATGTTGCCATCCCCTTCTTTAACCCATTTTTCCCCCTTGAGATCTACCTCCAATAATTTCTTCTCTCCTTGTGAATTGTTTAGCATCTCAAAAACCTTCCCCATTTGGCTGCTTTTTTTTTTATAGGGGAAGCCCCTCACTTCCTCTTCCTCGTTCTCCAACTTCCAGTTCATTACTGCCATTTAGCTATGGTTCCCTCAAATCACTGAACACAACTATGTTCCATGATCTGAGACGTTCTTCCAACAAGTGCAGCTTCTCACTAAAGTGCTATCCAGCCCTCCCAGTCCCACTGAGAATCACGACGGCCACTCTTTGATAACATTCATACACTATGGATGTTCAAATTACATACTCTCAAATCTGACAGTTTAAGGCTCTCATGATCCCATCTTCGTGGAAGAGCCTGAAGGTTAGCTTCTGGGAAAGCCATCTCCCAAGAAGGTGACACTAAAAACTTTTCGAGCTTACATATGACTGGATCATCCTGTCTGTTAGACCATGTAAATTTTGCACCATGCATGGGCATATCAATGAGCATGCAGTCCTCGATACCCTGCATACTTCTCCTGACCCTGGGTCCGCCATTCTTTTCCTTCCTTTCCAAATTCTTATGACATGGAATCTCCCTCGGAGAGATACGGACCACTGCCAACTAGTAAGTCTGCCTCGCCCTCTTCATGATCCGACCATCCCTTATCCTAAGAATAACCCTTGAGCTACCATTCAACTAAATCCACTCCTAATCAGAATCGTTGTTGCCTGACAACTCTTCCACGGCGTCAATAGCTTCTTTCTTTGTTTCCTAAACAATCAGGATATTGATCTTTTTGCCTTGATCAAATCTTTCATTGTCCTCTTCTTATCTGGAGCACCTGGACCCTTCCATTCCCATAATAGGTAATAATTTGAACATCATAGCCAACCGACCCCAACCCATCCTCACCCTCCCCTACGCTTCTGAGATTGTAATTTTACTACATTTTAAATCTGCAGTTCCCTATAACCCCTTAGTCTTTTAGGAGATTTCTTCACAATTATCGAACCTCTTCTCCTCTATTCGTTTGAGGATCACCCTATAGTTTTTTTCTTCCTCTTCCACTATACCCACCTAGGTATTCCATAATGGTAATGGTGGCCGTGACAACCACTATTGTTACCGCTACACTTTGGGCCTCACTGGCCATTACGTTTTTATTTTTTATTTTTATTTTTTATGTAATGCTTAACAATTACCAGCATTACCATTACATAACCATTTTTGAATACCTTGTTACCCACCCCCAATTCCTTAGCCAGCTTCTCGAATCTGTCCATCATGTGAGCCACCGCATTTCTCCTTAGATACCAAAAATCAGGGAAGCCACATCATGTAAATCATGCTGAAAACTTCCTAGAATCACACGTTGTGGCCCCCAGAGGTTTGGGATGTTGGCATGTCCTTCATCGAGGTGGTGCCCTTATTTTGAATGAAGATGGTGTGTATCTAAAACATGGTGGGCCCATATACTCGGGAACGCTTTGACAAGCTCCAACATCACTCGGGATGGATGGGGAGGGGGGCGCTAATTTTCATTTCATCAAATTGGAAGATGTTCGGAAAAGAGGCATTGGGGGGGGGGTGAGCAAGGGGCAAGAATTTGTTTTTTGTTTTGTTTTTTGATTGCTAAATGAAGGTGGATGGTTTGAGAGTAAACCTCAAGTGCTTTGGGGAGCCACTAATATGGCCCTAGGGAGAAGAGTTTTGAGTCTTGAGCATGGTTCAGTGTGGCAGTGGTTTCTTCATTGCTCATCAAAGAAAGAAGAAAGGCCTCTATACTCCCTAGCAGAATGATGAAAATGAATAAATAGCAGCTTCACTTCAAACCTTGCCTTTTTCCTTGCTTGCTTACATGGAAATTAGAATACAAATAGAAATCCTTATTGTATACATAGATTGGACCCTTTCTTTGAAAATTACAACAGCATACAGAGTGTAGTTACCAGGAACCTTTTAACCGCTTGCAAATACCAATGTGGTTATTTTATTTTATTTAATTTTTTGGGCTACTGTTTCCAAAGTAAAAATGATGTAGGGTGGTATGCTGATTTTTGTATTCCAGATTATGGCACTTCTTTTGTGTTAAACAATGCTAAACCCTAGCAGATTAGTTGTTGCTTAGTAGACTATTAAACCATCTCTGTGACTGGTCCAAGATGATTATGCCATCTGGAATTGAGTGTTTTGATTGACTTACTAATTGGGCATGGGTTGTGAACTTGTGCTGGGAATTATGGAGTTCTCTGATAAGGTTGACAATGTAATCACAACCTCATTCTGACATCAATAATGTGAACCACAAGTCCTGATACTTACAAAAAGGGGGTTGGAGTTGCTGTATCTTATTTTGGGATTTTTATAGCGATTTTCTTTGAATATTCCGAATGTCTTTGGTTGGTTTTTGGAGATCCAATTTTGGGAGGAAAAATATGAGAAGTGGTTCCTTATTTTTCTTTGGTCTTTGGGCTCCTTCCTCTCTATGTGAATATGAGAAGTGGGAATCTCTAGGACTATCATTTGACTGCCACAGGACTGTTTTGCTTCTCTCTATTAGGGCTATTTTGCTTTCTCCCTGTCAGGACTTGTCACTGGGTTGTTTGGAGATTGCTTTAGCCTAGCCTTTTAGATAAGATCAAGGGGTGACATTATGTCCAGTTTTTGTATTTACTCAGGTATTACAAAAGGTTGTATGGGACTTCTTTTATTAGTCATTGTTATTTTGTGCACTGGAAGTTGTTGTGGAGCCTTTTTATTTTTATTTTTATTTTTGAATGGATAAATTTTATTAAAACCAAGAGGCAAAGCTGAACAAAAAGGTGGACAAGATGATGAACCATCTTGTGCTAAAGAGGGGAACTAACGCCCCAAGATACATCAAAGGAATCCCTATTACAATTGAGAACAACTTTCGACCATAGCCCTGAAAATTGCTCTGTTTCTGGCATTTAGGAACACCTGCCTAGAAGACAGCTTTGTTGCAAAAAGACCGGTTATTTTCTTTCTTTTCAAATCAACCAAGGCTTGCAAGAAAGTATCAGCTCCATAATGTCCAAATCCACCAGATGGACCATTTGGATATTTGCACCTGTTTTCCACGTTGGAACACTCATGTGGGCTTATCAAACCTCGTTGTAGAGAGAATGTCCCCAAACATGTGTTTGGGCAGTAGTGAATTGTGTTGACCTCTGGAATTGGTAATTGTCAAGTGGTACTTTAAATCAGCTAGCATCATCATCCCTCTCTACTCTATCAAGTGGGACTTGGTGCTCAAATTTAATTGAAATGGAAGTTCTTCTTTCCTTTCCAATACCTCACGTTTGCAATAACCTCTTTTTGTCTGTGTGTGCCCCTCTGCTCGCACCAAGGAGCTGATTTTTGGTTTATCCAGTTCCAATATTCTGGATTGCAGGTCTTAATCATCACTCAACCCCTGAAATTATAAAGTGCCTACTTCTGGACACAGAAAAAACTTGGGGAGAAATACATTCAGAGGCATTGCCTCTCAGCAAGGGCTGTATTCTCACATTTGACATTAGTTGACTTTGATTGTTCCATGAGTTAAAGTTCTGATCCCCTTCCTTCCATCCTTTATTGAGAGATGCTATTATGACGATACTTCATAGAAGTTGTGGGTCGTTGTCCTCTTGATTCAAGCGGCAAACATGTATGGTGGTGATTGGGGTTGTTTATCTGTTGGTCCACAAAGTGGATGGGCATGGATCATGAAGTGCAGTGATTGGACATCTTGGCCATCAAATCTTGTCATCGGTTTTGACCAGTGAATCGGTATCTCTATGCACAGCTTCGAGTTAACATCCATTTTGCCGGCCAGTGCTCAGATGTCGACCAAAGTCTGATGACATTAACTTTTGGGCTATTGGCCATCCCAATGGTGTCACAAATCAGCAGAACTGAAATTTGTACACAAACACCAGATTTATGTAATTTATTCATTCGCACTTACATGGGACTCCACAAACCTGCACATCTAGTAGCATTCCTCATCTTCCTTTTTTTTTAAAAAAAATTAATTAATTAATTAATTTTTTTTGGGGTTTTTATTTATAGGCAATGAAATTCTGGAAATCTTTCTGTAAATCAACTTTCCTTTTGAGAATGCATGAACAAAACTCTCAAGCATTTCCTTGGAAAACATCTTTTACATCTCCCTATCTCTTAATTCGGCTTCAATTTTCAGAACGCAAGGATTTTTAGCGCTCTTCACCGGTGACACTGGTGAAATCCGTGCTGAAGTGAGGGAACAGATTGACACGAAGGTTGCAGAGTGGAGGGAAGAAGGGAAGGCCGAGATTGTCCCCGGCGTCCTATTCATTGATGAGGTCCACATGCTCGACATCGAATGCTTCTCGTTCTTAAACCGCGCATTAGAAAATGACATGGCCCCCATCTTGGTCGTCGCTACCAATCGAGGGATCACGACCATCCGTGGCACAAACTACAAATCCCCGCATGGGATCCCGATCGATTTCCTCGACCGCCTCCTCATCATCACAACACAACCCTACACGAGGAGAGATCCGTAAGATCCTCGACATCAGGTGCCAAGAGGAAGAAGTAGAGATGTCAGAAGATGCAAGAGTCCTACTAACAAAGATTGGCGTTGAGACATCTCTGAGGTATGCAATTCATCTGATTACGGCAGCGTCATTGGCTTGCCAGAAGAGGAAGGGGAAGGTGGTGGAGATGGAAGATATTAGTAGGTGTATCAGCTCTTCTCGACGTGAAGAGATCAACTCAGTACTTGGTGGAGTATCAGAATCAGTACATGTTCAGTGAAGTGCCGAGGGAGGAGAGGAAGACGATGCCATGCATTCATGATTTGGGTTTTGAAGCGGATGGTGGCACTTGCATGAATCATGCGTGATTGGAGGTTAGGCATATATACTTATCACTGTTATTTCTTTGTACTACTGATTGTGGGAATCGTGTTGGCGGAAGATGCATTTTTGAGGCATGGAAATGCATGGTGTGAGATCTTTTGGGGTTTTCCGATGAGTTTGCATCGTTCGTTTCTCCCCATCGGTTGTTGCTAATTGTTGCTAAGCGAAAGGCAGAGGGTAATTATCTGTACTTGCACAACTTTGTTTTCCATGTATGATAGTGTGGCATACATGTACACCCAGGTCCATAGCTCAACTGGTAGACTGAGTGGAGATGCCTCGTTTCAACACTTGAGGTCTTGGTATCTATCCCTAGTGGGGGTGGCTAACATGGAGTGTGTGTACTGACATGGGTGTGTACTAACACGCTAACCCAAAAAAAAGAAAAAAGTGTGGCATACATGTGATATTAGGGCAGCATCATTCAGGCTCACCTTTGTGCTCTGGCCCAAGATGAAGTGGTTCTGCACATCGGTGGGCCTTATGTGCATTTCGTTCTGTACAGCTGGTCCAGTGTTTTTTTTTTTTGGGTTTTTAATCTAACCCCGTGTTTTTTTTGGTACCCATGTGGCATGCCTGGTGAGCAAGTTTCCATCTGGTAATTATTTCGTAGTGGATGAATTGTCTGAGGGGATGCACCGAATGATAGAGGTGGGTGGGATACATCTGACCGTGGGGGCCACCTGTTATGTAGGTGCCTTTTATCCATGCCGTCCATCTGTTTTGAAAACTCATTTTAGGGCATGATCCAAAAAATGAAGCAGATCTAAATCTCAAGTGGACCAAAATACATGAAACAGTGGTAATTGACAATTAAAAACTTGTCGTGATCCACTTGGATCAAGCTGATATTTGTGTGGTCTATTCATCCATGTCCTTTTGACCTTATCAATAGGTTGGATGGCAAATTAACATTCTGGTGTCCCCCATAAAGTTTTGTAATGGTGGGGATTCAATCACGACTGTTTTCTGGAGTATGGTCCACCTAAGGTTTGGATCTGCTTCATTTTTTGGGTCATGGCCTAAAATGAGCTGTCAAAATGAATGGACGATGTGGATGTAATGTATATACATCACAGTGGCCCCACAGTTAGGCATATTCATCACACAGTGGCCCCACAGTTAGGCATATACATCACAGTGGGCCGCACCATACAAATCATTGGAAGGTCGACAACACAATCATATAGGTTCGACCCACCTGCTGCCTCGATGTGCATTATTTTCATGCCAGGTCGTCTTCATGGTATGGCCGACCATTTTGCATGGCTAAGGTGTCCAACACGTTGTACTGGACGGCAAAGGGTCCAAAATAATCGAATTGTGCTGGCTAAGCACATTGTTTCTCGCCGATGTTTTGGAAATCCTAATCTTGCATAAGATTGGCCCATGATAAAAGGTCACCTAGAGCTGAAAATAAAGCTGATCCACTCATGGCAGATGTTCGGCTGTTCGTTTGGCTTAATGTTGGAATGAGCCTAACTTTTGTGGTATATGATATCTGTGGTAATGTTGCAGAAAAATGCCTGCATATAATTGATGCAAGCATAACAAAATCACATAGAAGGAAAAAATAAAAATAAAAAATCAAGAACCAAAGGCCAAAAGAAAGAGTCAGATAGTACTTACATTATTCAACAATCAACCTAAGTGATAGACCGAAAAAAAAAAAAAAAAAAAAAAAAAAAATCAAAAACCGAAGGCAAAGAGAAAGAAATGGAGAGGACTTATATGGTTCAAATTTACATAGTCCAGCTTTTTTTTCACTAAAACAATAAAAATCTAAGACTACAAGATTTACTTGTCTCAATTTCTCACCTTACTAGAAAGCTCTAGTAAAGAAATTGTGTTTACATGTGACAAATGGAAAATGACATTTAAGAGAAAGGACGGCTTTTACGGGTGGCTAATTATGCCATTTGGTCTCACATACGTGCCTGGTACTTTTATGTGCATCATGACCTGGCTACTGTACCATTTTATTAGTAAGTTTGTTATTGTCTATTTTGATGACATTTTTATTTATAGTAAGTTAAGAAAGGAGCATCTCAATCACCTAAGCCTTATCTTGAGCGCTTTAACATCAACTTTAAAAAGTATACACCTTCATGAGTACACCATTGGTTTTCTTATAATACATTGTTTCGTCGCAAGGTGTAGAGGTACACTTTGCCAAGGTGAAAGCCATTATTGATTGGCCAACACCTATTATTATCCTTGAAGTTCTTAGTTTCCATGGCCTCGTTACATTTGACATGTTTTGTGCGAGCTTCAACAACATCATGGCTCAAATCATTGATTGTATAAAACAAATGGAGTTTCGATGGACGAGAGCAGTAACATGAACGTTTGATAAGATCAAATATAAGATGACTAAAGCTTTAGCCTTGCACCTTCTAGACTTCGAGAAGGTATTTGAGGTGAGCTGTAATGCTTCCAACATTGGCATTGGAGTTCTCACTCAAGAGGGTCATTCACTAGTTTTCTTCAATGAAAGGCTCTCTGATAGCATATTGGTACAACCGGTTGATGGGAAGAATATGCCTAAGTATAGTCACCTTCAATTTAAGCATGAGAGCTCAAATAAATATAAGAAAATAACTCTAGAAATTTGACTCAATTCAAATGTGCCTTGATACTACTTATTCCAAACTCTTTTATAAGCTTTAAAAATGTACATAAAAGAAAAACGCATAATATCATTGACAGCCAATGACTTATTACAAATATGAAAAATAGATAAAATACACTATAATTTTGACTAATAGATTATTTTTAGTTAGCTGATTGATTTTTTTCTAGGTAATTACCTAAATAGCTAGCTACCTAAATAGAAAGCTTTGGCCTCCTTATTGATGGGTCAACTATTGGGCTTGGGCTTAATGGGCTGGTTTATGAATCATGGGCCAAATGACGCAGGGGAGGACGTGAGGTCAAGCACCGTCTTCCTCAAGAGGATAACTATTCCGAATCCACGGAATTTCTCTAGACTCCTCACAGAAACTTCTCGAATCCACAGGAAAGAAAGCAGAAAATAGAAATAAATTCTAATAAATTCGAAATTGATTAATGAATGAATAAAACGAGTTCACAACCCTTTAAATAGGGGTACCAAGCAATGAGAAAGAATCAGAATCAAACTACAACTAAAACTCCTAGAAATCATGACTTACTATAAATAGTAAACTTACTATTTATAGACGGTCATGATGTCTACTAGTGCTATTTGGTTTTCGGCCAAAAATAGTAAGTGTCCTATTAGCTTTCACCAAACCGTTCTCCTAATTATTCTAAGCTCTTTTCACGTTGGGCATAACTCCTAAAGCCCGACGGATGAAGAGTTATAATCAAACTAAAACTTACTATTTATAGTAAAAACGAAATTAAAACAGGGAAACGACCGTCGATCCAGGGGTTTTTCACAATTCTGGGCTGCGTAACCCGGCATAGCAGAGTTGGTTGGCTAAAGTAGCTCGTTCTACCCCAAAATCAAATATTGTACGTTAGCTAACTCATTCTGGATTGCGAGATACGCCCGATCTAAGATCCGACGGTTCGGATCACTTTTGTCATCGACCGGGCCTTTTCTGATCCATCTTGGCCATGAAACTGTCCGCGACCCGCTCTACATCAGTCCCCTCCACTTCAAAAGAACTCGTCCTCGAGTTCTCATCCTACGCTGGTTTATGATACTCGGTTAGGTCCGCGACGTTGAAAGTCCGTGAGATTGCCATGTCATCTGAAAGATCAACAACATAAGCGTTGTCATTGATTTTTCGGATGATTGGTACCGGTTCAATCTTTTTATTCTTCAACTTGTTGTACGTTCCGGTCAGAAATCGTTCTTTGCGCAGATGGATCATTACTTGGTCGCCCACCTCAAACACTTTTTGTCGCCAATGCTTGTCCGCTTGTTCCTTGTACTTTTCGTTCGAGGCATGTAGCTTGGTTTGTACCTCCGCATGAATGCCCATGGTCTTGTCAGCCATATGTTCTGTTGCAGTGCTCATGCCTAGGAGCTTGAGCAGAGGGACCAAGTCTAATGTGTGGCGAGGTACTCTCCGTAAATAACTTGGAACGGGGATTTCCCCGTCGAGCGGTTCACCATGTTGTTGAATGCAAACTCTTGAGATAAAGCTAAATCCCACTGCTTCGATTTTCTCCTGAATGCATCGAAGGAGGTTTCCCACGTGCGATTCACAACCTCAGTTTGACCGTCAGTCTGTGGGTGGTAGGCGCTGCTGAACTGAAGTCGTGTATCGAATCGAGTCCACAAAGTCCGCCAACAGTGGCTTATGAACTTCGTGTCACGGTCAGAAGTAATAGTCTTGGGAACCCCGTGTAGCCGCACAATTTCTCTGAAGAATAGATTCGCCACGTGTGTTGCATCGAGAGTCTTCTTACATGAAATAAAGTGCACCATCTTGGAGAAACGATCTACTACCACGAACACCGAATCCATGCCACGTTGTGTTCGTGGGAGACCAAGCACGAAGTCTATAGATAAATCCTCCCAAGGGCCGTCAGGCATGGATAACGGGGTGTAGAGGCCCGTATTATGAGATTGCCCCTTTAAGGTCTGACAGAGATAATAACGTTGGACTGCCTTTCGCACATCACGTACCAATTGCGGCCAGTAATACAGTTCTTCCACAAGAGCTCGCGTCTTGTCTCGCCCAAGGTGTCCACTGAGGCTACCTCCATGTAGCTCTTGGATTACCTGTTCCCTTAACGAACTGTTCGGGATGCACAGTTGATTTCCCTTGAAAAGGAACCCGTCTTGCATATGTAAGTCGCCGGGGTGACCTTCTTGGCATTTAATCCATGCGTCCTTGAAGTCGTCGTCATTGGCATATATGTCTTTGAGGCGCTCGAACCCGACAACCTCATTACTCATAGTGACTAACAAAGTTGCACGACGACTCAGCGCATCAGCTACTTTGTTCTGTTGCCCTGACTTGTGTTTTAGTACGAACGTGAATTCCTGCAAAAATGAGATCCATCTAGCATGCACACGGTTAATGTTAGCTTGACTATTAATGAATTTGAGAGCTTGATGGTCCGTGTAAAGTATGAATTCCCTTTGAATCAAATAATGTCGCCAGTGTCGTAGTCCCTAGACCACCGCATATAACTCGATCTCATATGTAAACCACTTCTTGCGTGCATCGCTAAGTTTCTCACTGTAGAAGGCTACCGGCCTACCTTCTTGAGACAAAATCCCCCCAATTCCGACATACGAGGCATCACATTCGACTTCAAATAGTTTATCAAAGTTGGAAAGTACAAGAATCAGGGTCGTGGATAATCTGCGCTTGATTTTGGCAAAGCTCCTGTCGGCTTCGTCAGTCCACTGAAACTGTCCTTTCTTCATGCAATCTATAATTGATGACATAATGGTACTGAAAATTTTCACGAACCGACGATAGAATGTCGTCAGTCCATGAAAACTTCGCACTTCGTGAATATTTGTGGGAACCGGCCATTCTCTGATTACCTTCACCTTTTCCTCATCCACCCGAATGCCCGTGGATGTTACGACAAAACCCAGAAACAATAGGCCATCAGTCATGAAGCTGCACTTTTTAAAATTGAGATACAATTTATTTTTAGTGAGCACTTGAAGGACCTTCTTGAGGTGTTCCATATGGGTGGTTTCGTCTTGACTGTATATCACAATATCATCGAAATAAACCACAACGAACCGCCCAATGAAAGGTTTTAGAACTTGGTTTATCAATCTCATAAATGTGCTAGGAACATTCGAAAGACCGAAGGGCATGACTATCCATTCGTATAATCCTTCATTGGTCTTAAAGCCCGTTTTTCACTCATCACCCGGCCGTATTCGAATCTGATGGTAGCCGCTCCTTATGTCCAATTTAGAGAATATTTTTGCACTCTCTAACATGTCCAGTATATCGTCCAACCGTGGTATAGGAAACCTGTATTTTATGATGATTTTGTTGATGACTCGACTGTCGACACACATGCGCCAATTCCCATATTTCTTTAGAGTTAATAGAACTGGTACAACACATGGACTCATGCTTTCTCAAATAAGACCCTTACAGATCAACTCCTCTACTTGTCCCTGCAGAATCTCGTACTCATTCAGACTATTCGATAATGAGGACGATTAGGTAAACTGGACCCAGGGACAAAGTCGATATGGTGTTAGATATCCCGCGTGGGGGGTAACCCATCGGGAAGGTCGTCGGGCCAGATTTCTTTGAATTCATGTAGCAGGGGCCTTAGTCTTTCAGGGATGAAGGTAGGCTCAAGTTCTTCCCCTTTTACAATTAACGCATAAGTCTGTCATGTTTCTTTGGATTCTTCTACGAAGTCCCGTATGGTTAAAAGAAAACGACTCTCCACTTTAGAAGTTTCAAGTGGTCCCTCTGGATCCATAGGGGCCAATATGGTCTTCCGGCCATCCATGACGAAGATATATATGTTATCTCGCCCTTTATGAGTGGCATCACGGTTAGTTTGCCAGGGCCAACCGAGTAGTATGTGACATATTTACATGTCAACCACATCGCATACTACTTCATTCTTATAATGTTTGCCAATTGAAAAGGATATGGTGCACTGTTCAGTTACCTTTGTTTCGCTGACCTTCTTGATCCAACCGATTGTATATAGAGAGGGATGACGCTCCGTTTTCAATTACAATTTTTCCACCATGACCTTGGAGACGATGTTCTCTGTAACATCTCGGATTTTTTGCCAACCTTGGATTAGACGTCTTTAGGCAATGAGTCGATCCTAACACCTTATTAACTTGTTAGAACTCAATCCCACAGTTTAAAATCGCTCCTTAACCCATTTCCTTCACAAATCCCACCTTTCACCGCCTTGTTCTTTCAATCTTTCTAAGTACTTTCATTCTAGACACTAACTTAAACTAGCTAAGTAGTATAACTTGGATCACTTTATATACAAACTACAAAGGTCCAGGTACCACCTCAGACAGAAATTACTCAGGACTAAATCCTTTAGAAATTAGGCGAGAATTAGCCAGTGTTAAGTTAGAGTACCTGTGAAATTAGCACCAATCACTTTAAATGCGATCTGTAAGACCCAAAACTTGTAGAATCATTGATGCTAGGGTACCCTAAAATCTAGGATCAATATCATTACCCGTCTGCTCTCGGGAGCATCTCGAAACTCGGTATCAGATCTGGACCGCACGTCGGAAGTCTGATTAATACGAAGTTAAGGACTTATGACCGCCTTGCTGGGCTTGACAACCATCTCAGAAATCAAATCCAGATAGTGTCCCAGCGATATTCGCTTGAGCTCGGAGTGAAGAGTGTGAGAAATGTAAATTAATTCAAAATAAAATATCTCAAATAGTAATCTGACACATCTCTCTTGTGGATCAGTTTTAAGCAATCAGACCATCAAAATCAGATCAAATTACACCCTCGGATCAGGAGAAATTTCATACACATATCCATGTACTCGGAATCTCCGATCGAGATCCGCTGACCGTTGAATTGAAACTGGTCCGCCACGCGTGATCTGGAATCCCGACTGAAATGAAAACTTAACTAAACGTAAATCCAGTGTTAGTGAGCTTAAGTCCGACCTTTGGCTCAAGGAGGCCCGCCAGAAGTCCTCCGTTGAGCTGAAACATGTCCGCTTTGGTTATAACCTAAGTATACTTTGACCTAGAGTCTATTTCGGTGAGTTTTTAGGTTATATAAGGACCTTAAAACCCTCTCTCTCACAGCCATATGAATTTGAGAGAAACCCTAGAGAGAGAAGAGAGAAAGAGAGAGAAAGAGTGAGAAAAGTGGGAGAATCTCCCTACTGCTATTTCCTGCCACTACACAAGCTGCACCACCCCTTTCTCATCACTTTCCCGGCGATTCCGGCGTCGTTTCTAGGTAAGAAACCCTAACCCTAATCTGATTTGGGGTTTTTGATAGTTGTAGGTTATGAAATAGCTAACCTATTTCGTTCTATAGGTTACCAAATTGCCGTATATGGAAGCTTAGCAAACCTATTGAATTCGTTACGATTCTACGATAAAAGGTGCGGACTTTAGGTGTATAGGTTATGGTTTTCAACGCTTTCATTGTCAGATAATGATAGATTCATGATCTGTATGCAATTGCACATGTACAAAGTGCTGTCCGTTTTCCGTTTTGATTAAAGATGAAAAATATGGAATTTTACATACTCTAGGTATTTGTAGAAAGTACCGTATATGTATAAATTTTGGAAATGTGTTTGCCATGATTATTTGTTGTATGAATATACTAGATATAGATAAAATACTTGTTTGGCCAAAGGACTCGCCCTAATACATGTTTTTGCTAATATACACTTCGTATGTTAAAATAGTGTATTCTAAGTATTTGTGAAAATGACCGAATGAGTATAGAATTCTCATTCGTGCTCGCCATGACTAATTGTCATGGATTTATGATTGTTGTATTGGCGATACCCCTTTGACGAAAGGATTTGCCCTAAATCACGCCACAGCCAATATACACTATATATGCTAAAATGTGTGGCCCAAGTGTTTGTGGAAATGACTGAATGAATATGGAACTTGGATTCCTGTTTGCCATGACTATCCATCGTGGGTGCTCGCGTGTTATCCATTGGGGCAACTCCCTAGTGAAAGGATTTGGCCTAATACCTATGTGATCAATATATGTCATGTATGTTGATGTATGTAGTCTAAGTGTTTGTTGAAATGTTTGAATGAGTAGTAGTTAGTAAATTATAATGTATAAGGGTGTTGAGATATGATTCTCAACTCCTTTAACTATGTGTATGATTTCCTTGGATAGCTATGTGATTAGGAATTTAATATGTACAAACTCATGCTTATGTTGTACTTCATAACATGCTCAATTGATTGTATGATTTTATCTATGTAATGCATATGTTTAAATTCATGTTTATGTTGTATGATCCGTCATGGGTGATGGGGGAGTGGAGCAACGAGTGCGTGCAACAGCCCTGGCAGCCCTAAACGGATAATACCAGACTTTGATTGTATGATTTGAATCTTGATCCATTACTGCTTTATCTATCTGCAATTGATTGTGTTTGGGGCTATGATTATAGTCTAGACAATCGGTACCAGAATTGAATTCGTGGCTATGATTCATTTGCCACGTGAGATGTGTTCGACGAACCCGAGTCGTACTTCGGTTGGCGATAGTGGTTGGTCACACGAAGTGCTTATGCGCTTCATATCGTTCAACTTGTTGTGCGCTCTAGCTAGCCGAGCTCGTCAAGTAACCCGATCTGTCTTATGTATGTTCACCATGTTTGGATGCCTCTGCTTGAACCTAGGGTATCAAACTTACCAGTAAAATTCCCTCTAACCATGGTACCTCGATCCGCTAAGACTCATGAGCCGGGCATGGTGGTATGAGACTTCGTGGTCAAGCTGTCGGCCTACGCTGGGGCCACGTGCCTCCCCGTAGTGACCAGTGAGCAACCAGACTCGTGAGTCGATTATGGTGGTATGGGACACTATATTCGTGCTGTCGGCCTACATTGATAAGGTGATGGGGGAGTGGTGCAACGATTGCGAGCAATAGCCCTAGCAGCCCTTTGTAGTGACCTCGAGCATACTCTGAATTTGCGGTGAGGCGACGAGTTTTACCGCAATGTATAGAGTATGAACTAGGCCTGTATCAGTATAGTGATGAACCGTTAAAAAGGTGATGGGGGAGTGGTGTAACCTTTATGCGTAACAGCCCTGACAGCCTTTGCAGCGACTTAAAAAATACACCATCGTCTGAGATTAACTAGGACTGACGACCCTAGAATGGATCATGTTTAGGAATGATATAAGGGAGGTACCTTAGTTTCCCAATACTGCTGTTTGAAATGGACTAATAATTACTCGGTAATCATGCTCATCATCGCACTGCATGTGCCTGGTAGATGTGGAGCACTGAGGGATGAACGCATTCGTGAACGTAAGATGGTGTCGCATGAGGGTGGTTTGGCAAGGGCATTCATCATGTCATTTCATACTTACATTTAATAAGAGTAGTTAGGATTGCTTGATTGTACTGCTTTATCATTACTGCGTGACTAAATTGATAACATGTTAACCTATGCTTTACTGTTCCACTGAGTTGATCACTCACTCCCACGTTACGGGACGGTGTTGTACACACCAACCAGATTTGTTGAGTTTCAGGTGATGGCGATGCTTATGAAGCAGAGCCGGACTACTATGATGTTGAGGAGGAGTTCTCCTACATGTAACTCTCTGACAGGTTTATGAAGAGCTGTTATTGTTTTGACGGGGCTATGGTACCTGAGATAGAAGACATTACACTTACACATTTGGTATATTTTAGAAATGTACTTGAAATTTATTAACCTGGTAACATTATCACACTCTGAAGACTCACCACAGTTTTTATATTTTATATATCTATCACAGTCTCCCGCTTGCAATTTAACTGTCTCTGGAGTATGATATGCTGTTTTGGCTTAATCTCACTCATGTTCAATGCACCATTACAGACAACATTCAATCATCATTCATTTTGTTGCATAAGTGATCCGTTGGAACTCAGGAGTTGAGTTTATGCTAGACCCTCGATTTTCAGGGCGTTACATTCTCGCTGCTCCCACTGTCAATGATCACGTCACAAACCTTTTAATTCACCGTACACCTAGTGCGGAAAATGTTATACTGCTGTGGATGCACTTCTTTTCTTGGCGCATATAATAGTCGCCTCACGACTAGCGACTCGCCGTGATCTTGCTGAACCCAACGTGAATCATCTACCTCGTCCTCGGTGGTATGCTTCTGTTCCTCAATATCTGGATCTTCATAAGCATTATCAGCACTACCATCATTGATGGCGATGTTTGCCACTTTTTGCTGGGGACAAGTATTTGATAGGTGGCCCGGTTGGCCACAACGATAGCAGTTGTCGGGCCTTTGCCGAGCATAGGGGTTCGGGATTCTACTTGGACCAGCAGCAGTCGATACGCCCCTTTGGGATCTAGCTTGCCGGCTTTCTGATCTCTGTTCTCAGACGTAGGAAGTTGAGTGCGTGCTCCTACGAGCTCCTTCCCCTTGGGCAGTGCAGTTCCCTGGGGCGGACCTGCCACAGGGATCCTTGCAGTAGGATGGGTCCGTGTGTTAGGACGTTCAAGTTACGCTTCTGCCCGAGTAGCCAACTTGATCGCATCATTCATCGTCTAGACGGACTGTATCTGGACCCGATCCTGGATAATCATATGCAATCCATAGTTGAATCGGACGACTTGCTGCGATTCAGTCTCGACCAAATCGTTACGTGCTGCCAGGCGGTAAAATTCTTTTGCGTATTCTCTCACCGACCGACTACCCTGTCGACAATTTTGGTATTGTTGGAATAATACCTGATTGTAATCGCTAGGGAGAAATAGGGCACCTAGTAGCTGTTTCATCCGCTGCCAGGTGCGGATTGGTACTTTCATCTGCCTGGTTCGCGCGAGTTGCAATTATTCCCACCAAACTGGAGCTTCTCCTTTCAACTTGTAGGCCACAAGCTTGACCTTCTTTTCTTCAGAGATGTCCATATAGTCAAAAAATCGCTCAACTTCAGCAAGCCAATCGAGGAAATCCTGAATGTGTAGTTAACCATTGAAGCTAGGAATATCAACCCGTATCTTGAATTCCCGATCCGTTTGATCTACTTGATCGCCGCCATGTCTGGGGTGTTGGAAGATTATGTCGTCGATTTCCTCCTCACTAAAGCCCCCTTCCTCAGGAATGACCCTTAGATGTACTGCCGGTACTATCCTGCGATAAGGCGATTACGAGTTTCAGCAATTGACGGTGGAGGATTACCACCAGGAACACGGAGTTTCCTTAGATTTTCCTCCAAGAGATCCGCTATGTGGTCGATGGAAGCCTGCAGCCCTTGCATGGCTTGCCGATTCTTTTGTTACGCTACTTCGAAAGCTACTGCCGTTAAAGGTAAATTCCCTAGAGCACCGCCCATGGGATTGTCGCCCGACCCGTCGTTAGAAGCCATCGATCAAAGGAGAAACCTTGTTTTGATACCAAACTGACGCAGGGGAGGACGTGAGGTCGAGCACCGTCTTCCTCAAGAGGGTAACTATTCTGAATCCATGGAATTTCTCTGGACTCCTCACAGAGACTTCTCGAATCCACGAGGAAAGAAAACAAAAAATAGAAATAAATTCTAATAAATTTGAAATTGATTAATGAATGAATAAAAACAAGTTCACAACCCTTTAAATAGGGGTACCAAGCAATGAGAAAGAAATTAGAATCAAACTACAACTAAAACTCCTAGAAATCGTGACTTACTATAAATAGTAAACTTACTATTTATAGACGGTCGTGATGTCTACTAGTGTGCAAGGTTTTCGGCCAAAAATAGTAAGTGTCCTATTTGGTTTCACCAAACCGTTCTCCTAATTATTCTAAGCTCTTTTCACGTTGGGCGTAACTCCTAAAGCCCGACGGATGAAGAGTTATAATCAAACTAAAACTTACTATTTATAGTAAAAACGAAGTTAAAATAGGGAAACGACCGTCGATCCAGGGGTTTTTCGCAATTCCGGGTTGCGCAACCCAGCGGGGTTGGTTGGCTAAAGTAGATCGTTCTACCCCAAAATCATATATTTTACGTCAGCTAACTCATTCCGGATTGCGAGATACACCCGATCTAAGATCCGATAGTCCAGATCACTTTTGTCGTCGACTGGGCCTTTTCTGATCCATCTTTGCCATGAAACTGTTCGCGACCCGCTCTACATCACAAAATCAGCCTATATCATCATCTCTATTCATGCATTTCCCTTTTATAGACTAGAGATAATGAGCTAGCTAAAAAGCCATCACCTCCATGGATGGGGAGCAAATTAGGTGTTTCCCAGGTAATAGGTTAGTGTTTGATGATGTGTCGTATATCCACCCTGTCCATCCGTTAATGATGTGTCGTATATCCACTCTGTCCATCCGTTTTTCCAGCTCATTCTATGCTGGGGTATAAAAAGTTATACACATCTAAATCTTAAATGTAAACACCACAAGAAATAGTGGTGATTGAGTGCCTCACCGTTAAAAATTCTAAAGGGGAAGATATGGATGAATGGAAAATGGAAAGATTAAATTGATCCAAAAACTTTTGTGGCCCATAAATTTTTTTTAATGGTTGTTCATCAATGGTTCTATTAGTACGATTTACTTAAGATTTTGATCTTCTTATGATTCTGGATCACATCTTAAAATGAGATGAAAAAATAAATAAACAGTATGGATATTAAAAAAATACATCAAGGTGGGCCCCACACGGTTAGGGTAACACCTAATCCGTGCATAAGGAAATGGATTTGGGACTTGCTCGTGTGAGGTTAAGGATTTTCTTGACCGTCCACGTGCGTTTAAGATAATCCAATCCATTTATCAAGTGGGGTTCATTATGAACATCTCTTGGCTAAAAAATGGTGGGGCTCACTCTTATGGGGCCACTTTTGTATGTTGAATATATATAGACCCATTCGATGTTTTCCGTACATATTTTATACACGCGTGGCCATTTTTATGGGTGATGGAGCCTGAATTTTTGGCCAGGGCAAGGTCATAGTGAAAACAACACGTTAAATGGCCATGATCTTGCATGCATAACATCATCACTCGGAGTAAACGTTCAAATCTCTGGCGTGTGCATACATCATCTACGAAGCTGAAGGATTAGGAAATTTACCTGAAAATTCCTCCTAAATGTTAGTTTTAATTCCTTTAAATCTTATATTTACCAGATCATTCTTCCGAACTTATACCTAGGGATAAAATGACATTTTTACCCTATCCTTTCATTTTCATCCATCCTCTCACATTGTAAATCGGTCACAACTCGCAAATGGACGAATACATACTCGACCCTAAAAATTGTAAAATGCCTCTGTTGGCCACTGTGATGTATGTATTTTATTCACACTGTCCATCCATTTTGGAAGATTATTTTAAGGTATGAACCCAAAAATGAGGTAAATCCAAGGCTAAGTTGACCATACCATAGGAAGCAGTGGCGCCAATGAAGCCCACCGTGGAAACCTTCTTATGGACCACCGTGGTGTTGTTTATTCGTCATCCAACTTGTTCCTAAGGTCACATAGACCTGGATGAAAGGAAATGATAAGTATCAGCTTGATCCAAAACTTTTATGGCCCCCAAGAAAATTTTAATGGTAAGCCTTTAATCTGCACTCTGTGGTCCACTTGAGCCTTGCATATGCCTTATTTTTGGGTTCATACCCTAAAATGATTTTCCAAAATGGATGGATGGAGTGGATAAAATCCATACATCATGGTGGGCCCCACAGAGAATTGCCTAGAGGAATTAGGGCAAGACAATCCGCTTCCCACCCGGACATAGTAACCTATGGATATTCATCTTTGTGAGGGCTATCATGATCTAAATGGTTAATCCACGCCGTCCATATATTTTGATAGATCATTTTATGACATTAGCCTAAAAATAAGGCATATTGAAGGCTCTAGTGAACCATACCACATTAAGCAATGGTGATTGGACTCTTACAGTTGAAAACATCCTAAGGCCCACCATGATGTTTATCTACAATCCAACATCTTCGTAAGGTCACAAAGACATGTATGAAGGGAAAACATGAATATCAACTTGATCCAAAACTTCTGTGGTCCCCAAGAAGTTTTTAATGGTGGGGCCCACCGCGATCTTTGTGAGAAATCCACCTGTCCATCAATTTTTCCAGACAATATTTGGGTGTGGTCCCAGAAATGAGGTAGATCCAAAACTCAAGTGGGCCGTACGACAATAAAAATTCGGTAAGGAAATGCCGATAATTGATGCCTCCCTGGGGTCCATTGTGATATTTATATGCCATTTATACCATTTGTTAATGTCAAAATCTGGGTCACCCTCCGCCGAGCCTTGAGTGCTCGGAGCGAACCTTGGTTCTGTACAGAACAATAAACCAAGGAGACCTTGACTTAAGTAGGGGATCCTCCGATGCCAAAGTCAGGCTAGGGAAACTGGGTCTAAGTTGAGTAGAGTGAGGGTGCGAGATCTTGCGTACTTGTATAAGTAGAAATGATCTGTACTTATACCTGAGGGTTGCATTAAACGTGTCCAATAATCTCGGCACAATCATCGCTACTACGCGAGGGCTATGCGCGTGCAGTTGTCGACGGTTACCCGGAGATCGTGCTATGAGCTTTACTCAGTCGAGCGTTACTGGGGGTGTGCGTTAATTCTATTGCTGATAGGTTCCCATCCGAGCCGACCTCATGGTTCAGACCTTACTTGTCGACCCGAGCCCATGGATAAGCGGATTATTGGCTCAGCTCGGGGGAACACTGAATGGGTAAGTGATGCTTTCCTGCATTTTGAGTTGACATAATCGGGTCGGACGTGTTGTTGTTGCCCCGAGATCCGGCTCATAGGATGTGCAATAACTCCTTCGGAGTCTCAGGTCGGCGTTGTAGCTCTACGTGAGCTACTGGGTCGAACGTTCACCTCACTTCGGACGCTAATCAGTCCGAGGCCTTGCTCATTGATGCAAGAGTTAACCTCGATGCAGCTCGGTTCGGATTTACCCATAACAGAAGCCCCCCGACTCTCTAAGTCCAAGCTCGGACTCAGAGAGTAATGTAGAAAAGCAAACCGAGGCTTAAAAGAGCGAACTAAAACCTGGAGGGGCGAGCCGCCGCCCTTATAATGATGAGACAGCGAAGCATTGCCATGATGGGCATCGGATGCGTGACTAAGGAAGTCGGGACGTTTCATCTGGATGAATTAGGGGATGCCAGGTGGACCTTGAAATGCGAAGAGACGTTGGTGCATTGAATACTGGCAGTGCACGGGTTGGAGAGATGCGAAGGGGCGCCGACACATTGAATGCTGGCAGCGTATGGGTCAGAGTGACGTTTGGTTGCGCGTATCGTAGATCGCCACATGCATAATTGGGTTCGGATCTAAGCCGTTTCAGCTTCGGCAACAGTTGTCTGTTATGATTGCGGGCGGCAGGCTCGGGCTATAAAAATTCCTGAGGTTTCTTTCATTTCATCTCTCCTGTGCCCGAATACTCTTTAGCTTTTTCTGACTCCTGCTCTCCTCCCCGAGACCTGTTGCTGGAAAAGAGTTTCACCAGTCGGAAAAGGGATTTTTCTGGTCGAAAAAGAGGATTTCGCTCGGATACACTTGTTGGAAAGGAGAATTTTCGCCGGAGTAAATCGTCCACAACGCTGTGAGTCCATCGTTTCATTTTTTTTTCTTCACAATGTCGAGCAATTCAGACAAAGTTCGCGAGGTCCAGAACGGGTCAGAATCCACAAGCACAGACCCCGGGCACCGGGGCTCGGAGGGTACCTTCGAGGCTGTCCCTCTCTATCCCCCTCCCGAGAAGAGTACCGGCGCAAAGTCGAAGAGCTGAGCCAAGTGATCGAGGAGGATACCCCGTGATCCTGCTGGGAGGGCGCTGGCCGGGCCTTCGAGAGGCTGACCTGGAGCTGAAGTGCCTGGAGGCTCGGTTCTGGTTGAGGCCCAGATGGCTAGCCTCCGCACAGAGTTCCAGATCCCAGACTCTATGCATATCAGGGTCCCCTTTACCCTTGATGCACCTGGAGACCATTCCGACGAGGAAGTAACAATCTTCGTCTGTTCTCTCCAGTGCGGACTCCAGTTTCCGCTCCACCCCTTTGTGCGTGTGTTGATGGCGCAGTTGAAGCTAGCTCCAGGTCAGCTCATCTCGAATGCCTGGCGCATCTTAGTGTCATCCTTTCTCATCTGACGAAAGCTGAAGAGCCAAGAGCTATCGACGAATGAGTTCCTGGCCATGTACTAGGCGAAGTATGACAAGGCCGAGCCGTGCTGGTACTACTTCTTAGCCAGGACCCAGTATACTCCGGGCTTCATCGCCAAGCTCCCTAATTCTAATAAAGATTGGAAGGGAAAATGGTTCTGGGCTTCGGGAGAGTGGGAGGCTCCAGCGTCTGAGATTGGACACCTGTGGGTCAGAGTGCCAACTAAGTTTGCCAACCTAGGTAGACGTGTAGATTTGACCTTTCTTCTTTGCTCTTTGCTCATTTTTATTCTAATATCTGTTATTACTTGTAGATTATTTAAGGGGCTCGCCGGCACTGCCATCTTCCCTTCGAGCTCAGATAGCCAGGGCTCAGCTGCTTAGCGAGGAGGATCACACCTGACATTCCCTCATCAGCCCGGACAACCTCATTTCGTCTGGTTTTAGCAGATTCAGACCCCTCCCCATCGCCTTGGGTAAGCCTTCATCTTCACATTTTGTGCTCGAATTTATTGAGTTGATGAGGCTGACCCTGCTTGTTGATCAGGAATGGTTGAGGCAGCGGGATTGAAGAGGAAGAGGGGGGAGCAGCGTGCCCCTCGTTCAATGTCATTCTGGCATCGACGCCGGAGTCCCGGGTCAAGATAACTACCCGGAAGAAGAAGATTCCAGCACCTGAGCCCGTTGTGGCTGAGATGGTTGTAGCACAAGCAACAACACCAGCGCCAGCACCAACACTAGCCCTGGCCTCCAAGGCCAACTTGTCGCCACCTCTTGGGATTCGGAGGGAGGCCGTGGGAGAGACTGCTGCAGTAGATTTCTCTCATGACTTGGTTGCTGATGCCGAGAACCCCAATCTAGTGTTCACCGCTGTGGAGGTGGATGCAATTTTGGCTCATGGGGTCAACGCGTTGATTGGTCCCACTGCGCCCGAGGCCGAGGATCAAGCCTCGGCGGCTAGTGGCGTTGGTCACGCTGCTGACCCGGTCCTTTCCGAGGGACGAGAGCTTTTTGTGCCTAGCTACCACATGTTGTTGTTAAACGATTGGGCGACTAAGCACACAACAGAGGCATCCATCGCTCGCACCATGACTCGGCTCCCCGAGTCGGTGGTCAATGACTTCCGTCGCGCTGTTACACGATAAACTTCTCAGCCTCGCTCACTTGTCTTTTACTTACCAATTTTCGATTGTTGATCTAACCTTCTAGACTTTTGCTTTTTCAGGTGCTTCCGATGCTTGTCCACATCCGAGAGAGGCTGAGGATGATGATTCGGCTGGAGAGAGAGAGGGCCGAACTAGAGGAGAGACTGAAGGCCTCGACCGTGGAGGTCGAGAGGCTGAAGGTTCAGCTGGGAGAGGGCCACCTGAGGGAGTCGGGGCTCCAAGGGGAGATTAATGAGCTGCAAGCTCGCGCTGATTCGACTGAGTCCGACCTAAACGACTCGAGGGCGGACAATGCTCGATTGGCTACCGAAGTTGAGGCTGTCAAGCATGAGGGTGCTGAAAGTCTCACCAAGCAATGATCCGAGCTTGAGGCCTTGGCTGCTGAGAGTCTCTCCAAGCAACGCTCCGAGCTCGAGGCCTTGGCTAGGAGTTCAAATCCTCCAAAGAGCGAAATGACGAGCTGAAGAAAGTTTACAACTTCGCTTACAACGCCGCCTACAAAGTGTGCTTGAATGACGTCCGAGGTGTTTATCTTGAGCTGGACTTGGACGTCTTGGCGACGGAGGATGCTGAGGACTCTTTAGAGGCAGAGGAAGAAGACCCCCCCAGCAGCGCCCGAAGCTGAGAAGGCCCCAACCGAAGCTGAGCCCCCCGTGGATCTGACCTCGGACTGACCCCTCCAAGTCTTCCTCTTATCATTTTTGTAATGACAAATTGTAATATCCGCTTTAATGAAAAAACTAATCTTTTGACTCAGCCTTTGAATATTTGCCCTTTTTTATGTTGTTACTTGTTGAATGTCAAATGTTGGGCCAACCTCTTCTTTAAGGAGTCGGGCTCCATCTCAATATTTGAGGTGGCCCTTCATTTTTGTAGACCATTGTCGAATAACGAGCCGACCCCTTCTTTAAGGGATCGGTTCATCGAAGGACTTCATTTATGCACATGAGAGATGACCCTTCATAGCGTACTTAGCCGTTTTGTAGATCATTGTCGAATGACGAGCTGATCCCTTCTTTAAGGGATAGGTTCATCGAAGGACTTCATCTCTGCACATGAGAGATGACCCTTTGTAGCATATCAAAGTAACCGCATAGTAGACCAAGTAGAAGAGTATAATAGAGCAGATGATCTTTTATTAAGAGCCGACACAACTAGTAGATCTGACCCGTACAAGATACAAAGCTTCCCCCCTCAGGGATAGTAGATCTTTAAATGCTCGACATGTCAGGGGTGAGGCAACGAACGTCCTTCTAAGTCCTCTAGTTGGTAGGACCTGGGTTTATCCGAGTCGACCACCCAATTCGGTCCTTCCCAGTTCGGCCCGAGGGACCCCGCTCCAGGCTTTGTAGTGTTCTTGAAGATACGACGAAGGACTAGATCTCCTCGTCGAAACCTTCTCGTCTTGACTCTGGAGTTGTAAAACTGAGACACCTGTTGATGTTGAGCCGCGACTCAGAACTTGACAGTGTCTCGTAATTCTTCAAGTAGATCTAGGCTTGTCGCGATCTGGTCGGTGTTATGCTATTCTTGATAGTTTATTATGCATGCAGTGGGGAGTCCTATCTCGACTGAGACGATAACCTCTGAGCCGTAGGACAATGAAAAGGGAGTTTCCCAGTGGATAACTAAGCTATGGTCCTGTAGGCCTAGAGAACGAATGAGAATTCGTCGGCCCGGTTGCATTAGCTTTCTCTAGCTTCGTCTTGAGATGATGCTTAATGACCTTGTTCACAGCTTCCACCTACCCATTGGACTGCGGATGACGAGGTGATGAGTATGGGTTGGCAATACAGAGCCCTCGGCACATGCCTTGGAACCTGTCATTGTCGAACTGTCTCCCATTGTCGGACACGATTGTGCGGGATTCCGAACTGGCAGATGATGTTCTTCCAGACAAAATCTGTCACATTCTGCTCGGTAATCTTCTCCACCGGCGCCTCAGCCCACTTGGTGAAGTAATCGACTACCACAATCGCGAACTTAGTCTTCCCTTTTCCAGGAGGCAGAGGTCCGATGATGTCAATCCCCCACTGAGTGAACAACCATGGTCCGCTCATAGGGGTTAGCTCTTCAGCAGGCTGTCTCAGCACGACAATGAATCTTTGACACTTGTCGCATCTCTAGACAAAGTTCTTAGAATCTTCTTGGATCGTCAGTCAGAAGTACCCTTGACGAAGTATTTTCTGAGCCAAGACACGACTCCCAGAATGATTTCCACAAATCCCTTCGTGGATCTCTCGGATCACATAATTCGCTTTGTCGGGTCGGAGACATCTAAGGTATGGTTAGGAGTACCCTTTCTTGTATAATGTGTCGTTCAGAATTATGTACCGCACTGCTTTGACCCTCAGACGCTGAGCCTCCAATTTATCTTAAGGGACTTCGCCGGTGGTGAGGTACTTAATGATCGGATCCATCCAGCTCGGAGTTGTCTATACTGGATTGATCATCTCTTGATTGGCTTGGTCAGCTCGGTAGATGCTAGGGTTATTCAAAAGCTCAACGGGGACAATCCTTGGGATTTTCCCCTCAGCGGTTGAGGCCAGTTTTACGAGGGCGTCGACCCAAGAGTTTTCAGCCCTCGGGATCTAGTTGATGATGCAATCGCTGAACTTCCTAGTCAGCTTCCGGGCCTCGGCCAAATAAGCTATCATCCTAGCCTCCTTGGCCTCGTATTCTGTCGTTATGTGGTTCACGACGGCCTGAGAGTCGCACCGTACATCGAGGAGCTAAAATCCCAGACTAGCAGCTAGTTTAAGTCCAGCCAATAGAGCCTCATACTCAGCTTCGTTGTTGGAGGCCTTGAAGCCAGCCTTATTGCGTACTGGATGGTGGTTGAGTCGGGTGTGACCAGGATGATCCCTACCCCAGCTCGTTTCGAGTTGGATGACCCATCCATGAAAAGGGTTCATCTACTATCTCCCCCTTCTGACTCCGCGCCCTTGAGAAGAGTAAGAACTGGAGGAACCACCGGGGGGGGGGGGGGGGGGGGTCTCTGAACTTGTGTCCCCGACCACGCCACTCGGAGTGGTAAATTCAGCTATAAAGTCGGCCACAGCTTGACCTTTGATCGTAGTCCTCGCTCGATACTATATGTCGAACTCTCCGAGTTTTATTGCCCACTTAGTCAGACGCCCGAATACCTCTGGAGTACTTATCGGAGGGGTTAATTTGTGACAATGATAATGAAATGCGCTTGGAATTACAGGCGCATCCTCCGAGCAGAGACGACTAGGCTCAGAGCTAGTTTTCCCATGCTCGGGTACCTGGTCTCGGCTGGGACCAGAGCCTTACTGGTGTAGTAAACAGGGCGCAACTTACCCTTCACCTCTCGAATGAGTGTCAATCTAATAGCCGAGGTGGAAACCGCTAAGTAGAGAAACAGAGGCTCGCTCTCCTCGGGCTTGGACAGGTACTGCTTCAACTATTGAAAAGCCTGCTCACAGTTCAAGGTCTATTCCGCTTTCTTATGACCCTTCAACTGTTAGAAGAAGGGGAAACACTTGCCAGTGGCCCTGGATATGAACCGTCTGAGCACCGCGACTCGTCCGATGAGACACTGGACTCTTTCATCATCTGAGGTGATCTCATGTCGAGCAGAGGCATGATCTTGTCGGGCTTTGCCTCAATACCTCTCTGGTTGACCTGAAATTCGAGGAACTTACCTGAGCCCACACCAAAGGCACAATTGGTCGGGTTCAGCTTCATACGGTACTCTCGCAGTATCGAGAAGGTTTCTTCGAGGTCTGCGATGTGGTCAGATGCTTTGATGCTCTTGACGAGCATGCCATCTACATAGACCTCCATGGTTCGATCGATCTGTCGAGTAAACATCTAGCTCACAAGTCTCTGGTATGTAGCCCCTGCATTCTTTAGGCCAAAGGGCATAGCCCGGTAACAGTAGAGTCCTTTGTTCGTGACGAAGGTCGTCTTCTGCCTGTCTGGGGGTTACATCGTGATTTGATTGTACTCGGAGTATACGTCCAGGAAGGTGAGTAGCTCGTGCCCAGCGGTGCTGTCAACCAGCTAGTCAATCCGAGGCAGAGGGAAGCTGTCCTTGGGGCAAGCTTTGTTCAGATCCGAGTAGTCAACACAAACCCACCACTTTCCGTTGGCTTTCTTCATGAGGACCACATTAGCGATCCAGTCCGGGTAGTGGATCTCTTCAATGAAACTGACGCTGAGAGTTTCGACACCTCGTCGGCTAACGTTCTCCTCTTTTGTTTTACTGGCTTGTGCTCTGGGTCCACGTTCAGCTTGTGGACCATGATTCTGGAGAGATTCCTGACATGTCTTGGTGCGTCCATGCGAAGACGTCCTTGTGTTGTTGAAGAAAGGTCAGCATTTGGGATCGCTGCTCGGAATTCAGTGATGACCCGAGCTGAACTGTTCTGCTCGGGTCTGCTTCGTCGAGTTGGACGGTCACTAGTTCTTCGGTGAGAGAGTCCTCTTCAGGATCCTTGGGGTTGAGCACGTTTACGATGAGGGCCTGCTTTACTGAGCCCTTTCTCACTGTTATCAAGTAGCACCTGCATGCCTCGCGCTGGTCCCCTCGAATGTATCCGACCCCTCCCTCGACAGGGAACTTCATCATTAGATGATACGTAGAGACGACCGCCCTCATTGCATTAAGGGACGGTCGCTCCAAGATGACATTATGCACTGATAGTACATTCACCACTAGGAAGTCCACTATCAGAGTTACTTGATTCTGCCCTTCTCCCGCTGTAACTGGGAGGGAAATAGCGCCCTCAGAGATAAACTTATCTCTGACAAATCCATGTTGCGGAGTCTTCACAGGTCGATGTCACCACTTGTCTATCCCCATCTTATCGAACGCTTCATAGTAAAGTATATCAGCCGAGCTTCCAGTGTCGACCATGATACAGTAGACCTTACGATTGACTATTGTCATCGCAACCACCAAGGCATCATTGTGGGGATGCTGATTGCCTCGTGCGTCGTCTTCTGTAAATGTAAGGCTTCAAGGGCTTACTCGGAGCTCTTTCATCGGCCTTTCGGCCAAGCGAATGTGGTACTCGGGGTCGGAACTCCGGGAATAGGCTTTACGAGCTCTATTTGAATCGCCACCTCCGGATGGACCGTCATAGATTGTTCGGATCTCCGTAGCCTCTTCTGTAGCTGTACTCGACTGATCATCCTTCTGAGCTGAATTCTCTTCCTTCAGATATTGATGCAAGTGACCCTTGTGAATGAGGGTCTCGATTTCTTCCTTCAGATCAACACAGTCGTTGGTGTTGTGTCCATGATCGCGATGAAAGCGATAATACTTGTGCTTATCTCGCTGGCCAGCGTCTGTCTTCATGTAACTTGGCCAATGCAGTAGCCTCTGGTCTCAGATATCCAGTAGGATCTGCTCCGGAGACGTGTTGAGAGGAGTGTATGAGCTGAACTTGTTCTCGGAGTTTCTACTCGGCCTTCAGTCTCGGGAGGCTTTGTCATCCGACCTTTTATTTGTTGGATGTGGCTTTAACATCCTGGATTTTCACTGTTTTGGATTTCTAAAAAAAATTCTTAAAATTTCTTTTTAATTAACTTATAATGTCACTTAATGACCATTAGCACTCAATGTTTGTTTATATTGGGGTGGACTAGTCTAGTTATGATGGGACCAAGTGCGGGCCGCCAAGCCAGATGACCTGTTTACACTTAACATCAACACGTGTGGGCCACCCAACGACCGAGGAGGGTCAGAAAAATCTAAAAATTTAGGAAATTATAGATCTCACTAGGCTTGTGGTCCATCGCGGACTGCGGACCCAGTGGACACCAAAAATTAGGATCTGGCACTTGCCAAATGCATCCCACCAATGCCAGAATTGGAATCTGGTACTTGCAAATGAAACCGAGATACCAGGCTTTCCAGCCGTCGAATTTCTTCCAAATTTACGAAGAAGGTCTAATGTATTTTATTACACCCGTCCACGAAATCTGGGACCCGTTCGTGGCCCGGTAACCGTTGATCACAAATCTGCCGTACGACCCAACCCCATATCCGATCGTTCCCAAATTTTCCATGGCCCTTCATTGAGCCATGAATCACTTATCTTATAAGTTTCATGGCCAGGGGGCCACCAGAACTGTCCCCACAGGGCCAATTGAAGATCGAAACCATATGATTAAACCCCACCTTCGTTGATCCGTTTGTCCCCAAACTTTGCATGGCCCCTCATCGGGTCATGAGGCACCTACTCACCAAAATTGGTGGCCTAGGGGGCCCAAAGCCAAGATGGAATCCTAGAGGGTCATTGTGGGAATTCATTGAAACTTATGACCACTTGGCCCAACTCTAGGAAATAAAGCCCTAGCCCCTTATCTTATAACCTTCACCACAACTACCATTGCCAAGGGAGAAAGAGAGAGTTAGAGAGTAAGGAGAGAAGAAAGAGTGAGTGAAGGAGAGCTAAGATGGACCCTAGATCGAGGTGGGGCCCAAGGAAATCAAACCCCATAACTCCCTACCTCTTCTCCAAGAAGAAACTCTCCACCACAACCACGGCAATCGTTTCGTGATCGTCTAGGTAAGATCCTTCATCCCTTTTTCTTGAAACCCTTGTGTAGAGAAGAGATTTACTTGGATTTCTAACATGCAACGTTGCTCTAGGGATTCCGGCCGTCCGACCTCAAATTTCACATCTCCTAGGTCGTTCCCAAGCCTTCAACGAATCCGAAGGTGCGGACTATTGTTCTTAGGTGGCCTAACACCAATTTTATTACGAATCTAATGATTTTATTTGCTTGGATGATGTTTTTGGAGAATCTAGAGAAACCCTAGGAGTTGTTTGTTTGTTGGAATTGTATGGAATTGTCATGTTTGGTTCTCATATAATGTTGTTCTTGTCTCTCACATGATTTGTGTATGGATGATTACATGCTTATGCCTTATTGGATTTCCCATATGGTGTTGCTTCATGGTATGTATGATTCATTACTCGTGTGCACATGATTCCTTAAGATGAAGGAAGTGCTAAACTTCCTCACCCACACACATAACTCACATGCACTTTATTTCATGATATTGTTAACCTTGTTTGCTATGAGAATCTAAATTGTATGTTGAGAAGTATGAGAACTTCATGTTGTTTATGTTGGATGATGCATTGGTAATTGGCATGATACGATTCACTACTCATACTCTTGGGTTGGTCAGGAACCTGAGAAGAGACAGTAGTCCCATTGGTAGGACTATGCTAGGGCTAGACCATGGGTTTGGGCGGGTGTGTTCAGGTGGCTGTAGTTCGACTACATGGGCTCCTTGTGCCCAATGTCACTCGACTCACGCTCGCCTGATTCGTGCGGTCTAGCCTACTGTTTGACCAACCTTGTCTGTTAACCCTGGTTGCTCACACATGTTTGGAACCTGGAACACCCTACAACCGTAGTGGCCCACCAATAATTCGATTGAAACTGGTCCACAGCCTCGTGAGCTGGGCATGGTGGAATGGGACATTGTGTCCGAGCTGTCGGCCTATGCTGGGGTGTCGCACCCCCCTGTAGTGACTGCGAGCGATCCCTTTCTCTCGGCACTCCTCATGTGCTTGAAGTCGAGGATGAGGAACCCGATGGGATCACAGACCGCGGGGCCTCAACCTCACACGTTGGGGGGCGTTGGCCTCACAACCAGTTTAGGGCATTGATACGTGAGGTGTATCAGATTCTCCAACTTGCTGGATGAATGGACTTAACTAATAACTCAGCTAACACGATCGCATTGCATCGCATTAGTTAGGGTGGCGACTCGGAAGTCGAGGTCACTCTGAGGGAGTGTGGTCATACGCGATCGTTAGATGGAGTCGCTCGAGGGAGCGTTGTGGCGAGGGCATGCATCATATCTTCCCGCATGCATGCATTTTAATAAATGTTGCTAGGTGCTGATGATTGACTGTTTTTCCTTAAATTCTTAATATAATTGATGCCTATTATAACTTGAGACTAATAGCACCCACTGAGTTGATCACTCACTCCCACTCTGGGATGGTGTTTTAAAACACCAACCAGACCCTCGCGTAGTTGCAAGTGACGAGGAGTATGAGGAGCCTGGCGGCATGAGCTTGGATGAGGAGGATGAGTTATCCTATTTCTAGTTGATGGATGGCTCTCCATCGGCTTGATGGGCAGGATTGGGATTACTGAGCAGTGGGCTTAGCCTTATTCTTTTTGGACATAGTATTCTTCTGTTGTTTTTGTTGGTTAACGCCTTGTGCGACCCATTTATATTTTTAGACCTGTATATATATGATAGATTTCTTTCATTTCAGTTGACTTGTGTGGTTGTGCTTCATGTTCCAGGAAATTTCAGGCTGCGCATTTAAACCTGATTAAACGCAATTAATGAAAATCGGTTATAAGTGACACTTAGGAACTCGGGAGTCGAGTGAATGCACGACCCCCAATTTCCAGGGCGTTACAGTGGCTCTTCGTCTCTCTACCTCTTCCCTTTAGATGAGTGCTCTGTGGCTTGGATATTCTTACGTAAACTGAAGAATTTCTCAGGGTTTGTGTGCTTCTGAGCTTTACGGATGAGTTCATCTAAGGTGGCCGGTGGATTCTTCCCTATGAAAAATAGGAACTTTCCTTCCTTGAGTCCGCTAATCATGGCAGACAATGCCATCTTGTCGTCGTAGTCATCCACCTGCAGAGTTTCCTTGTTGAAGCTAAAGATGAAGTCCTTCAACGATTCTTTGCTCCCCTGCTTGAGGGTAAGGAAATGGGTCGACGGCTTCCGACTCTTCTTGCAGACGATAAACTAGGTTAGGAATGATCTGCTGAGCTCGGCAAAGGCGCTGATCGACCTCGGCTTCAGCCGTCGATACCAATTCCTTGCGGCCCTAGTCAGAGTTATTGAGAAGGCTCGACACATCATTGCTTTCGAGGCTGATTGAATCTGTATCCACAATCGGTAGGACTCCACGTGCTCTGTGGGGTCCCCAAACCCCGAGTACTGAATGACGGGAGGCATCTTAAACCTCGGAGGCATCACCTCACTCGTGATATCAGTAGTGAACGGAGGTTCGGTCTCTTACATCATTGCTTACACTGCAGTCGAAGTCGGAGTCTGCTGGTTTCGCTGTAGAGTCTTAATCTGACTCCTAAGTTCCTCGAGCTGGGCTTCCCATGGGTCCCGGTTCTCTGCAATGGTCTATCAAGGAGCTTCGACCTTGGGCGTCTTTGTCACGCCCCGAAATCCGGCACCTGGGTATATCCAGCCCCGATTTCGTACCCGAAGGGATGACTTATGTTTTGTATGTTTACACTTCATAATGCACACGTATATGATCTCATTCATAAAATATAACAATTCAAAAATTTAATAATCAAACATTTATTTAAAGAAGAATAAAATGTCCATGTTTCCAACTATTCAAGATTATCATCAAACACATGTCATCGTCATGCTATCATACTATACTTAATGGTCATTACACTTATTTAGAAAATGGTAAAGAAATAAAAATAAATAAAAGAGAATCTGTTTTAGCTCCTCCATGAGATCTCAATCCTGAAATTTTAAAATCCTAACAGGGTAAGCTGCGAAACCTAGTGAGTAATCTCAACACAGGTTTCAAAATAACCTCATATAACATGAATAAAAATGTATTAAAGATACAATACCTATTTATGTAAAACAACAAATGAGGAGATTTAATAAACACAAATTTTCAATGTAAATTCAAATAAATATGAATGAATGAAATCAACATATGCTAGACTCCATAATAACATGTGTGGTTTATTCTATTTAACACCAAGGTCAGTTTACACCGGTTGGCCAACACCCGTGCCAATACAACACCTAGCCTGGCAATGGGAACCTCTCGCACGACAAGCTCACCCATCCAAAGGGCACTTGGTGAGGGACCCATTTGTACGTTAACTGGTCAGACTACTAACCTACTGAACCTGACAGTGGGAACCTTTTGCAATCCTGACATGCTCACCCACTCGAAGGGTACAGTAGAGGTTCCAAAATGTACCGATTGGGTTTCTGGGACTTTCGACCCAAGGGTCTTGATCGCCCCACCTATTTACGGTTTAGGGATTTTCAACCCAGAGGACTTGATCGCCCCACCTATTTTTGGGTGTTTCATAACTATTTTAATGATGCATGATTTTAAAATTAGGTCATGCGACTAATGACCAGATTAGATTTTTAGATACACATCAAGTTAAGGCTCACATTTGATTTTTTCAAGTGTAATATCTCTCTGTACTAGGAAGAGACGTGAAAATCTCATGTAAAGGGTAAATTTGACTTTTCATCTTGCATCCATGTGACCAGTTAGAGGAATGTTTTTATAAATATAGATGGTCAAATCATATTATGGGAATATCATAAATAAAGGGCGTGTTTGGATTCACGTTTTGGTTGTATTGTATTGTATCTGGTACTGTTCACGTATACGTTGGACGATATTCAGAATACATCCAGCGAAGACGTGTCACTAACCAATGTTTGGATAGGACGTATTACTCTAGCATGTATACAATTTCATGTTAGACCAATGTTTAGAAACGATCGAATAATGGCACACGATATATATACGTGCGTGTAAGGAAGCCCATCTACGGCTGTCTCATGTGCAGAGTGAGATATATGTACGAGATCAAAGCCATCCATCAGATCAGTCCCGTCATATGGGTGCCTTTGAATAAAAATCCAGGCTTGTCCAATGATCATTTGAGCTACAGTTTATGAAGCCAATGGATGGCATAAAAGAAGAGTTATTCTAAGCCATGATCTTGTTTCTTGTATTCTAGATTGTTAGACAGTGAAATAGCCTAATTTTGATTCAGGAGCATCTACATGGTAGTTCCCACCTGGTTGACGGCTTGGATCTCAAACAAATGCGACGTGCCTGCACATGGGGTGGCGTGTAGATGGGTAATCATATATGTGCATGTCTTCTTCTCAAATACAAAAACTCCAACAATGTCTTCACTGCGTCGGACATTTTTGTGTAGTGGGACCCACTCACTATTCCATTGAATGATCTGAGCCGTTCATTCACTTCAGAGGGCGGGCATTACCCTGACCTAGGTGTCCTTTCGTTTCTATACAAACTATTGCAGAATCTCAACTGTTAAACATGAAATGGATGGCGGAGTAAACACCCTCATGGGCCACGCTGATTTCACTCCAAAAGTACTCCCTTCCAGATGGTTTTTCGTCCTAAATCCAATGGACGGAGCGGATTTTCCAAGAAGCTTCAATAAGTGGGCCACTAAACTTCACAGAGTCGACGTACGTCGACTCTGTTGCGAAACAGAGGTTCCATCTTTTCTTTGTGTGCCACCATCATGCAGTGAAAGATGGATCTGAACCGTTCATCAAGTAGAGGAAGAAAAACCCATCAAAAACATGTTGACCTTTCATGGCCATGTACTTCCTCATGATCGCTACAATGATCAAAAGAAGACCGTTTGATAGCTGTTTCAGCTTGATTGTCTCAGTGGGCCACATCATTGGATGATTAAAGCTCACCATTCATAGTTTAAATCTCGAGAGGAAGATGATGGACGGTGTGGATTTGTCAAAAGATGACCATACTGGGCATTACCAACAACACGGTGAAAGAAGAAAATGCTCGTGGTTCTCGGGGCTGGACGCTGAATAGCCGTCCGCAGGTACAATCCTATCGACGATGCAAAGTGGTTCTCGGACGTATTTTTGCACGTGGAATGCGTCGCCCGCCATTCGTTTCCAAACGAGGGATATGTCCCATCAACCCCACTAATACAATACTATACACTTGAAACCGTGAATCCAAACACGCCCTAAAGGATTCTTAGACAATGACCTCGGTACTGGTCTGTGCTCTGTCACCTCACCAGGATGTATGCATTTTATCTACACCATTTATCCATTTTTCTAGATCATTTTAGGGCATGAGCCCAAAAATGAGGCAGATCCAAATCTCATGTGGACCGAACCATAGGAAATAGTGGTGAATGAATGCCCACCATTAAAAAAATTCTTGAGGGAAACAAAAGTTTTGGATCAAGTTGATATTCATGTTTTCCCTTCAGTCAAATCTATGTGACCTACTCAATAGGTTGGATGGCAAAAAAATATTACAGTGGGCTCTAGGAAGTTTTTAATTGTGGGCGTTTAATCACCACTTTCTTGTGGTGTGGTCCACCTAAGATTTGGATCTAACTCATTTTTTGGCTCATGTCGTAAAATGAACTGGGAAAATGGATGGAAAGTGTGGATAAAATGCATACATCATGTTGAGACCCAAATAGCACTGAGTAGTAGCAAGGTCGCTCCAAGCAGGGTCAGTATCCAATCCACATCTAGGATTCTATATGAAACAATGTAAGCAATTGTCAGTTGATGTGAACATGCAGGTGCATGCATTCACATAGTCCTTTTGTTCCATAGAAGCCTTTTCCTCACGATATTGGAAAACAGGTGGGCACACCACATTGTGTTGTTGATGTCTTAAATCTATAAGTAACATGGTCTGTTGATGCCATCGAGCAGAGGTCGATGCCATTGATAGGTGCTCGATTCCATTGAGAAAATCTAGAAATTCCATGTTAGTTGCTATAATGTTTTAGTATTGCTAGTCAATGTCATTGAAGTAAGTTCGATGCCATCAACAGATCCTCGATAGGTGGTCGATGCCATCGAAGTCCCATTAAGCACACATGTAGAGTTGCGTAAGTGCGGGATTTATTTCCTATTTCGGTTGTGATACTTTATATATTAGCTATAATCGAGATTTGGGAGAAGTAGAAGTATTCTAGGGATTTCTAAATCATTCCTAAGGGTTTCAAGGGCATAACCAGGGCTTGTGAAGTAAATTTGAGGCTTGTTTGTATTGGTAACACTCTATCTCTTGTAATTTTTTGCTTAACTTGTCACTTTGTGCCATAGTTTTTTCCCATAAGGGTTTTTCCACGTAAAATTTGGATTGTTCTTGTTTCGACTTGGTTATGATATTGCGAGTACTTTTCTTGATTCGTCTCTGAGTGTTTTTGTGGTTCCCCAATAAGTGGTATGAGAGCTAACGTTGGAAAGCAGATCGAATCTGAAAGCAACATATCAATGACATCTAACCCGAAGTTCGATGTAGAAAAATACTCTAGTAAAAATAATTTTGAACTATGGAAAGTTAAGATGAACAATATCCTAGTCCAATAAGGATTAGACGATGCTATCCTTGAAAAGCGACCAGAATTTATGACAGAAGATGAATGGAACAAGATGGATAAGAAAGTGAAAACATATATCCAATTATGATTAATGGATGAGGTCCTCTATAATGTAAATATAGAAAAAGCTGCAGGAAGTACATGAGCAAAATTAGAGAATATCTATGCAAAGAAATTTCTTAAGAATCGTTTGTACTTGGAGCTTCAGTTGTTCAATTTGAAGATGACGGAGGGAGATGACATTGAAGCCCACATTAGTAACTTCAACAAGTTGATTTGCAAATTGTTGGATGTGGAAAAAATGATAAAAGATGAGGATTAGGCATGCATTCACCTGAATTCTGTCCCAGCATCGTTTGAGTCATTCAAGGACTTTTTGTATACCGGTGGAATGACAATTAGCGTTGAGACTGTTATTTCAACCTTTCAGTTGAAGGCGATGTGAAAGAAAAGCGGTGACGTGGGTGCTTTTGCAGATGCACTGGTTACGAGGGGGATAAATTCTGAGCGGGATAGTGGATCTTCACGATTGAGGTCCAAATCCAAGGGCAAGGGCAAAGGCAAGTTGAAGTGTTGAAATCGTAACATATCTAGGCCAATGAAGAAAGATTGTCAGAATTCTAAGTCGAGAAATGAGAATTCAGATAGTTATTCCAAGGAGGCCAACAATGTGGAATCCAGTGAGGAAGTGAACTGTAATGACGTTTTAACCGCTTTAAAATTCGGGTACTTCGACGAAGAATGAATTTTGGATATGGTGGCTTCATACCAAATGACCCCTTATCGGACTTGGTTCACCAGTTTTAGTGAGTGCGATGGTGGCCAGATGTTTATGAGTAATGATAATGCCTTTAAAGTGGTAGACGTTGGATCAATGCGCATCAAGATGTTTGATAGCATGGAGCATATCTTGATCGAGGTGAGACACATTCCTGATTTGAGAAAGAGTATGATATCTCTAGGAGCACTTGAGACACTAAGGTACAAATTCATCAGTTTCGATTGTGTCATTAAAGTTTCAAAGGAAGCACTCATAGTCATGAAGGCGTAGAGGAATGGAAACCTTTTTAGGTTGATCGGCAGTACTTCATCGGGTGGAGTTGCAACGTTTGTAGTGGATTCCACGTCTGCATGTATGTGGCATTCGTGCTTGGGCCACATGAGCGAGCAGGGCATGAAGGTACTTTCCGACCATTATTTTATTTCAGTTTTTAAAAGCATTGATTTTAGTATATGTGAGCATTTTATATATAGTAAACAATCAAAGTTGTCTTTTAAGTCTGGAAAACATGTTTGTAAGGGGGTTCTTGATTATGTGCATTCTGATATATGGGGGTTGTCGCCCGTGGTTTCTAGTGGATAGTCGGTTTGTCACGTTCATTGACGACTGTTTCAGAAAAGTGTGAGTTTATTTTATGAAAATAAATTCAATATTTTCACTAACTTCAAGCAGCGAAAGACGATGGTTGAAAAACAGTCATGGTGAAATGTGAAAATGTTGAGGACAGATAATGGTGGAGAATTCACTATTAGAGAATTCAATCGGTACCGTAAGGGTGAAGGGATTGTGAGGCACAACACAATGTGCCACACGCTGGAGCAGAATGGTGTGGTTAAGCAGATGAATCGAATTCTCTTGGAAAGAGCTTGATATATGATTGGTAATGCTGGGTTGGGAAAGGAATTGTGGACTGAGGCTGTTAACAATGCATATTACTTGGTGAATTGATCACCTTTTACGACCATCGAATATAAAATTTCAGAGGAAGTATGGAGTGGTTAGTAGGTACACTACTCGAGATTGTGTGTATTTGGTTGTGATACTTACATGTAGGGGTGTACATCAAGTCGAACCGGTTCAACCACCAGCTGACCTTAGCTCGAACTCGGTTCAGCTTGGTCCTTAAGCCTAACTGTCCATCTCGGCTCAGTTTGATCAGCAGCTCAGGCCAATTCGAGCCAAGTTCGCCTGTGCAACATTTTCACAAACACCTGGACTGCACCTTCAAAATCTCACTGTATTGAAGACAACAACAATGATTTTTACATGTATTTTATCAAACACCTTCTAAGCAACATAAAAATCAAGAAAAAAAGGGTATTGGTTTCATATATAAACCTTCCTTGCCACCAGCCACACTTCAGTGGGTCATTTCAACAAACACTTGGTGAGCAACATCAATATCCAAGTAACCGAGTCACCGAACTGGTTCAATCCGAGTTCGATTCGAGCTGGGTTCGATCCGAGTCGAGTTGGAGCTAGCTCGAATCGGCTTGAACTCATTTTCAAGCTTAAAAAATTAGCTCGACTTAGCTCCAACTAAGCTTTGAACCGAGTCGAATCGAGCCTTTTCGAGTCGAGTCGAGCGAGCTAACCAAGCTAGCTCGGTTCGTGTACGCCTCTACTCACCTGTACCATCAGTTGAGAAACATAAGCTAGACCAAATGGTTAAGAAATAAATCTTTATCAACTATGGTAATAGTGTGAAGGGGTATAGGCCTATATAACCAGGTCACACAGAAAATCATCTTTAGTTATTACATCAAATTTGACGAAGGATCCTTGTTTCGTAAGGATGAGCACAAGGAAGCCTAAAGGTTGGTTGTGGATGTTCAGATAGACAGAGATGAGGCACGGGTTGATATTGAGACACAGACACATGTACAAGAGCAGGTGGAGCAGCTATCAATGAGGAGTCCACCAATGGATTATAGGTTACCAGTGAGATATGGGATGACTCCAATGTCTCATTTGCCCTCATTACAGATGAGGGGGATCTGTCGACTTTTCAGGATGCTCTTGGTAAGATAAATGCCAAAAAGTAAAAAGCAATGATGAATGATGAGATAGACTCCTTGTACAACAATGATATGTGGGAGCTGGTGGAGCTTCCTGTCGGCCGAAAAACGATCGAGTGTAAGTGGATATATAAGAAGAAATAAGATAGGTACAAAGCAAGGTTGGTAACGAGAGGATATGGTCAGAGAGAAGGTGTCGACTTCCCCGAGATATGCGCGCCTGTGATGAAGCAAGTATCTATCAGATTCATATTGGCGCTAGTTGCTTAATACGATCTCAAGGTAGAACAGATAGATGTAAAGACTGCCTTCCTACATGGAGAATTAGAAGAACATATTTACATGAAGCAATCAGAAGATTTCGAAATACAAGGGGTAGAGAACAAGGTTTGCAGGTTGAAGAAGTCGTTGTACGGCCTGAAGCAGTCACCTATGCAGTGGTATAAAAAATTAATTCTTTCATGGTGAGTCAAAAATTTACTAGGAGTGAGTATGATTATTGTGTTTATTATAAGACACTGAGTGATGGAAAGTTCATTATCTTAGTATTGTATATTGATGACATGCTTATCGCCAGTCATAACATGTTTGAGATCGACATACTGAAACTCAGTTATCAGGGACATTCAAGATGAAAGATCTAGAGTTACAAAGAGGGTTCTTGGCTTTGACATAGAGACAGGAAAACGAGTAGGCTATGGTTATCTCAGGTGGAATACCTTAAGAATGTATTGATGACGTATGGGATAGGGAAGACAAAGCCGGTCAGCGTTCACCACGCGACTCATTTTAATTTATCTTCTAAATAGTGTCCTAAAATAGATAAAGAAAAGTAGGATATGTCTTGTGTGCCTTATTCAAGTGCAGTTGGCATATTGATGTATGTCACGCTCTGTACAAGACCAAATATTTCGCATGCAGTGGATATTACTAGCAGATATATATCTAACCCTGGCAAGTAGCACCGAGAGGTAGTGAAATGGCTACTTCGATATAGTCAAGGTACGCAGGACTATGTCTTATCATTTGAAAAATTATGGGACAAGTTAGTAGGCTATGTGGATTATGATTACGCGGACAATGTGGATAATATAAGGTTGACTTTCGGTTATTCATTTGTGCTAGCAGGTGGAGCAATCGGTTAGATGTTGAGGCTTTAGTTTGTAGTTGTTCTTTCCACAACCGAAGTTGAGTATATGACAGTGACAAAAGCAAGATGTTTGGTTGAGATGGATGATAAATCAGTTGGGGCTTCAACAAGAGGCCGTGCCAGTCAATTGTGACAGCGAAAGTGTGATCCAATTTGGTTAAGAAACCTGCTTATCACTCACATACTAAACATATTGATGTACGTCACCATTTTATCTGACAGGTGCTTGCGGAAGAAGGCGTAACTCTAGAGAAGATTTATACAAACGTGAATTTGACTGATATGCTTACGAAGGTGGTTTCTACAGAGAAGTTTAAGTTTTATGCAATTTCTCTGAGCTTGACAAAGGCGTAAATGGAAGACGGAGAGTGCACGAGAAGCGATGGTAGAGATGTGATGTAAGACAGAATTATAGATGAGGATAAGAAGTTATGAAGAATGAAGAATGAAGACATGGTAGTGATTGTTGTTGATGTTTTAAATCTGTAAACTACAGGGTCTGTCAATGCCATTGACAAATCACTCGATGCCATTGAGCAGAAGTTGATGCCATCGAGTAAAGGTCGATTCCATCGACAGGTGCTCAATTCCATTGAGAAAATCTGAAAATTTCATGTTAGTTGCTGGAATGTTTTGATTGTTGCTACTCAATGTCATCTAAGTAAGTTCAATGCCATCGACAGATCCCTGATGGGTTGTTGATGCCATCGAAGTCTTATCGAACACACGCTTAGTATTGCGTAAATACATGATTTGTTTTCTATTTCGGTTGTAATACTTTATATATCGAGTGTAATTAGGATTTCGGTGAAGTAGAGGTGTTCTAGGGCTTTCTAAATTGTTCCTAAGGGTCTTAAGGGCATAAATAAGGCTTGTGAAGTGGATTCAAGGCTTGTTCGAACAGGTAACACTATCTCTTGTAATTATTTGATTTCATAGTACATACTCGTCGCTTTTTGCTATTGTTTTTTCCTGCAAGGATTTTCCATATAAAATTCGGATTATTCTTATTTGGACTTGGTTGTGCGATACTTTGCTTGATTTGTTTCTGCGTGTTTCCGTGGTTCCCCAACACATTGATGGGTCAACCGATTGGTGTGTGGTAGTCATCTACTTTTAGTGGCTTTCAAACCACTTGACCAGATCAATGGCCCACATTCAACCTACTTAACTCGCAACTGAATGGTCAGAGAGTCAATCATTGTCCAATGATTCCGAATTTTGGCCCATCATCCATCCACATGGTGGCCCACTAGATCGTCAATGCTGTAAATCTATCACAGGAGCCTCGTAATAACAGCGTTTCTCATGTTTGTACGCTGCGTTTGGCTGGCTTGCTAAAATAATTTTGTAAAATTTTAACTTTACACTCAAATTATAGCATATTATATACTTCTAATTTATAAAAATAAATTTCTAAAATTGTAATTTTACATTTAAATTATAGCAGATTTTATACTATTTTAATTTTTAAAAATTTACAACTTTTTTTAGCCTTTGGTTTGATGTAATAATAGGCTTTGAAAGGATATCCAAAGAAAAATATTTAAATATCATCTATCTCCTGTAGATTAACTTAAATTAGAAACTATGAGGATAGGATCAGATCTTACCTGATAAAAATAAATGCTCCACATTGATTATAATAGAGGAGCCGAATCAATGGCTACTTTTGACAAAACTCATCAAAAACTCACATAGAACGATCAAAGATTCAGAGTCGTCCAATCACTCATTATTATTTTTTTTTCGCCTAGTCCCATTCGTGTAGTGGCCCACCAAATCAACAGTCTAGACATGCTGCATATCAATGACACAAGCTCATAATAATAACATTTATCATGATTTGATGTCTACCGTGTGGGTCCATGAATAATACGGCCCGAAATGACCCGATACAGGCAGGGCCGCATAAAGCAATATGATAGGGTTTCAGTGGTGACTGATAGGTGGACAAGAACTGATTTTTCGATCCTTACTTGGACATGCCAACATGTATGTATGCAAATGTATGAATGTGTGTGCCCGTGTGCTAGTATTTGCATATGCATGCAGACAGATTAATAAATAAATAGATAATCTTAGTCAAAAAGAAGAAAATGGAAGAGAAGATAATGGCCAAAGGTCCATTTTATATGTGGGGAGGAGACCTATGATATTTAGAGTAGTGGTAGCAGACCCAAGTCAAGAATACATTGAAGAATGGGAGAGAAAAATATAAAGAAAGTAAAAGAAAAAAAAGGAAACAGGAATGATCACATGCATCCCATGCACGTGAAGCTTTCACATGTATTCCAGTAAATGTGTGTAGGAGATCTAAGCGGTACAAAAGGCGCGCCCCACCATGAATATATATCAGCTAGTGTAACGATCATCTCGGGTCCACTTATCAGGCAGGTGACATGCGCTTCGTTAATTTCATACCGGTGATTCCGCATTGTTTCCTACAGTGTTGATTGTATGATGAGTATATCATGCTGATTTCCAGGCCTGGTAATCTTCACACTAGGACCCACATTTTGGACGGCTCGGATGTCCAATGTAAATGACAGATTGGCAAGTATATTGGGGCGCATGTGAATTTCCCATGCATGTGATCAGTCCTAAAAATACAATATAAGGATACATAGGTCTGTAAAGGGTTGGGATGGTTGGATGCAAAAGATGTTGATTCCATACCTTCTTAAGATTCTCATCCAACATGATGGAATGCAGAAGGGCAGTACCTTATTATATATATATACATGTTTGGCATGTCATTGCATTGTAATTTTTAAAAGTTGTGGTGAGATTGGATAAAGAGTCTCTGCATAATTGAAGTAGAGATAATAGTTATAAACACACATCCCAAACTCCCAAATGCTCTTTCTTCCTTCTTTCATGGTCAGACCCGATTCAGCAGACAAGGAAATAACTACCAATAAATAAAATGGGCCAACTATAGTGCATGTGTTTTGTAAAATTTCTTAAATGGTGGCAACTCAAACCACACATCTGACATACTTGAACGTCAATCCGAACCATCCAAATCGTATAATCTACTTTGATGAAGTATATACAAAAAAGGTCACTGTGATCTGATGATCAAAACCTTTCAACATTAAATCAAGATTGCAAAGAATGATTTAAAGAAGGTCTATTGGCCACTGCACGTGTATCTAACCATGAATGCCAGGACACTTGCTGGCCACAAATTAAACAGTTAGGATCATCTCATTAGTGTGATTTTTCTATGTACCCAACATATCCAGTGATCCGGATCAATGTAAATGTATGCCATGTGCAAGTTCGACCAGTCACCACCATCTAAGCAATGGTTGAGATCACATGAAATGGTGTAGGACAATGGAAAATACAGGGAGGACACCGGACCCAAGGAGAGTCCCAAAGGGAGACAGTCTTGGAGGGTGCAAAAGCACACATAAAAATAAAATAAATAAATGGGATTGAATGGAGATGTGATATCATATAAAAAGTGTATTAAATTGAGATGTTGTTTTGGGTGGGGAAGATCTGAGGCAGGATCTCTGGCTTAAAAGCTCATAGATATTCCACATTAACCGTGGCATTTTCTCCTCTGCACTTTTCCTGACTTTCCATTACATCCTTTAAAAAAAGAGGGTATGCCCATCACAACCTCCATTTGTTGGGCCACACCAAAATCAAGTTTGGATTTTGATAATTTATTAAATAGAGAGGATATTCCACCCTCAAATATTGATAGTTCTAACCCCATATGAGTAATTTAGCCATTGAAGATGGTTAAAAGCATTGTATGTGATGTAGAGCCGGTAGCATACACTTTTATGTTCAAGATGAACCAGAGAAGGCTCGATCGGAAGCAAAAGTTATAAGTACCATTAGAACCCTAAAACATCCATATCTGGCAAATCGAAATGAATTATTCGATGTACCATATATGGTTTTGGAATGGGAGAAACTACTTTAGCCACCCAACCTTGTCCACGCCTAATTTGCGAGATTCCATTAGATCCATGGTGAAAAATTCTTTTTAATTTCGTTTTTATTATTTATAATAAGTTTTAGTTACGATCATAACTCTTGATCCTTAGAACTTTTACTAGAAGTTCCCAACATGAAAAGGGCTTAGAAAAATTAAGAGAATAACATTTTTAGGACAAATTTGACACTTAATATTTTTGGCCATAAACAAAAGAAGTCTAGTAGAAATCATGATCGTTATTATAAATGGTAAACAATTTTTAGGGTGTGAGTTGGAGTTTGATTTTAAAACTTCTTCTTAAGTTTGATATCACTTTTTAAAGAATTGCAAGTTTTTTTGTTTTTTGTTTTTTTTTAATAATCAATCAATTTATTTTGAATTTATTAAAATTTATTTTTATTTTCCATATCTCCTAGTGGATTCGAGGGATCCTTGCGAGAAATCCAAAGAAGCTCCATGGATACAGCGTAACTATTCCCTCGAGGAAGACCCTGATTGACCTCATCACACCCACCTCCGTGTCAGTATGTGTGTGGGAAATGATGACATGATACTTGTAGTGGATACTCTAGTGGGACATCCAATTGATCCATCCGAACCGTCTATCAACCAGCCTACATTTCTTGGTTTACCATGCAAAATAGAGCTGATGGATGATCCGATCCATCAATAGATTAGTTTTATTTTTCATAGCCTTTCATTTTCCAGGCCGTTGATAAGATGGTTAGGATTGTCTGATGAAACTGATTCTTTAAAAAAGATAGGTGATCCTTGATGAGCCCCAACAAATAAATGGCTCGGGTTGTGGGTGGACCTGTTTTTGTAGGCCATCAATCATAGGGTAAGGATCTTCTACTTGGGATATATTTTGGCAAAGACCTCAGCCATGTGGGGCCCATCCGATCAACCGTTTGGATCACTAAACAGTGGTCTCACATGCAGAGAATTCTACAATGCCTCTGACCAAATTACCCTTTCTGGAAGTTAGCCGGACCAGGATCTGTATACATCAAGGTTAAAACTGGATTTCACCGGATCAGTCCAATAGCGGAATCTAGGCGCAGTTCAGTTTTAATCAAATGGTTAGGATTTCTTGATCAATTTGATCTTTGAGATATATTCCATCCACAACATGTCATACAATTTAGACGGTTCAGATGGTTGTTAAGTGCCACATGTCAGAAGGATGACTCACCATCATATTCCAATGGTCCTATTTCCACAAACAAGTGTCTGTCAATCAGAGGTTAGAAAAGTTAAACCAATCTGATTTCACCACTGTCGCTCGGAAACAGTAGGCCTCAGACAGTTTAATTTAGGCTAATGTGTGCCACGTGTATAATATCTAAGTGCATGTGTATCAAGTATGGGACTCTTCCAGAGTATCAAATAACTTTTATCTGAATTTGTCTCTCTCAAGGTGCACTGGATGGTCCGCAGGCAGTTAGAAATTACTGAGAAATTGCAAACCTTTTATTTTTTTAGCTTGTTAGTACACCCCACTGTCGGTTCACAGTTCACTGTTAGCTCTGTGGGCCACCCTGATGTTTGTGTTATATCCACTCGGACCATCCGTTGTTGTCAGCTCATTTTAGGGCATGAGCCCCAACACGAGGGAGATCCAAAATTGAAGTGGGCCACACTAACAGAGGAATGAACGCCCAGTATCGTTGAAACCTTCTCAGATGATGGTGGGTATATCTATTCAATGTACAACAAATCAAAGAGTAAATGCCACCTTATTACAAGCTTAGCATGGAATTAGGCTTATCCAACTGTAACAGGGGGATAATCCCTGTCATATGTAATAATTACATTTTTTTGAATCACATCCCACCTAATCCTTCTGAATACCATGCTCCAAACACCCCTTAAGAGTTTCAATCGGATCAGGCTAATGTTTGTGATTTCCTTTATCTGGGTGGGAATCATCTCATGAATTGGTTTGATGGAATGTAAACACTGAGATGGTTTCAAGGGGGGGTGCGATGTTTCCTGAAGTGTGGCTGGCGTAGGCCTTGTCTCGAGGTGTATATTTAATCGTTGGAATTTAGAGGTTGTATTTGGTGTCATGTAATATAAATTTATTGGAATTCATGTGAATGTGTTCCATAACATGTGTGTATAATGTATTAGTGGAAGGAGAGTACAAAAAGACAAGTGTGACTTATGAATAAGCAATGATCATAGTTTGTATGAAATAAATTTATATTATTTTGCTGTAATTTTAAAATTAAGGGCTTTTGGTGTATTTGATGTGAATTAGATTTTCGAATAGACTTTTAAATGCACAAATTATCATCGATGACAAGCTCCCAAGCAATCTTGAAGTTTTTGTTATATTCTATTTTTGATCATTTTTGAGATAGCCATTTAAAAAAGGATACGTGTTAATGCACGGGAAATGTATGGTGTGCAAAAAATCTTTAGAGATATTTAAAGTGCCTTTTATGAAATTACAGTTGGGGTTGATTTGATGATATACGTCATCTGATGATGGGACATGATTGAGAAGCTCAGAGGTAAAAAGTGGTCGAGTGGAAAGAGTGGTTAAAAACTGTTGAATAAAGAGAGAAATGCTTAAGAGATAGTCGTGAAAGAGATCTATAAGTAACAATAAATCTAACAAAGTAAGTTGTCTCACACCAACCCAATCAAACAAATCAAATTATCTTTCCTTATCATTATTATAGCTTAACTCTATCCTAAGAGTAACAATAATCTAATAGCGATAATCCTTGGTTGTAATCCAGTAGCAATAATCACGTAGGGATGAATGTGATGAGGTCAATTACCGTCTTCCTCAAGGATAACTACTTTGAATCCACGAAGCTTCTCTGGACTCATTAGAGAGACTTCTCGAATTCACGAGGAAAAAGTAAGGAAAAATAGAAATAAATTATAGAAAATTCGTAATTTGATTGATGAATGAATTAAACGAGTTCACAATCCTTTAAATAGGGATACCAAACAATGTGAGAGAAATCAGAATTAAACTACAATTGAAACTCCTAAAATTCGCAACTTATTATAAACAGTAAACTTACTATTTATAGATGGTTGTGATGTCTACTATTGCGTAAGGTTTTCAGCCAAAAATAGTAAATGTTCTATTTGGCTTCACCAAGCTATTTTCCTAATTATTCTAAGCACTTCTTATGTTGGGCACAACTCTTAAAGTCCAATGGATGAAGAGTTATAATCAAACTAAACTTACTATCTATAGTAAAAATGGAATTAAAATAGGAAAATGACTGCCAATCTAGTGGTATTTCGGAAATCCGGCTTGTGCAACCCGTCATGGTTGGGTTGGGTGGCTAGAGTAGCTCGTTCTACTCCAAATTCATATATTTTACGTTCAATAACTTATTTCGGTTTGCGAGATACGCCCGATTTAAGGTCCGACGGTTTTGATCACTTCTGTCATTTTTTTTTTTTCCTGTTTATCTGTTTTCATCTGTAAAAGTCCTATCATATAGAAGGCAAGGTACAACCCATTTTTAGAGAAAGAACTCCACCATTCAACAATCTTCTTATTATCCTATAACTATATCGCAATTTGCTGAATAGGTGACCAATTTTCTCATATCTCAGTTATATACGATCATACTTACATATTTTCCTATCTTAGTGGTTGGGTCAGATTGTTCAGTTTGAATCAAATTGATTCGGGCATACTTTATTGCTAAAAAGTAGACAAGTGTTAAAAGCTGAAAGGATGCGAGTTTGCATTATTTCAAAGAGGCATCTACTTTTCCAAGAAAAGCCGGTATTTGGGCATCTCACATGGGACTGGTTTTCCACTTTCATACACCACTCCTTTCCTTCTGCCTTCTGCTCATTATTTTGTCCTACTCGACTCTGATCAAGACTCTGCAACGCGGACCATGTTGAGTTGAGTCATGACCCAGCTGAGTTGAGGATGACTCGATCAAGTCAACCTGAGTGACCCGTATTTTCAATGCTGACTCGTGGTGCATCAGAGTCAACTCGGATGAGTTCCTATCAGCAATACAAAACATGAAAAGGAAAAACCAAGAAAATCTCTCCCTGGATGAGTTCCTATCAGATATACATTATTTTCTATGGTGTGGCCCTGATGATGAGTGGATGGGGCTAAGTTTTAGCTATGGTTATCATCATGGTGGGGCCAACCTGTTGGACAGAGTGGATGGGGCACGCACATGATAGGTTGGAAGTTATTTGCTAGGTAACACGACTTGACTGCAACCCTAAAATGAAGGATGTAGGTGAGACCCTGGCCGTAGGGTCCACCTTAATGTACTCACTGTATTTACACGCCATTTATATGTTTTTTTTCTAACTTATTTTAGAACATAGTACAAAAAATAAAGCAGATAAAAACTTAAGGTGGACCTCATCATATGAAAGGAAATAATTGTCTTTGAACGCCCACCATTAAAAACTAGCTAGTGTCCACCGTAATGTTTATTGACCATCCAACCCGTTGATAAGGCCAGACAGACTTGGATGAAGGGAAAACTTCTGTGGCCCACGAAATATTTTTAATTGTCAATAACCACTTTCCTGGAGTGTGTGATCCACCTGAAATTTTTATCTGCTTCAAATTTGAGATCATGGTGTAAAATAAGCTGGAAAAACAGATGAACGGTGTGGATATAGTCTCAGCCACATCGCTGGTTCTGGGGTGGCAGCCAAGTGGGGCTCTTCGCTGGGTGGATAGAAAGTTATTGTCAAACAACATGTGATCATCTCACACGGAGGCATACAGAAATGCTCCAGCTATAGTGGCAACGTTATCACCATAATCATGGTGGTAACGACCTCTGTGGGCCCACCATGATGTGTTGAAGACATCCACTCCGATCATCATGCATGCATGCCCTCCCATATTTAGGTGAGGGCCCAAAAATCAGGGCAATCCATGAAGCAAGTTGGTCACACTATAGGTAATATGCAAGAAGGGAAACTGACCCTTGATTCCATGGAGGGCCCACCGTGTTTTATATATACCTTCCACTACATTCATCCGAAGGACCTATCCCATATGAGGAAGCATCTAGAAAATTAGGCCATTTAGAATCAAGGGCCCCAACACAATATTAAAGGTGGGCAACCCCTCCAAAATATTCATATTCCCTGACTTACTTTCTAATGATTTGACCTAATTTTCGAGCCTAGGGCAAATTATTAGGGCCATGTAAGATGGACGGACTATGACGGATCACATTCTAATGGCCCCACAAAGGTTGTTTGTTATTATTATGTACTTAAACCTCATTTTTTTATTTATATAATAATTCATTTATTTACATTTATTGATGTGAGTGAAACTTTAAACTCTGTCATCCTTGAATACTTGAGAATGGAAACGATGATTTCATACCAAAAAGTTGATCATGATTATTTAAATAGGTTTAGGTAACCTATGATGGTACGTGGCCACCTTGTTTGATTGCGAGTGGGAATGGACGGTCTCTATCATCTACTTATCTCGATAAGTTGGTGGTTTTACCTACCTCATGTGAGATAGGGAAAGTTCATTGATATGGAATTTCATAATTAGACTCTTTGGATACTTGCATTCACTTTGGGCCCATTTGAAATATAAGATTAAATGGCATTGAATTGCATTAGGTGGAATTAACACTATTATTATGCAATGATTGTACTTTTGGAAATATATGGTATTTTGATTGTGCAATCATATTTGGGATTAAGCTTGGTGTTAAGGGAAACCTACATTTGGTGGACTATGGAATTGTCATCAATGGACTAAATTTTCCAATTGATGCCCGTCACTTGTATGCATATGCAAGTCGATTTGTCATGCGTAACGACACACATGGATGGATATGTAGATAAAACATATGAATAAATGTGGGGCCCACAAATGTAGTGAAATCCCATTGCATCTCTTAATGAGATTGAATGATATGATGCCTTGATAAATCCAATCTTTCTCATCATTTCCAAAGACTGGATATAATTTACATGGGACCAAATGCAATTTCATATATACCAGCTAATCCTAACTAATCACACGTTCTAAACATGTCATTCAAGTCTCTAGACCAAGGAACCTATTATGTTTAGACTAAATCGACTTATTTATGAACTAGTTTTGACTAATCCTTAAACTTAATGACGAGTGAGAAATTCAAAATCTTGGTGTAACATGCTTTTGCTCACTCTATGAGGTTATAAAATAATCCACATGTGATTGTGGTAGGGTGCATGCATTAGAATCCCATTGAGGCTCACATGATCCAATAAATGATCCACTTGGTTACTAAGGATATGATTAGTAGATTGATATTGTGGTTTAGACCATCTATCTATCAATTATATATATATATATATATATATTATATATATATATATATATATATATATATATATATATATATATATATATATATCAAATTACTCTTGATTGGATATATATAATGGTAAAGATTTGTTGATCCATCCCTTGGGCCTATATGGGATATTTCGCCAGGGATAATGACCACAGTAAGTGAAAGGATTTGGTTAATTTGCCTACATGGATAAGAAGGATAGCAGACTTTAGATGTGTAGGGCACTGCAAAGTCTTTAGAGAAGAGGAACACTATAATTGGGATCTCTCTTAAACAAAAATCTATTCCTTATAAGTAAATCATATATTTGAAGAAGAGACAGAGACGTTACCACTAGAGAGAGAGAGGCAAAAGAAAAGAAAAGGTGTGGAGAACTGTATCTCCCTCTCATCTTCCTACATCCACATGTGTTGGATCCACCCATGGCATGCACTCACATTCACATGCCTGTAGCCCTATTATAGGGGTGTGTAGAAAGGTATTTCAGTCACTTCTTATATATGATAGATTGGGAAGAAACCTCCTGCTTTAGAGGATTTGTATCGAGTGACCACATATGATTTCATGGCATTGATCACAAGTAATCCCAATAGTAGGATTTCTACTTTTTTCTTTGATTACATCTAGATGGGAATCAATGTTAGTTTTAAAATCTGGATTTATTTTATTTTATTTTATGATTTCATTGTCTTTCTAATTCCAAGCATTGGATACCGCAATTTTTGTGTGGGATGCCTGGTATTTTGCTCATTAGAGCTCTATCGGTCCGATCGGCAAAGTGTAGGTTTTCTCAAGAGTAGAACATGTTCTCTCAATTTGAATTGGTCTGACTAATGGGGGTCTGTTAGTCCGACCAATGAACTTCGATTAAGTTATGCGGTTTTGAGCAAATTGGGTATTTAAGCCTAATTACGATTATGGCTTGACATTAAGAGTGTTTTCTCCCTAAGGGAAAATGTTTTATGAGGTGAGAGGGTTTTCTACACTTATAAGGGCTTGGGAAGGAATTTTCTTAAAGGGCTAGGATTTTCCTAAATGTGTCTCACAAGGAGAGATTGGGTAATTCTCTAATTGGAGAAAGCGAGTAGTGTAAACTATAAGACTTTTGATTATAGTAGAAATCTCTGTCGCTTTGTGTCGTGGTTTTTTCCCGCAAGAGTTTTTCCACATAAAATATCTTATGTTTGTGTTTTCTTTTTTGATTGTTTTGGCTATTCTAATTATTGTGATTGTTCTATCTTTATTAAACGTGCTTCTTCAAAGCACACAAATTAACGATGGTGTTGGATCTAAATTTCTAATACCTAGGATTGATTCCAGTTTGTTGTGGCTCAGAATTACATCATAGTGGTGTCAGATAAGAGCTGGTTAACTCCAAAAAAATGGTATCAGAACGTCCGGTTTAAGGATGTTTGGGAATTCAACGAAGATGTCAGGGTCGAAATTCAACATACATAAATTTGATGGGAAGAACAATTTTAGTTTGTGGCAGTAGAAAGTTAATGATATTCTAGTATCACAAGGGTTGAGCAAGGCGTTGTTGGAGACTAAACTAGAGAAGATGTCAGATTATGATTAGAACAAACTTGTGGAAAAGGCTATGAGCACCATTCGTCTATCTATTGGATGAAGTCATGTACAACATTCTAGATGAGGGATCTCTTCTGGAGATGTGGAAGAAACTAGAAGACTTATACACGGCGAAGTCCCTCACTAATAAGTTGTTTGTGAATAAATAACTTTTCGAGTTATAAATGAAGAAATGATCAGATCTCTTAGAGCACTTGAACTCATTTACGAAGGTGTGTAGTGAGTTGTTAAGGGCTCAAAGTGACGATCGAGAAAGAAGATAAAGCGGTGCTACTTATAGCATTGCTTCCCACTTCATATGACCATCTCATCACTACTTTGATGTATGAGAAGAATACATTAAAGCTGGAAGAAATCACTACAGCCCTCATTTTTAATGAAATGAGGAAGAAGTCAAGTGATGAAGACTCTCAGGCGGAAGTGTTGGTTATGAAAGGGGGTCAAGGATATGAGAGATCTGTGGAGCGATATCGGTCTAACAAGAAGAAAAAGTTTATATCAAAATCAAAGGCTAAGGATGGATGCTTTTATTGTAGTGTGAAGGGGTACTTCAAGAGAGACTGACAGAAAAGGAAGGATGATCTAAAAAGCAAGGGTAAAAAGAATACGGGTGAATCGGCTAGCGCAGCGGAAGAGAGCTCAGAAAGAGATCTCCTCATGGTCTCCTTAGGTACGAGACATCTTTCAGATACTTGGACACTCGATTCAGGATATTCATATCATATGTGCCCGTATAAGACTTAGTTTGATTCCTTCGAGTCCTATGATGGTGGAAGTGTTTTGATGGAGAATGACGTAGTATACAAGGTCATCGAAATACGAACCATCAAGGTAAAGATGTTTGATGGAGTTATAAAAACTCTAGGTGATATTAGGCATGTCCTGGATCTGAAGAAGATTTTGATATTTGATCAAACTCAAGGGTTGACAACCCCAAATGCAAGGCTGCGATGCAGTAATAAATCGGTGAGACTAAGGTCAAATCCTCAGGGAATGGGGAACACGACCTAGAAGTAGTCTAACAGTAAATGTTGGTCTGGATTTTTAATCCAACGATATAAGTAAAGTGTTTAAAATAATAATTAATAAAGACCAAGGATCCATGAACCCACTTATAACAATCACAATATCTCATTCGTTGATTCAATGGTATCTCAATTGGAATCGAAGTCCTATACTATCCAATCAGAGGATAATTCTATTAAACTGATCATGAACACCAATAAGAATTTCAATTCAATCGAATGATTTTTTCATGAAGCACTCGGATCCCAATCGCAGGGAATTAAGAATATCTACTATACCTAGAGGCGATACTGGATCAATCAATTATACAGATCGAATCCTTCTTTAATTTAGCATTGTAATTGTACTTCCAAGCATCTAATGTGCCCGGAGTCGACAATGGATCAAAGATAAAACAACACAAAAGCTTTAAAGTAAAATACAAGTAATTTTAATCTACTATCATAATTCAACATATTGTTATTGAATCAAATAAACTAAATATTGTAATTAAACTACGAGCTTCATCTCTTAGCCTTAGCTAAGAGATTTGCCTAACATTGTGACATAGGGGAGGACATGAGGTCGAGCACCGTCTTCCTCAAGAGGATAACTATTCCAAATCCACGAAACTTCTCTGGACTCCTCACAGAGACTTCTCGAATCCACGAGGAAAGAAAGGAGAAAATAAGAATAAATTCTAATAAATTCAAAATTGATTAATGAATGAATAAAAATGAGTTCACAACCCTTTAAATAGGGGTACCAAGCAATGGGAAAGAAATCAGAATCAAACTACAACTAAAACTCCTAGAAATCACGACTTACTATAAATAGTAAACTTACCATTTATAGACGGTCGTGATGTCTACTAGTGCGAAAGGTTTTTGGCCAAAAATAGTAAGTGTCCTATTTGGCTTCACCAAACCGTTCTCCTAATTATTTTAAGCTCTTTTCACATTGGGCGCAACTCCTAAAGCCCGACGGATGAAGAGTTATAATCAAACTAAAACTTACTATTTATAGTAAAAATGAAATTAAAACAGGGAAACGACCGTCGATCTAGGGGTTTTTCGCAATTTTGGGTTACGCAACCTGGCATAGCGGGGTTGGTTGGCTAAAGTAGCTCGTTCTACCCCAAAATCATATATTTTACGTCAGATAACTCATTCCGGATTGCGAGATACGCCCGATCTAAGGTCCGACAGTCTGGATCACTTCTGTCGTTGACCGGTCCTTTTCTGATCAATCTTGGCCATGAAACTATCCACGACCCGCTTTACATCACATTGCTTAGCCTAATCTCTTAGAAGAAAATAAAAGAAAAACTAGAAAGACAAACTAGATTTAAGGGATTGAAGAAGAAGGACAGATCCGTGGAAGCTCCGCTACCCCTAGGTCTTTCTCCCAAGATCTAATTCATAACTAGGAAAGCTTAAAACACCCCTTTAAATAGGGAAAACTCGCATCGACTTGTAACTGACTTCAATTTTATGCACTTTTGTTACACTTCGGTCCTATTGACTGTCACCTTCGGTTGTAGCCAAATATACCTTCGATCACACCGAATTTCACTTCGGTTGCAGCAGAATTTCAACAAAATAGATTTGAAGTCTGGTTCCCTCAGGTCACACCAGACGCTACACCAAAACAGTAAAAAAAAAAAAAAAAAAACACAAAAATGCTTGGTTTTAGTCTGTCGCAAACAATCTTGGTTTAACGACGGATCTTGTCCATCTACAAATTTTATGATGGACAATGATTGTCGTAAAAGCAGGAAGAAGTCCGTTACTACATGAATATTTTCACTAGATGGAATAGAATTCGTTGTTATTTTACGAGGGATACAATTCGTCATAAAATTTGAGACGGATGTAATCCATCACAAAATTAGTTTTTCTCGACGGCTTCCGCAAAAAAATTCACCCAACTTTCCACATTTTAACATTTACTGACGGACTTTTCAAAATTGTGTGATGGATCATCGGCTGTCACAAATGCTGCCGAATTTCTAAGTTTTGCCCAAACCTCAATATTATTATTTTTATTGTAGAATTTGATGGAAAATTATACTTTATTTTAATCAAAGAAGTGATGTTTAATAAAATTAGTAACTTTTGCCCTAAACTTCATTATGTTTTTTTTTTTTTTTTTTTTTTTTAAATTTATTTTATTTTATTTTTATGAATTGATTAAATACATAATTTTTTTATATTGTTTTTTTTTTAATTAATTAAGTGGAATTTATGTTTATTTTTGCATGAAAACTAGTTTTAAATGCATGACAATATCACATGAAAAAATCACTAATTTGTAGTTTCTGGAAGAAAAAAAAAGAAAAAAAAAAAGAGAGATTTAAAAAAAATGAAGTAAAATTGAAAAGAAATTAAGATTAAAAAATAAATCAAAATTTTGACAAAAAATATCATCTTGAAAAAGAAAATTCTAAAGTTAAAAATAAAAATAAAATTATAATTCTAAAACAAAATGTTGAGAAGTTTAAGGAAAATAGACATTTTGAGAAAATTGAGATTTTGAAAAAAAAAAATTGATTCAATAAAAATCAGGATTCTGAAAAAAAAAAATAAAAAAAATTGACATTTTCAAAAAAATTGAGAAGTTTTAATAAAGTTGATAATTTTGAAAAGAATTAGATTTTGTTAAAAATTAACATTTTCGAAAAGTTAAAAAAAAAATTGTGATTCTAAAAATGAGAGTTCAAAAGTTAGAAAAAAAATTAAAAATGTTGGAGAAAAATTGAGATTTTGAAAAGAATTCATATTTAAAAATAACCGAGTTGTTGAAAAAAAAAAATTGACACTTAAATTTTTTTCGAGAAGTTAAAAAAATATGATTTTGAAAAAACAAATTGACATCTTGAAAATGTTTAGTTCGAATAAAGTAAGAACTTTGAAAAAAAATAGATTTTGGAAAAGAATTTGAGATTTTGTATTTTGAAAAAAAATAATGAAAAGTTTGATAACAAAAATGAGGTTTTGAAAAAAAAAATTAGAATTTAAATAAAGAATTGACAAGTTCGACAAAAAACATTTTAAATAAGAAAATGGAGAATTTCGTAACAATAGAAATTTTGAAGAAAAAATGAGATTAAAAATTTGAGATTTTGGGAAAAAATTGACATTTTGAAAAGGAAAATTGAGAAGTTACAAAAATTGTGATTTTGAAAACAAAAATGAAAATGTTTGAGAAAAATCGTGATTTTGAAAAAAAAAATGAGATTTAAAAAAACACTGGGATTTTGAAGAAAAATTATCATTTTGTAAAAGAAAATTAAAAAGTTGAAAAAAAATGGTGCTTCTGAAAAATAAAATAAAATTGGCATCTTGAAATATTTTAAAAGTTTTAATAAATTGATAAGTTTGAAAGGAAAATTAGATTTTGGGAAAAAATTGAGATATTGAAAAAAAAAAAAAAATCAAAATTTGTATTTTGAAAAAATTTGAGAAGTTTGATAACATATATGAGATTTTGTTAAAAAATTCGTAAAAAAAAAAAAAGTAGAAAAATTAAGATTAAAAAATGGACATTTTGACTGAAAATTAATGTCATTTTGAAAAAGAAATTTAATTACTTAAAAAATTGATAATGATTAAAAAATGAGATTTTGAAAACACTAAGATTTTGATTAAAAAAATGTAACATCTTGAAAAAGAAAATTGATGAGTTTTAAAAAATTGAGATTTTGAAATTTTTTTTTTCAAAATTTGTATTTTGAAAAAAATTGAAAAGTTTAATAACAAAGATGTGATTTTGTTAAAAATTTTGAAAAAGAAAAAGAAAATTAAGATTAAAAAATGAACATTTTTACAGAAAATTGACATTTTGAAAAGGAAAATTAAGTAGCTAAAAAATTGATAATGATTATAAAAATGAAATTTAAAAAACAATGAGATTTTGACAAAAATTTAACATTTTGAAAAAGAAAATTAATAAGTTAAAAAAAAAACTTATTTTGAAAAAAAAAGTTCAAAAGTTTTTGAAAAAATTAACGGGTGTGGCCCATGAAAGTAATGGCCAAGATCAAAGCAAAGCAAAAAGAAAAAGAAGAAGAAGAAAAAATGGGAATCCATGCAAAATCGAACATTTAGAGCGCGGGGGATGATGAAGATAGAAACTAGAAGAATGTTTGCATTATTCGAAGTAGAACGGGCCAAAAAAATCTCGCTAGATGGAGAACCGGCGATAGCCAGGTTGTTGCTAGTCCGTACTTTCTGACCCCACTTCTGCCAGATTGGCTCTGAGGCCCACGTTAGGTAAAAATGATAGGTAACATCAGCCATAGGCACCCTGGTTGCCGCAAATACCCCGAATGGACCTCTACTTCGACTAGAATGCGATCAACATTGTCTAGATTCTTTTCCAAGTGACCAATCATGAAGATGTGGGCCCGAAATAAGCCTGTCAGACCTGAAAGTACTCAAATGATGATCACGGTGAATCCAAATGATCCAGACCGTTATAGCATCACCAAAACATAATCCATACTGTCAATTAACTTCCTCAATATCAGAAACATCAAGAAAATGCCTGAATGACCAATATATGGAGTAGAAAGGTACATTTCATTGATCGTGACCATCAACTCACGATTCGATGGACTAGATCCTAAGAAAAACTAGCATCAAATGTGACCGTTAACTCACGATCTCTGAAAATACAAAAGCATTTCCCCGAAGAGTGAAAAAAGCATGGGATGACAGATCCGATTAATTATGGATTAGAATCTTGACCACAAAAGTGTGGGACGACGGATCCGATCAATAATGGATTGAAATCTTGACCAAAAAAGTGTGGGATGATGGATCTGATCGATCATGGATCTGAGTCTTGACCATAAAAAGCGTGTGGGACGATGGATCTGATCGATCATGAATCGGAATTTCGACGACAAAAAGTGTGGGACGATGGATCTAATCGATCATGGATCAAAATCTTAACCACAAAATAGTGGGACGATGGATCCGATCGATCATGGATCGAAATCTTAACCATAAAAGGACCACAGAATGACGGAATCGATTAGTTGTAAATTGAAATCCTAGCCGCCATCCACAAACAAATCTCCATCATAAAAGCCAGACTTGATCACAATTAACCTTCTAGATCATCCAAAAATAAATCAAGTCTGAATACCCTGTGAAACGATGGAATTGATCAACCATCTCTAATCAGACCCTTAATCACAACCACTAATCAGACTTGCATCAAATGAACCATCCCTAACATATCTCATTCCTAAATGCGACAATCAAAATCTAAGCAATAAAGTACAATATCTTCAAAATCCATAATCCCTAGCTAAGTCAATCCCCATCACAACTAGCATGCATACTAACCCCTCATGTATTTTCAATAAAAACCATCTTATTTAAAGTCTCATAAGCATCCCTAGTGGAGATGACCAATAAACTGGGCGTATTTCATCATACAATAAAAACACCCACGGAGTATCACCCCTCAAAGTGGGGCGACTTTCAAAATTACAAAACATTTTCAAAATAAGACGTCAAACTTCCGAGGCACTAAGAGATCTTTCTCTAGGTAGGAATCAACGTAAAATAAAATAAGATCCGATATCTCATAATTTTTGTCGGAGATTATTGGATTTGAATGTACATTAAAGTACGATTAGACTGAACTCCAGTGTCAACTCCATTGTATGAAATGCTAATGCTTTGAAAAGATGATAGGCTAAGACTAGTAAGAAGAAATCATCCAAACGATGAAAAAGATAAATTGTAACCTAAGTGTCGATACTAAAAGATTACATGAAAAAAGGTCATGATCCATACATACCTAGGCATGTACGCTTGCAAATTTTGATCAAGTCCAAGTCGACATAGTGAGTTTCACTTAATGCTGCAGAAAGCGCATGACTGCTAATCACTTTAACGATCAAGCAAAATAAGTACTCTTGGGGTGATCTGGGAAGCAATGGACAATCCAATACCGGGTTAGTTGTTGAGAGTCAAATATTGCATATTAGACCCCAGTTATCGCTTGGTTTTATGAACATGATAATGTTTAACATCCTATTTTAATCGTGTTTGTGTTGCAAGGTGAATTTAAGAGCTTGGACTGAAAATGGTACTAAAGACATGAATTTGATGCTCACGAATCACCAAGGTAAGGGATAGATCGTAGGGGACCGTGATCGAAGAATTCACATGCCAAAGATCCGAGAAAACTAAGTGTTTGAAATTAAAAAGGCCTAAAGAGCGTCCTGAATGCAAGATCATAGGGTTCCCACCATCCATTTGACTCGAAGCCTGAGGACCCTAAAACAACCATACACGTAAAATTTCAGCCGTTGGATCTCTGTGGAGTGGCTCAACGGACAGATCGGCCACTAAATCATTGATCTGGGGCCCACCTGATCTCTGGATATGCCTCAATTTCGGACTCAACCATTTAAATTAGATGGTGAAGTCGATGAACGGAACGAATTTCCAAGATTCATCACGGTGGATCCCATCCTGCAGTGCACGCACACACCACAAGAGCAGCACGCGCGGTGCACCAAATCTGGTCAAACTGGCCAGCAACCGCTGACCCGCTCAAATTCGAAATAAAAAAGATATCGCAATCCTGCTGTGAAACAGGGGCTGCGGATGAATCCTTGTGGGCCACCATCATAGCCCATGCAGATGATTCAAGCCGTCCATCATGCAGAGGAGATCAAAATGGTCAAACCCATGTTGATCGTATGCAACTATGCACGCACACATGACCGCTACAGAGGTCACAAGAAGGCTGTTCTCCAGAGTTCAAAACAATGCATCGTGATTAATTATTTGGGCCGCACCATATATGGATCAAAATATGGTTTCTTGGGCCAAGATTCCCAGAGGAATCCAATGGACGGAGGAGTGGATTTCTCTGTTAACGATGATTGTGGGGTCACCGAACATCTCAGCGCGAGAAATTGCCAGGTCGTGCGTCTGTGGTCAGGATCGGACCAATGATCCTGACCGTCCAAACGACTCCCAAGGGATGTCCGACCAAGCCCAAGAAGGCTGATCGGAACAGATCTTGCAATAGGGCCATCTTTGTCCCAAAAACGTGATCCAATGCAAATCATTTTCGCATTTTCTCGCACCGCAAGAATAGGCTTGCGAATTTCGTAATTCTCCATTGCGAAACAAGGTTGGTTTCGTAAATTGACCTGCTGGCTGTTGCCTATAAAAGAAAGAAGAAAGAAGAGAGAAGGAAAGGATGTGAACAACAAGAGGAGAGAATGAGAACGTGGCCGACTCCATCTGATTAAGTTTTTTTTTTTCCCTTTCGGTTGATTTCTGTTTTTATTTTTCAGAGATTCTAGCCTAATCATGTCGATGATCGGCTAAACCTCTTAGCCAGGGCTAAGAGGTGAAGCTTGTAGCGTGATGGGTGTTTTCTACAACTTTGATTTATGTTAAGTTGGACTCTTTTTTTATTTGGTTTGATTATAAGGAATATTCATAATTTTTTTTAATGGTTTATTGTGACTTAAATTACAACGGATCTGCGATAGCTTTGAGTATGTCCTTTTCATTATTATTGTGAAGTTAGGAAGCTCTGTTATTTACTTTGTCTCATGGGCATGGTTTTGTGATAAAATTAATTCTAATTCTCATACCTCTCATCTCTTGAAAACTGGGATCAAAGGATTTTCGTATTTGATTTTTAATGATATATCTTCCAACTAGATGAAGATGAGACTTTAAATCCAGTTGCGTTCGTGAATCAAGCATAGATCTCCTTGATCTCTACAAGTGGATCCTTGGAAACCCTAGTTTCCCACCGTTGAATTTTACAAGTTTTAGTTAGAGTTATTCACCATTATTCTCTTAAATTTTCTGGTTTAGATTACATCTTTATCTAGTTCTAGTTACTTTCAAAATACGTACAAGGTTTAGTCCCTGTGGATTCAACCTCGGTCTTACCGAGATTAATTATTACTACATTGCAACCCTATACTTGGGGTGGCGAACATCAGTATCTTCGTAAGGCCGCAGAAAGCTAAGGGACTTTACTGTACCTTTTCGATGTTAGTACTGATCAAGAGGGAAAGGGTTGCGATTGACGGTTCGTGCAGGGATAATTACAATTTTTTCCTCAAACTCTCGCGACATGTGCGAGTTTTTTATTTCTAGGCAACCAGCTGACACAGACACAAAGGCAGACAACGAATTTAGATAACAATTTATGATTGACTTTGCAAAGGCAGGGTGTGTTCTTGCTTTGGCATTCCGTTGCACACAACCTATGCTAAAGAGGGGCATCTGTAGACACCCCACCTTGGGCTAATAAGTTAATTGAGTTTGAACTGATGGATGGACAATCGAACCCCAATCCTAAACCCTAACTATGTAAGCTTAAACCCTAAGAACCCCATTCCTAAACCCTAAACTCAGCCCATTCAACCTAGTAAACCTGGTCAACCTAACCCTGAACCCTAGGAACCTAAAACACTAGAGCCTTGAGTCAGATCGGCGAGTCAACTCACTCGGTCAGCCTACCCAATCCCACAACCCAGTTAAGCCAGAAACCAAGCTTGAACCCAAGCCTAATCGGAAAAACGGTAAAAACGTCAAAGCAACAACTTTCACAACATAACTTCCACATGCTTGCAGGATGCTGCCTACCAAAGTAGGGAGTTGACACTGTAACATCCTGAATTTTCACGACCAGAGTTTATACTTATGCCCGAGAAAACCGGGTGTTAATAATGTAAAACTTGGATGCTTTGAAAATCGCACTGTATTTTTTTCATTTAGATCACATAGAAATATATTTCTGAAGGTAACATTCTCAAGAATAAAATCAACTATATTGATTATTTCATCGGAGTAAAAGAATTCATTAAATAATCAAATGCCTTCTCAATGGAAGCTTATTACATTATCAGAGTTCTCAGAGGAAGTGTAGAACTAAGTCATAAAAACTATCTTCTTATTCTTTCAGTATAATCTTCCATATGAAGTTTGTTCTCTAGGTCTTCAATCTCTACGTCACCTACATAATTTGTATGGTTGGAGAGGGTTAACGCCCTACTCAAAGTGATGGTTATCTTTTAAGATTAACAATAATTCAAGAGATTCACGAAAGTAATGTAAGGGACGTTATGTACTCCACTAATACGAGGGTATCAACATGCGCAAACAACCTACATAAGATGCATGCTTAGCAAAGCATGTGTGGCTCATAATACGTAGTGATCATCACAATATGGAAAACAGTTTCATGATATCCAGCTCGACCCGCACTCTCACCATACGGATATTCACTGGCATGACCAACGCTACCGTGGATTAACGTGAACACCTCAAGGCGCACAACATATGAGTCGGATGAATTACGTGACACGATTTATTCATGGAGTGATTATTTGTGACATCCAATCTTGGAAGTGATGTGACACTGCATTTGTTAATTACATACATCGATTTGTGCACCACTACCCAAAACTCATGGAATTACGTAACGACCAAGAGGGTCTCTACCTAGAGCGCATTACGTCCATGATAGATTATTGAATCACTAGTTGTGATATATCTGACCACATCACTTACACTTATAGAGAATATAAACTGAATCATGGAGGTTCTGGAATATCAAGACTCATGCCCAAGCCTTAAAGATAAATAGCACAAGGCTAATATAGAGAAGAGTGATAATGGTCAACTCAAACAGTGGCAATGACCAACATAGCAAATAGGAGAGTGACAATGGTCAACTCAATAAAGAGACGAGTGGTAGGGCCAACTCAAATAAAGAGATGAGTAGCAAGGGCAAGGCTTGTATCGATGCCCCCTACATAATTTCAGAAAGATCACTTGTAATCAGCATTATACTGTAAGCCAAAGGCAAATAATTGATGGTAAAACATATAATTGCAGGGCAAATTCAAAGTAATATGAAGGCATGTAAAAGGCAAGATAAAATAACATGAAAGCATGTAAAAGGCAAGATAAATATAACTTAAATTAATGTAAGCTTAAAGGATAAAACCCTCACCTTCGGTTATTTGATGCCTGCTAGTAAGGTTAAAGGCCTTGAGTAATCTTAGGATCAGAACTTGCTTTCCTGTCCTATCTCATACGAACTGATTTATCAGGATTGGTGTCCATTTAGTAACGTTTTTAAATCTTACCCAAGTGTAGTGATTCTAACAGGTGCGAATTATCTTCCACTTTCAATGTTCTGAAGGGAATAGGGAAGATCTGAAAAAGGAAAAGGAGGGACTGGGTTTGGACTTGAACTAACGTCGAGTAGCAACTCAGAGGCTGACTCGGCGAGTTGACTCAAATGAGTCACTCGACCATCCTTCCCTCTTCTTTCTTCTTCCTTTATGGCTTCCTTCTCTTTTCCCTTTTCTTTCCTTCTCTCACTTTCTTTCTCTCTTTCTTGCCTAGCAAGGTTACTGGACCCAGAATCAATTCGCAGCTCGATCAGCGACTCAGCCGAGTCAGCCCACGCAACAACCCTCGAGCGGAACTCACTCTCTCCCTCTCTTGTTTTCTTCTTCTTCTTTCCTTCTCTCCTGTTTCTTTCTCCTTTTCCTTTCTTTCTTTCTCTTCCCGGTCATTTTTATACTAGCAAGCGTCTTCCAGAGTGTTCTTAGCAAGCTGCGTAAGAGGAGGATGGTTGCGCACAGACTCTTAGCTTTCTTGCGAAAACCGTTCGCATGGTTTTCCTCTTTTTATTTTCAGGTGAGGTTAGTTGGATCCTAGGAGAGACTTTAGGAGGATCTTGGGCCTTATCGAATGGATGCCTTGGATCCGTCCCTGCCTCCTTGATCATGGCCGTTCACGTTCCTACAACGGTTCTGTTTTCATCGTCACAGTGTAACAACAGAGAAGTTTACATTCTTCTGGCGTGTTGAGACCAATCCAATCCTTTTGGCGATCTTGGCTATGGTCAGAATTCTCCCTGCCGTGGATTGAACGGCTCTGATTCGTCTGGGGTCTCTGATAGTGCGTTTCTTGGTGGCATGAACTTCGCGGTTGCGAGAATCTGCAAATTCACTCTTGCAGACGTTATTCTCATCCTCTCTGAGGGTTGATGGGGTCCACTTATGGTGACATCTCCATGGATTCCCTCCCTCTGTTCATCCAACGAGGTTTGATCCACGTATTATGAATGGTGGATCGTTTCTTTACCTTGGCAATGGGTCCGGTTTGAACGGTGGAGATGGTTCTGTTTACACTCAAAACCTATGGAAATGGGGGCTGGTGGTCGGTCTGGTCTTATGATCACAATGACCGATTCAGATCCTTCGATCCATTTCAAATGGTGGGCCACCACTCGTCCCAAGTGAATGTTATCCGTTCGTTGCGGCGGGAATTTTTAAAAAGGAAGGAAATCCTTTCCTAGCTCGGGTTAGCGTCCTGCTGACCGCACTTATAGTATAGTGCTCTGCAAGGGTGCATGCGTTGTGTGCACATGCCATTCATGGTGGGTCCACAATGATGTCTCAAGAAAATCTACACCATCCATTCATTTTTCCATTTACTCTAAGGGGTTGAGCCCAAATTTGAAGCATATCCAAAGATCAGGTGCCCATATCTGAATGAATATCTGTTTTAGCCACCGATCATGCTGATCCAACGGCTGAACTTTGTCATGTATGGTTCATTTATGATACCTAGGCCTGATATAAAGTTTCATGCCAAAAGGATCGTGAGAACCATGTGATCTAGAATTCAGGGGTCTAGTTTAGTGGCATTTTCATAATTATTGTTGATCTAAGAGTTTTGTGAAATCTAATGGTTCTACATGGTTATATGCACCTTTCCAAACAATTATTACCAACAGACTTGCATCTGGATCATTACGGATAGGGGGTTATTCGCCAGTTCATTAAAGGGAAGGTGCCTATGTCGAATCACATAATGGATGATCTTGTCTTAAAATCAATGGTCAGATGGCTTGGTCTATTGATTAGAGATCATTCCTAACGATTAGGTTTGTGTTAGGGTGAGGATATAAGGTTAGGATAGTTAGATTTATATCGTACGCATGTACATATTACGTTAACTTCTTGGTAATCCTCGAGAACTTTTAATACACGGGTATTGAAAAGTTCGGGGCGTTACAATCCGACAGTAGAACAAATCGATGCATGTGGAACTCTCCTTTTTAAGTCCCAAGTGTGCGATTGAGGTACATTTACTCCGACGCCCATCACATTACCAAAAATTACCCTTTTAATACCTTATCCTACCCATGAGATGATGCCAAGTGGCAATTTCCAATCCCAACCCTTTAACTACCTTTTGCCTCTAGGATTACCATGAATTACAAGAAAACTGGGTTTAGAGGCTATAAATAGCCCTTTTCCCTTCTTATTTCAAGTATCCATTCTCATTTCGAGACACGTACTACACCCAGAAGCATTAGGCTTTCAAGGAAGCATCACTCCACTAAGGAGAGTGAGGGTGAGAGAGAGAGCCCAACCCTAGTCTAACCTTGCCGAGCCATAGTCCGAGCCACCTAAGTTCAAATATGAGCCACTCAATCTAGCCTTGTGACACTATCGTTCATTCAACCGTTCAAGCCTCAATCAGTTTCTTCGAATCAGTGCATTAGCATCGCGTAACACTCATTACCTTTTTAACCCCCCTGCTCCTTATATCATCAGCATCATAGTGCATTTCATCGCTTCCTCACATTTGATTGGCGAGCGTATGTTTTGAGGTTCAGATCACGTCCACTAGAAACCTTAGCCAATTAGCTGTCATTTTATCATAAGCATCCATGCAATATCAGGCATCTCATACACACACACTTTACACCTTGCACTTGATCGTTTCAAACGTATGCTCTGAGGCTTGCCGATATAGTCGGATCATGCCCATCGAAAATTCGGATTGGTTAATCTTCACTATTATTGCATCACATTACATTTTGCATGCAAGAACTAACCTCATTGCTCATAAATTAGTAAGATCTTGTGAGGTAAAGACCGTATGTCCATACAGGCAGAGTGTGTACCTAATACCTTCCCTCCTGTAACCGCAGTCCTTTACTCGGAATCTCTGGAACATAAACTCACAAGTCATATTAGGGTTAAGGATCTTCAAGTTCTCAATCCTAAGGTTTCTATAAGGGTATAATCGACTATAAGATCATAATAATTGGTTAGTGGTGACTCTAGTCAAATATTATACCCTTTACCCCTTTAATTATTTTTACAAGGGTATAATCGAGCGTTTCTACAAGGGTATAATCGAGTGAGGTAACCAGCGGAAGAAGTGATAGTCGATTTCCCATCTCTTCGAGAAATCCACCCTTTAGCGTCCACAGTTAGCTGCAGCAAGGGCACACATGTTTCATATCCCACGCACGTGGTAGAGCCAACTAATCACCACGGTGGCCTCATGACTAAAGTTGGGTATCGACCAAAACGTAGTCATATTTAGTGATATATTCAATTGGTGCACCATGATGCATGTCTCGCATGGTCCCTATGGGAAAAATATTTGAGGAGTGGATCAACGACTACGTTGAGTTGGCCTAACATCACAACACATTATTCATGTTCATGCAGAGAAGAAGACAGTTATCACTTAACGAGAGTGGGACGTGTGTGCAACTAATGACTAATGCATGGTAAATGACTAGCATACATGGATCGTTTAATATATAGGCCACTATTGTCTTTGGGTCCATATAGTTATCTCCACATCAATAGATACGAGAAGTGTATATGAAGATCTCTCCTTGCAACCATTCCTAAAATTTTATAAATAGGAGGAAGATCGAAGAGCTCTAGACCCTTGCTAACCCAACATATATAAATCAAATTAACAACATAATGCTACCTATCTTTTATCTTTTATTTATTTATTATTATTTTTTTAAAAGGCCATTTGCCTCGATTTCATTAATCACAAAAGATTTACATCTCTTCGAGTAGGGCCCAACAAAAAGGGGTAGGCCACACCTGTCTCGATCATTTCAGACCGAGACCTGAGGTTCATCTCTCAATTTTGGATGAGCTTCCAGAGAGCAATGGGCACTGATTTGCAGCTCAGCATCTCGTACCATCCACAGACCGATGGGCAGACCGAAAGGGTCAACCAGATCCTTGAGGATATGCTTCGGGCCTGCGCGATTGATTTCTCGGGTAGTTGGGACGAGCACCTGCGATTGTCTGAGTTCGCGTACAACAACAGCTATCAGGCGACCATTGGCATGGCTCCTTTTGAAGTATTATATGGCAGACCATGCAGATCTCCGAGTTGTTGGACCGAGGTGGGAGAGCAGCGTCTCCTAGGTCCCGAGCTTGTGCAGCAGACGTCAGAGGCTATCGACATCATCAGGCAGAGGATGTGCATAGCTCAGAGCGGCAGAGAGAGTTTTGCTGACAGTCGGCGCCGTCCCTTGGAGTTTGGTGTTGGGGACCTTGTGTATCTCAAGGTCTCACCCATGAAGGGTGTGGTTCGTTTTGGAGCGAAGGGCAAGCTTGCTCCGAGATTTATAGGACCTTTCCAGATCACCGGGCGCGTTGGCGCCGTGGCCTATTGGCTTGCCTTGCCATCTTAGTTGTCTGGCGTCCACAATGTCTTCCATGTCTCCATGTTGAGGAAGTGTGGGTCAGACATCGTTCCCGTTATTAATTGGTAGCCGTTGGAGGTTCGTGAGGATGCTTCTTACATTGAGCAACCAGTTCTTATCCTCGATTGGAAGGAGCAGATCCTACGGACCAAGGTCATTCCCTTGGTGAAGGTGCAGTGGGGCCATCATAGTGTGGATGAGGTGTCTTGGGAGCGTGAGGCGGAGATTCGCGAGCGCTATCCCTATATTTTCGATGTTTGATTGTATGTATATTATATTTTGATTATATATGATGATATGTTTCTTATTCCCTTATAAGTTATGGTTAATTGCGATGGTAGTGTAAATTTTGAGGATGAAATTTTTATTAGGTGGAGAGAGCTGTAAGGCCCGTATCCTAGTTCGTACTATTCCGTTGAATCCTGCGATCCTTTCCGTCGAAGTTCGGCAATCCGCGACTATTAATCGACGTTTGCGATCGACCTTAAGTCGTATCCTGAAGAATCGAGTCGACTTAATCTGAGACTTGTACCATTACGACCGCACCGTCGCCGCATTTCCAACGCCGCGACTCGCGCACCGATCCGATACTCTGGCCAAAAGATGTGGGTCAGCGTTTATTTCGAAGAAAACGCCGCGCGTTGCAATCCCAAGAGAATCTCTACAACATGTCTTATCAATCAATCAATCCATCCATCAATCAATCACTTTATGTCAAGTACATATCACCTTTCACCCCATCCCCAAGCAACCACCAAGTCAACTCTTTCTCACCCTCTCTCTTACACACCCATACATGTCAAGTACAACATCACCTCACCCATCACTCACATCCATCACTCTCTCTTCTTACAACCCCTTCTCTCTCTCTTTCTCAACACTCTATCCCAAGCAAGCAAGAGAAACTCACGTCCAAGCATTCCATGTGAGAGAGAAAAGTGATCTTTGGTGGCCCATTTTCCCATTCCTTTTACCTTCATCCAAGCCATTCAAACCCCATCTTCCACCATCGAAGTGAAGCACAAGGAGACCGACGTTCCAACGGATCAAGAAGATCGATCGGTGGGTGCTTCTATAGGCTAGATTTCTATGTTTTTATGATGGGCCAAGTGAGGTCTACCAATCAATCGTATGGATCTCACTTTGGACCCTAAGATGTGGCCAATGGCCCACCTTGATTATCATTTGATGTATGATTGAATGCAAGGGAGGACCTATAGTGTCAGGGTCCCTCCATCACACGTGTGTCCCACCTTCTCTCTCTCTCTCTTTTTCATTTCTCTTTTCTTGTGATGATGTGATGGTGTGGCCCGCCTGAATGGACCCCACCTTAATGTATGTTTTATACATGTCATTCATCCGTTTGGTGGCCCACCTAAGCAGGGCCCACCTCAATGCATGTGTTATGACTAGACGTCCAGGGACGTCCCTGGACGTGGACTTGGGAAAACAAAAATATTAGCTTAGTTCACAAGCCTTGGAGAGGGTGGTCCATGTAGACCCCACCTTGATGCAATGATCAAATCCACTCCATCCATCCTATTTCCCAACTCATTTTAGGCGTTGAGCCGAAAAATGAGGTTGATCCGAGTATCTGGTGGGCCATAGCGTTGAAAACAATGTCATTACCGTTGAAATCTACCTTGATAGTCATACACACCGAAAAATATCCGATATTGGACTTGTTTGGTCCATCTCAGGCCATGGAAACCAGTGGCCGGGGTGGATTCAGCTAAAGCGGGCCCCACACATGAAAAACCTCAAGAATACAGGTTTTCCAAAAAAAAAATATAAGAAGCAGCAGTCGCTGCTGCAGCCAGCGTAGGCAGCGCCTGCTACAGGCAGAGGGCGGATGACAGGAACCCATGGTTCCAGCCGTGGGCCCCACCTTGATGTTTATTTGTCATCCAATTTGTTCATATGGTGGGACCTCAGGGCGGTGGGCCACCTTCCAAAAATCAGACACATCCAACGCTCAGGTGGCCCACATCAGAGGAAACAGTGTGGATTGAATGTATGTCATTGAAACCCATTTTGGGTCCACAGAAGTTTTTGATCAAGATGAAATTTATTTTTCCCCTTCATTCTAGGTCCGTGCGACCTTATTAACAGGTTGGATGGAAAGTAAACGTTATGATGGGCCCCACATGGAGCCCATAGTGATGTACGTGTTTTATTCCCACCATCCAGCGGATGGTGGAGCCCACGTTAATGTATGTGTTTTATTGCACCCTCCACTGCCCTGGACGGTGGGCCCCACCTGGAATTTGCATGCGCCTGAAACTTGGTCTGAACCCTCATACAAGTGGGAGACACATAATGGATGGACTGGATTTACAAACCACATCTCGGTGGCCCCTCAAAAATGGTTATGAATGTTTTAATGGTGCACGACACCTCTCAACTTCTGTATGTGGTGTGGCTCACACAACTCACGGACTGACTTGATTTTTGAGGCCTAGGCCCACGAGGGACTGGTGCATCTAATGATGGTGTTGACGTTCAAAACGCGTCACGGTGGGGCCCACACAGCTCGACCTCATGGAACGTTAAAATCTACTCGAGCGCATTGTACTTTTTCCCATATATATATATGTATATGATGGTGTGCTTTATGGGCCCTACCATGACGCATGTGTTGCATCTAACCTGTCCATCCATTTTAAAAGCTCATTTTATAGTATGAGCTAAAGAATGAGTCAGATCCATGGTTCAAGTGGGTCCCACCACTATTATTTGAAGTGAGGATCGGTTGATCCTTTGACATGATTCATAGATATGTATATATACATGTATGTATGTATTGGTGGCCATTTTTAAGGCCCACCTTAGCATTCATTAGGCCCATATGAGGAGGCCCATATTGATGTAATTGTGGCCGATGTTGAGGCCCACCTTGGTATATGTATGAGGCCCACTTTGATATATAAGGCCCATGTTACGAGGCCCATTGTGATGTATTCAAAGGCCCATGGGGTATGGCCCATTGCAATGTACATAAGGCCCCTTTGATATAGCCCACTTGACTTATAAAAAGCCCATATGATGCGGCCCATTTGATGTATCTAAGGCCCATGGATCGAGGCCCAACGGGTTGTCCTTAGGGTCCATTGCAATGTGTGATTTCTCCATGGTTATGGTGGGCCATGCCTTGGGAGCAATGTTGGTTTGACGTTCACATTGTAAGAATAATGTTGGTTTAATGTCCGCATTATAAATCTCCCTAGGCCCATTTATAGGCTCGTGCTTGTTGTGCGTAGGCCATCTAAGCCCACCTTCGTGTGAGGATAGTTCATCATCTTATAGCATGCTTAGTGTAACTCCATGACTTATACCCATACGCATCATCTGTATGCTTGATGTGAGGGATGTTTGATCATAGCATAAGCCAGTTAGGCTGAGACATTTACTGGACTCCTGATGAGACGGAGTGCCCCACATGATCACGCGGTACGCGCTGGATTGCTGCATGATTTGACGGTGTGACTAATGCATTCTGCATTGTGTGTCATGATTACTGCACGCCCCAACGACATCAGGGTTGTGGCCTCCAAGACACATCGTGGATGGTCGTATCGGATACCGGAAATACTTTGTTCTAGCACTGTGGGCACTTAGGAAGTCCTTGGGTGAAAGTCCCAAAACCTTTTTGGTACCAGGGGATGCTCCAACGTCTAGACCGAGTGGATACACGAGCGCCCGAGTACCGAATACCAGTAGGCCGCGCCTCCCGCTGTATCGTGGTCGGTTGGAAGGGGGTGTGGCCTTATTCGCCCGAGTGAGGGGGCTATAAGCTAGGCTGAGTTTGACCAGCTCGTAAATGAGTCCGCTATCGATGAGCCGGGTAGGTATTGGCAGACTACTGGTCAGGTAGATAGTGAGGTCTATTCCACTTGCTTGACTGTGCAGCTAGGGAGGAGGCAGTCAGTGTGAGGTGTATTAGACCCCGGTGATATCTAGAGAGGAACTGTACTGATATGTGTACTTGATGAGGACTGACATGCTTGTATTGCATCTCGCATATGACATTCGGCTACGTAGGCCTTGCATTGCATCGGTATGGCCGATAGCATTCATGTTTCGCATCGCATTGCCTTGGTATGGCCGATAGCATTCATGCCTTGCATCACGTAGCCTTGGTACGGCTGCTTGTACTCATGGACTTACCGCAAACTTCCGCATTACTCTGATATTGTACACTTGGCGTTTGCCTTGCGCACACACTTACACCACCCTCTAAGCTTTTGTAAGCTTATGCACGACCGTTGCTTGCACACAGCATTGGACAGCAGCAGCGCTGAGGCAGGAGCGCACATCTAATCATTTTGGAGTTTTTTTTTATCATCCTGTATTTCCCTTTCCGCATTATACTTAAAAGTTTTTGATATAGTGGATATGTGGTGATGTTGTTTTGTGACTTGGTTATGCTTGTGGTTATGCTCCATTATTAATAAAAAAAAATTCGTACTGAAAATCATCCTTGTAGGATCCCAGGATCAAAATCTGGCATATGGGTGTTGGGAGCCGAGAATGGGGTACTACGGAGGCTGTCGGTACCGGATTCGGTAATCGGAAATTTTTGAGCCCGTTTCCGAGTTTGGGGCGTAACAACAACTATCATGTGCAACGAACAGTAGCTAGAACTAAGGAAAAGAAAACACTCCAAGGGTCCAAACAAAAAAGGACCCCCAAGCACCACAGGAGAGGACGGAGAACCCGAGTCCACAAACATGAGCCTTCAACCAGAAACGGCGGGAAGAGAGCTACCTTCGAAATCTCTTCCTGGCCGCCCTTAACCCCACTCTGTTGAGGAACAGGAGGCCCCGAACCACCTAAGGGAGGTCGGCTAGGGAAGAAAATAAGGTCAACCTTGATTTTTGTTGCCGAAATTGGCCATCCCATCCGCCGGCCCATTGCCTTCTCTACAAACATGAATAAACATTACATGGTAGTTACGACTAAGACTCCGGATTCTATTAAGCCAATACCTCCATTTCCACCCCGGTTAAGAGATGCCCGACAAGAAGTGCACCACCAGAAGTTAGTCTGATTCAACAATGATATTCTTCAAGCCGCGCTGGAGGCAGTGAACAAGGCCATCGTGGATGGCACGTAGCTCGGCCCTAGTGTTTGAAGCGATGCCATATCATGCGGAAAATGCAAAGTGGAGTTCCCCCTTGTCACCCCTGCATACTCCCCTCCTCCAGCCACCCCCGGGTTACCTCTAGACGACCCATCCACGTTGAGCTTCACCCAACTAAACGACGGCTTCCTCCAACATACCACCTGGAAGAACACCTCCTGATAGGGTTGCACATCAATCCTTGTGGAAAGAAAGGCCCTGCTATGCCTATCAGCGCGAGAAGAAAGGACGCCCCACCTATTAACAATACACCTCAACCATCCAGATATGCGTGAGAGAATGGTCCCCGAACTCACTAAGGAACTATCAAACCTGGAAGCGTTCCTCGCCTTCCATAGCTCCCATAGAATGAAACTAGGGATCAGGTTCTTGAAAGGGGCAGAAGGTCTAGGAGCAGGATGGGAGTCCCACCAGAGTGTGAGTCGCTCAACCACCGAGTTGTTGTTGATCAGCCTGATACCATATAACCTTGCAAAATGAGCCCATACCTCAGTCGCCTGGTGTCACACCCCAAACTCCAAAATGGGCTCACAAAATTCTCGATCGTTGAATCCGGCGCCAACAGCCTCCGTAGTGCCCTATTCTCGGATCCCGACACTCATATGCCAGATTCCGATCCTGGGATCCTACAAGGAGGATTTTTAGTATGATTTTTTTTTGTAATGGAGCATAACCACAAGCATAACCAAGTCACAAAACAACATCACCACATTTCTACTATATTAAAAACTTTAAGTACAATGCAGAAAGAGAAATACAAGGTGATTAACAAGTTTCAAAATAATTTGATACGCACTCCTGCCTCAGCGCTGTTGCGATCCAACGACACCTGCACGCAACGGTCGTGTATAAGCTTACAAAAACTTAAAGGGTGGTGTAAGTGTGTGAGCAAGGCAAGTGTCAAGTATACAATATCAGAGTAATGCGAAAATATGCGAATAAGTCCATGGATACAATCAGCAGTACCAAGGCTATGTGATGTAAGGCATGAATGTTATCAGCTATACCAAGGCCATGCGATGCGAGGCCTATGTAGCCAAATGTTATATTCAAGATGTAAAGCAAGCATGTCAGTCCTTATCAAGTACACATATCGGTACAGTTTCTCTCTGGGATATCATCGAGGTCTAATACACTTCACACTGACTGCCGCCTCCCTAGCCGCACAGCCCAGTAAGTGGAAGAGACCACACTATCCACCTGACTAGTAGCTGCCAATTCCTACATGGCTCGTCGATAGCGAACTCATTTGTGAGCTGGTTAAACTCGGCCTAACTTATAACCCCCTCACTCGGGCGGATAAGGCCACACCCCCTTCCAACCGACCACGACACAGTGGGAGACGTGACCTACTGGTATTCGGCAGTCCTACGCTCGTGTATCCACTCGGTCTAGACGTTGGAGCATCTCCTGGTACTAAAAAGGTTCTGAGACTTTCATCCAAGGACATCCTAAGTGCCCACGGTGCTAGAACTAAGTATTTTCAGTATCCAATAAGGCAATCCACAATGTGCCTGTGGAGCCAAGGCCCTGATGTCGCTAGGGCGTACAATGATTATGACACACAAATGCGAGATACATGAATCATACTGTCCAGTCATGCAACAATCCTGTGCATACCACGCGCTCATGTGGGTAACTCCTATTAGTGAGTCTTATAAATAATCTGCCGAATGACATATGCTATGATCAGTCACTACTCATATTAAGCATACATATGATGCATATGGCATGAGTAATGAAATTATACTAAGCATGTTATATGGTGATGACCTATCCTCATAACGAGTATAGGCCTATCAATGGGCCCTAGAGAGAGTTATAATGCGGACATTTAACCAACATTGTACTTACAATGTGGGCGTCAAACCATCATTGCTCCCAAGGCATAGCCCGCCGTAAACATCATTACATAAACCATGGTGGGATTACACATTGAAAGGGCCTTATGTACATCCCATTGGCC
>JAJHSJ010000010.1:14729104-14776172 GCA_021015155.1 Magnolia officinalis | reverse complement strand
TAGGGCTTTTAGGGATAGGGTTTAAGATTGGAGTTTATGATAAGGTTTGGACTAGGGTTTTGGATTCCTAGGGTTTAGGCAATAGGATTAGGTTTCAGCCATCAAGTTTGGGTTGATCTGGTCCAATCCAATGAGCTTGTTAGCCCAAATCCATAGCTCAAGTGGTAGATTGAGTGAAAGATACCTGTTTCAACATTGAGGTCTTGGTATCGTTTTCCCTAGAGGGGGTGACTAACAGTGAAGTGTGAACTGACATGGTTGTACTAACAAGCTAACAAAAAAAAAAGCCTAGGGTGGGGTATCTACAGCTCTATAAAAGAAGCCCACTCCTCCCATTATCCATACTTGGTTATGTGATGCAAAATATCACTAGAAGCCATACATTGGAGGCATTTGCAAAATACTTGTAAGACTTGAGATTGAGGGTTGGGTGAGAATAAGTATGAGGATGAGAGTAAAGAAAATAGTGAGAGTATGTCTTGCCCATCCAAACCTTTCAAAGATCCAAGCCATCTCGGTGGTTCAAGATCGGTATAGTGGGATTGGGATCTGTGATCTACAATGATCTCTTCTACTAAAGAGTGTCCTCGCTCTCATTTCCTCCTCCCACATCTCCTCGTGCATGGGGTCATCCAACCATCCATTATATTTTTGTCTTCACATTTGCACTCGTCCTCTCATACATCCTCCGCTTATAGTTTACAAAACTGTTAATTGTATGCTCCGCCCTTTTTCGAACTCTCAAATCCCTATTGTACAAGGTCAGTGTTGCTTGAATACCTTTTTTTTTTCCCAGCACATCATATTAGTCACTTGTTCTCTCTTTCACTACTATCTCCTCAAAGTCAACCGAGGTGAGACCTCAAGATCCCCTTGGCGTTAGCTCGAGTGAGTAATGATTCGGCTTCTGACATCGTCACCAACGGGTTCATCAGTTAGTGTAAGGCCATCTAGAATCCCAAAATTCCATAATTTCTAAAATCTCATATAGTAGGGAGTCCATGCAAGTGTAGTGGAGAAGGGTGTTTAACCTTTGTTTCTTTTCCGTCATCAAAGTCCTTATTTGGAATCTTCAATAGCGGACCTTATCAGGATTCATCTGATTGGGGAGTCTCTGATTCCCCAACCTAAAGTGATTATGTGGATCTAATTGCCCTATATTTAGGCTATATTGATTAGTGGCAACTCCAAGTCTTATAAGTATATCCACGCTACACATACATTGTACCATCACACATAAGCCGCACCAACTTAGCATGCATGCCCGCATGGAGGGCATGATCACAGAAGTGCCAAACAAATGCTTATGTGGTATAGAAAATCTCCATGTACCCCACCATGATGCATGTGTTTATTCATGCTATCCATTCATTTTGCCGGCTCATGTTAGGACAGGTGCCCAAAAACGAGGCATATCCAGATCTCAGGTGGACCACACAACAAGAAACAATGGTGATTGAATGCTCACTATTAAAAACTTCCCAAGGTCCTAAAGTAATGTTTGTTTGCCATACAAACCTATTGATTAGGTCACATGGATCTAAAGGAAGAGAAAACCCAAATATCAGCTTATCCAAAACTTATGTAGCCCAAGAGTTTTTAACGGTGGGCATTCAATTACCATTATTTCATGTGATGTGGTCCATCTGAAATTTAGATCTGCCTCATTTTTGAGATTATGCCCTAAAATGTTTAGCAAAATGGAAAGATGGTGTGGATAAAACAAAAACAGCCTAACAGGGCCCAACATGCAGCACCAAGTCGGTGTTGTGTGCGATACTACGGAATCCGAGCCCTGTCCTTACTACCATAAGTTGTTAACACATTATCACCATCTTTGATTTCTAGAATTGAACGTGAGCCATTGAATTTTCGCATAGGTGCATGAAATCCACCCCTAAGGTGCATCATCACTTTTCCAGCAGTGATAATTCACTACTCGGTGAGCGACCCCCACTAGGATCGATACCAAGTCCTCAGTGTTGAAACAAGGTATCTTCCACTCTGTTTACCACTTGAGCTATGGATCAAGGTGTATATCCCCAAAACCCTCTAAATTGACTTAGCATGGGCTCATCTAAATTTAAAAATAATGTGATTTTTAGATAATTCTTTAGTCCCAACGAAGCAGTCAGATGTGAAAATCAGATGAGTGGATTGGATACTCAGCTTCAACACGAGGTAGTGTACGGACATAGTTTGGCTAGTGACCCCAAACACTAGCCGGCTAACTGGTGTCAAAGCTCTGTAGGCCCTACCATGATCCAGATCTAATGTGTACCAACACCATAGGAAACTGTGGGGATTGAATGTGTGCTGTTGAAAACTTAATGATACCAGACCGCGTAAGTTTTGGATAAAGCTGATATTTTGTTTTCACTTCATCTATAGTTTGTCCGACCTTATCAGCAGGTGAATGACAAATAAACATTACAGTCGCTTTAGGAAGTTTTAACTAACTGTGGACGTTCGGTCAACACTGTTTTCCTGTGGTGTGGTCCACGGACTCTTCTTCACCGAGCTTTGCCAAGCATACATGCCACACATGTGCAAGCGGGTACATGATCCATCAGGTTAGTCAGACCTTGTACATGGTTTTCAAAATATATTCTTCCCCACCAGTGGTATGGCCCGTATTGGAAAGTTTGTGGATCAGTTAGGAAACTTCAAAACCAAGTTTTCATGTACTACTTTTTTCTAATTTTATTGTTTCTTTGAAAATTGTGGACCATCTGCCTAATGGATCATTGTTTATTTATTTACTTGTATTTAACCGTCGCTCATCGCCGTTGGCCACTGTATCAACGTAATTCTTGGTCCACAGTGGTTCCTTTCTAATTAGGACCATTAACCATTGCACTTGGGTCTGGATTGGCCCCAATTTTGGAATGCCGAGGCTAAACTTGACCGGTCGGTCTATTTAAAATTTTGTTTGTGTGGGCTCAAGTGTAGCCCATTGACAACACTATTTGTGAGGGATGGTTTTTTCTTGGACATATAGTTCCATGCAGTCGCATACTGTGACTGGAGATAAGCTTTATTGCACATGCGTATAGGCCTAGAGGTGTACACGAACCGAGCTAGCTCGGTCAACTCGACTCGAAAAAGCTCGATTCGACTCGGTTCAAAAGCCAAGTTCAAGCCGAGTCGAGCTGATTCTTTTTAGCTTGAAAATGACTTCGAGTCAAGTTCGAGCTAGCCCTAGCTCGACTCGACTCGAATCGAACCCAACTCAAATTGAACTCAGATTGAACCAGTTCAATAACTCGGTTACTTTGATATTGATGTTTTTTTTTTTTGGTTAGCTTGTTAGTACACCCCCCTGTCAGTTCACACTTCACTGTTAGCCACCCTCGCTAGGGAATCGATGCCAAGACCTCAGTGTTGAAACAAGTATCTTTCACTCAGTCTACCACTGTGCTATGGATCAGGGTTCCTTTAATATTGATGTTGCTCACCAAGTGTTTGATGAAATGACTCAAAGAAGTGTGGCGGGTGGCAAGGAAGGTATGTATATAAACCGACACCCCCTTTTTTTTCTTTCTTGATTTTATGTTGCTTAGAAGGTGTTTGATAAAATACCTGTAAAAACCATTGTTGCTGTCTCAAATACAGTGGTATTTTGAAGGTATAGTCTAGTTGATTGTAAAAAATGTTTGAATGGCGAACTTTGCTCAATCTTGGCTTGAACTCCCGGCTCGAACCGGCCCGAGCTGCTGACCGAACCGAGCCGAGCTGCTAGTCAGGCTTGAGGACCAAGCTAAGCCGAGTTCAAGCTGAGGTCAACTAGTGGCCGAGCTGAGTCAAGCTGAGGCCAGCTCGACTCGGTTCGACTCGATGTACACCCCTATGTAGGCCTAGCAAAGTTATCTTTTAGGACTTTGTGGTGAGTGGATTGTGTGGTGTGTGGACCTAGTGGTGTGTTGATGTCACCAAGTCCTAAGGACCTCACCATGAGGTATGTACTATATCCACACAATCCATTTATTTTGCGAGATTATTTTATGACATTATCTAGACATTCCATCCGAAACAAGATTCAAACAATTCTTTGATCATGGTTAAACTTCAATAAAAATACTTCATAGAAATTGTCACATGTCGAGAGACTATGCAAGTTAAGCATGATGTGTTTTGGGTAGGTCTTAGAAATAGCTGCCAGATTAGATCCCTAGGAAACCCAAAAATGCATATTATTAATAGAGCCATCTCTGACCGGCCCCTAAGGCCTAAAAACCTAGATATTCGACTAGAAAAGATCAACAACACAACCCAAAGATGATTAACGGATGAACTGACAGGCCTTAGCATGTTCATCTCAGATACAACCTGATCTCTCAAGATGCTTGCACGTTTCAAAGATATACAATGACGGCCGAGCCACATTTCCTGGACTCCTACGATGCATGCCCACAAAAATTAGGCCAAAAGGGTCCCCGGTGCCTCCTGGAAACAATGATTGGACCCGATCATCTGCCGGTGGCAGATTAATAGATAGAAAACCTAGTAAACCCAAATACACAAGTTACATGGTAAAAAATAATAAAATTCCGTGGAAGGTATGTGAGGTACAAATTATCGAAAGTAACACTCAACCAATATAATGATAGTCATCTCGAGAGAGCCTACTAAAGCTTAAAAGGTGAAGGTACGGATCTTCAACCGGTGAAGGTCTATTTAAATCCGTTGCAACAGATCATCCATGGGGAAGTGGTAGACGCTATGGTTGCTTCGGAGAGTCATTATGAGTTGTTGAGAGACGGTGCACGACGGCCAAACAACATCATTCTGCTAAATTAAGAAGCGCACTTAATTAAAGCAAAAAAGTTACCGTAGTTAGAATAGTAGTATTGGAATTGGGACATCCAATAATGGAATTGGACATCCCTGCATCCTTTTATTGGAAAAGATTGGCTGATTTTCCATTCCCTATCACATTTTAAGTCAACTCACGCTCCACTCCACACATCCTAAGACACTTATAAACTCACACTTCCTGTTTTACTCTTCTCTCTGCACTTAAAAAGGAAAACTTTTGCCTACTCAGGGTTAGACTACGTGGCAAAGCATGATTTGATGCAGCAATATACTGAAGTTCTATTGAATCTCTCAAAAAATAGAAAAATCTGGTAAAATATAGACCACACATCATGCCAGTGGAAAAATAATATTAGCACTTTTCATTTCCGTAACTGAAGCCCACACTCGGAATTTACTGTGCATCTCGACCATAGTAGTATATAAATGAAAGTCCCACAACTTTTCAATCCGCCAGTAATCCTATAATGTTTAAGATTTTATTCAGCCAGTGGCAACTCCAGTCTAAAAACATATTTAATAACTGAGCTATAAGTACAACATACTTTGCTCCTGCACAAATGACAATCCGTGAAAGCGTGGGTAGTGGGCGTGCTATTCCTGCAGTATTCACACATTAGTCCAAAATTAAAGTTTACCCAGAGTTCAAATGGACCACACCATACAAAAGCTGTTGGGATTGAACACCTGGCATTGAAACTTCTTAAGAGCTGTGGAAGTTTTGGATCAAGCTGCTGTTTGTTCTTGCCAATTTAACATTATAAATAAGTTAGATGGCAAATAAATATTATGGTGGGCCTTAGGAAAGTTTGTAATCTACTTTTTAGTGTGGGCCGCTTAAGCTTTGGGTTCTATCTCATTTTCATCAGGCTCATGCCATAACATAATCTAACCAAATGATCGGACTGGTGGATATAACACATACACTATGGTCGAGCCCAGATCTTAGTGAAGTCAACACTACATATTACGGCGAACGGATGATTGTTGTTGATGTAGAAATCTGATTAACTTTTGTTGAACCTTCGATTACCTGCGCACGGAGAGTACAAAGGTGACCTGTCGATAATAGGAAGCCCTCCTATGCCTGTCATCTGTCTAACCTGATTATGCAACAATAGCTTAAACACAGCAGTGACGAGATCATGGATAGTTGAACCATCAGAAATCTCAGCATGTGGGCCCCAGCAGGCAAGACGACGTGTAGCGCGACTTCGATGGATGTGGCCCCCCGACTGTGGGGCTTACAGTGAAGTATTTGACTTAAATCCACACCGTCCAACCATTTTGACAGCTCATCTTAACGTCTTATCCCAAAATGAAGCTGACCCAAATCTTAGGTGGACCATACCATGGGAGCTGTGATTGAATCCCCACCATTAAAAACTTCATGGATTCCACGGAATGTTTATTTGACATCCAACCTGTTCATAAGGTCACAGAGACCTGGACGAAGAGACTACACAAATATCATCTTGATGCAAAGCTTTCGTGGTTCACAAGAAGTTTTAATGGTCAATTAACACTTTTTCCTGTACTATGGTCCATCTTGGATTTGGATCTCCTTCAATTTTGGATCATGCCGTAAAATGAGCTTTCAATACGGATGGATGGCGTGGATGTAGCCATATACATCACGTTGGGCCCCACAGCCAGGGTCCCACCCACCTTGGTGGATCCGGGGATCCACCGAAGCCGTCCTCGGACGTGACGCTTTACTAACTCCACGTGGAAGTGTCGAGAGCAAATGCACGTGAGTGAGTCGGGGCCACGACACGTGAACGAAAGGAAAACCGGAAACTGTTTCTTCACGCCCCCCTCTCAAGCGCCAATGCAAACGCGCAACACACGTGCCTCCGGTGAATCTTTCTTTTTAGCCCACGACTCAGCAGCCGCCGATTAGCGAGGCCAGTGACGTGGCTGAGTCAAACTCCAATAACTTGGCGGATTTGTGTGCTGTTGGCACCATCCGATAACCTGTCTCACAAGCAGAGTCTTGCTTGGCACGTGTCAGGACATCTGTAATGAGCGCTTGGTTTGTAGGGCGCGTAGAACTTAGTGTTTAGCTTTTTGCGTTACCAGCAACTAGCATCAGCAGCAAGCGTTACAGATGACCGAAAATATGGCAACCGACTCAAGCAAGGAATTCTCGTGCCAGCAAATGTCGGTACACGTGCCACGCACGTAACGTCCTGACCCTTCATCCTCTGGGTCTCAGCATCCTCGGACCCAGCGGTCAGATGATTCTCACTCTTGTCGGAGGACGTATCAAATGTGGAGGACACTGACACGTGACAAAGTTGGATCTAACCGTGAATTCCACCCTCCTGAATAATCAGTCTGATCCAACCGTTAGTTGTCCCTCAACTTACACGGACTGAGATCGTCCGCCATTCATTTTTCGATGGTGTGGCCCTTGTGATACGTTTACTGATCTGATTTTCGCTCCAACTGTTCCCGATGGAATGGCACACAGCTTAAATGGGTCGGGTTCCAAAAAACCACCACACATGGATAGGATGGTACAAATGTGGTTTTTTTTTTTTTTTTTTAAATACATACGCCATCATCTATGGTAGAGCGGGATGGTAGAAATGTGGTGATTTTTAACACGTACACTATCCATGGGAGGGCCTGTTATATGGATGGAACTGATCGCTATATGACCTTGTCACGTGAACAATGCAGAGATGGCCCTTACTATGTTCGTATTGAAACTCTCGTGAGTCTACCACTTAAGTGGCTACTGAAGCTGAATGCCCACCTTTGAAACATTCACGGGGCTATAAAGCTTTGGATGACTATAATTTATGTGTTTTTATCTCTTCCTGAGAGAATGACCTTGTTAACAATTTGGATGACAGATAAATATCATGGTAGACCTGGAGAAAGTTTCAATAGAAATTTTCTTGTTGTGTGGCCCACTTTAGTTTTGGATCTGCCTCACTTTTAGGATTGTAACGTCTGTGGAAAAGTTGATGAATGATGTAGATTTCTCACAAATATCATTATAAGCTCCGCAACTGTGATGTGAAAGGCAGATTTCAATGAGAAGTATTTCCTTCTCCACCTTTTCTTGTCACGTGGCTTGTTTGAACTTTGGGTCTGCCTCAAACAAATAAACGAGATGAATTTCTCCGAAACATCATATTAATTGATGAAGATTTTTCTCCTCATTGTTGGGATCGATGAATTCGAACAGGTTTCGATATCATCGATAATTGCAGGATTTTTCACTACTGGTTGTTGAACAGTTTTTTTTTGTCATGTCGATATCATCGAGAGACTTTCAGATGATATCGAGGCTGTCATCGAGAGTGGCTCGATGACATCGATAATTGTTGAAATTTTCACCCCTAGTCGCCGGACAGTTTTTGTCCTGTCTCGATATCATCGACAGACCTTCAGATGATATCGAAGTTATTATCGAGAGACCTTCGATATCATCGACGAGTTCCGCAGATGCGATTGCGGAAACGCAAATTTTGCAGATTTTGTTTCCTATTTGGATCTACCTCTTTCTATTCTTATATAAAGGGGTGTAGGCGGGATTAGGAGGGAATCACAGGGCATTCTAAGTTTCCTAAAGGTTTTCTAGGAAGGCTTAGGGCTATCAAAATGTGAGAGAGAGAGAAAGCTGTGTAGAAGGGAGATTCTGCTCGTAGAGGTGATTTACTTCGCAGTCCACGTCTCAACACTTCTACGTACGTCCTCGTGATCGTGAGATGTCCTCCGTTTCTCTTGTTCTCTTATTATTTATCCACTCCCTGCGTGAGTGAAGAAGGTTTGATCCAAGCGGTAATGTGCTTGTGATCGGTTGTAACGTTCCTGCTTATAGTGGATTGATGATCTGGATGAGGTCCCGTGGTTTTTACCTCTTTGAGGGTTTTCCATGTAAAAATCTCTGGTGTGGTGTGGTTTATGTTTTGATTTAGTTCATTGCATTATTATTTCATAATTCTGGTTTGTTTCGGGAGGCTATATCCTAAGGTTTTGTGCAAAGGCCCCCAACAAAGTGGTATCAGAGTTAAGTTGATTGAACGGGTAGGATCGGTTTTGAATTATGGAAGGTGGTTCATAAAGGATGATCAGCCTCAATGGTTCTAACTGGACCATATGGAAGGCTAGGATGGAGGACTTGCTTTATTGCAAGGACCTATATTCTCCAATTTTAGGCATATCAACAAAATCTAAAGATATGACTGATGATGATTGGAAGAAGATGGACCGGAAGGCGGTGGGGTTTATTAGACAATGGTTGGATGATTCCGTGTTTCACCATGTGTCTCAGAGACCTCAGCCGCTAGCATATGACTGAAATTACAAAGGCTGTATGAGAGGAAGACAGCCGGTAATAAAATTTTTCTGATAAGGCGACTTGTGAATCTCAAGTTCAAGGATGGTGGTTTGTGGCCGCACATGAATGAGGTCAGCAATATAGTGAACCAACTCTCCTCTATGAAGATGGTCCTGGATGATGAATTGCAGGCTTTACTTTTTGGCTTATTCATTGCTTGACAGTTGGGAGACATTAATTGTGTATCTAAGTAAACTCTGCGTCAGACGGAAAGATATCTATGGAACAAGTAACTAACTGTCTCTTCAATGAAGAGACAAGGATGAAATCTCAGGGGTCTACTCAGCAAGAGGCCCTTTGTCACGCCCCCAGACTCGGTAACCAGACTCACAAGGAACCCAATAGCAGGTTCTGGCCGCAAACAGCCTCCGTAGTACCCCCATTCTCTCGGCTCCTGAGGTAGGTTCCGATCCGGGATCCTACAAGGAGGATTTTTCATAACAGTATAATCATTACCAATACGAGCATACCCAAGATCACAGCAAGTAAATCGAGAATAACACAGGCACACATCACAAAATCCACTATGAATTTAAACTTTTACAAGCTTACATAAGGTCCAAAGGACCATACTAAGATAATAGAAGAAAGAAAGGAAGTCTGCAACACTGGGTCCTCAAGCTCAGCTCTAATCCAAACTCTGCCTCTTCGACGCCTGCCTAGTATCTCCTGCATGCATCAATCATGCATAAGCTTATAGAAAGCTTAGAGGGTGGTGAAGGTGTGTGATAATAGTGCACAGAAGAATAATAAGAGATACGGGAAGGAAGCATGATCAAAGCCAACACCACCAGCCTTACTAGGGCTGTCATGAACGCAAGAAGCTATACAAAGGCAGTACAATAATGCAGGAATCCATACCAAGGCTATATAATGCAATGAGTACTGGGCGCCATGCCAAGGTAATGCAATATGAGGCTTACACGGCCGATGCAAATGTAATGCGAAGTAATGTCAGTGCTCATATCCAATCCACATATCAAGTACATTTTCATCATAAGAAAATCACCGGGGTCCATTACATTGCTAGATGACTGCCGCTCTACAGACCCCGCACAGTCAAACGAGCGTAAGAGACCTCACTACCTTGCCTGCGGACAGCTAATCACAGCAAGGCCCGAAGGTAAGCGGACCCATTCAGAACTGGTCAGACTCAGCTAGCAATACCCCTTACATCAGGCGAGTAAGGCCACACACCCCTATCCAACCGACTACACGACAGTGGGAGTCGTGACCTAACGGTATAAGGCCCCTCGTGCTCCTCATATATTCCCTCGCACTCATATTTCCAGCCTCGTCACGGCGCTAGAGCAGATCCTTGGTACCATGAAAGTTTTGAAATTTCACCCAGGAGCATCCTATGCACCCGGTATGCTCAAGTAACATTTTCGGTGTCCAACGTGGCCATTCACAATGTATCTGTGGAGGCTATAACCCTGATGAAGCAAGGGCAAAAATGCTCATATGTTATGCATGCCAGATGCATGAATCACACAATCAACCATGCATTAATTCCAAACATCCACGTGCTCAAGAGAAATACTATGTCCCTCGAAGAAGGTAACAGCAATGCCCAAATGACACAATATGACCATACACACACGGTGGTTCAGTGTCAACCAAGCATACAATGATGTACATGGGTCATGAAGATGAATTTAATCACACTATAATGACGATATACAATGTAGTACACTCCTCCTATCTAAGAAGGGACCAAGACTAGGTATTAGACAATATCCATAAGGAATCCCACCTCTAGTGGGGGTCCATTTACCAGGGTAGCCTATGAGACTAAGCATACAACTACATGTCTAAGTAACATAGAAGTGAGTCTAGCAAGAGTTTAAGATGAGCATCTAATCACATTTATATACAATCGGGCCTAGAGGGGTCCATAATGGGGACATTTTTTACCACCATTCCCTAAGAGGCTCTCAACACGAACTATATGGATACAAGACCCAAGGCCCTACATTCAAGATAAGAACACAGGTAACCCACTACATACATTCCTCATAATCTAGGCCATAAAAATATATATACCACTTTTAACAACATGGGCCCCAAGATGAAAATTAAGGCCCAAGGCTCAATTCCCAATGGCCATAGAATCCATGCATTAAGTTGGACTTGGTTGGCAGCCCGCGTACACAATATACGCGCCCAAAATAAGTTTAAGTTTGGATGATGAAATGGGCCCAACTACATCAACCCAATAACTAGCAATTTAAGTGGGCAACCAAAGGCCCAATACTATCCTTATCTAAGCCCACAAGTCCATCAAAATGGTGGAAGCTGGCCCAATATATGGTTGGGCCAAGCCGGGACGTCCCAACCCACTCTGGGCCCATGGGATGCCCCAAAAAATCTGATCTAAGATGAGGTTATCATGTGATCACTAAAGGTGACCCAAAGAATACATTGATTCAGCACAAAGATTATAAGAAAACACAAGCATGCAACACGTACACAAGTTCTCAATATGGTGGGTCCCATGTCCAATAAAGTTTCAATCATAACAATGTACATTTGAGGCCCCTTGATAAACGTTCGGCCCACTTAGCTTCTTGGCCTGCTAAAGCCCAGAAATTAGTCATTAAGTGGGAATGATCTCATGAAGGCCACAATATTCACAGGGGGCCCCCAGATGGAGGGGTGTGTATACATCAAGAAAAGATCAAGTGGGCCTGCTATTGGATTGTGAATCCAGTAGCAACCCAGGCAAAGAGTGCTTCCATAATCGGACGATCCAAGGCTTGAACGGCCTTGTAACGCCCTGAAAATCGGGGGTCGAGCATAAACTCAACTCCCGAGTTCCAACGCATCACTTATGCAACAAAATGAATGATGATTGAATGTTGCCTGTATTAGTGCATTGAACATGAGTGAGATTAAGCCAAAACAGCATATCATACTTCAGAGACAGTTAAATTTGCAAGCGAAAGACTATGATAGATATATAAAATATAAAAACTATGGTAAGTCTCCAGAGTGTGATAAGGTTACCAGGTTAAAGAATTACAAGTACAATTCAAATGATACCAAATGTGTAGTGTCATTTAGTCAACATCCCTGTAACCTCGTCGATTAAGGCACGACTCACATGAAGCCGCCCGAAAACTGCATATATGAGAAAGCATCCTCGTCGTCACAAAAGTCGGGCTCCGCCTCAGGAGTAGCATCGCCATCTGCAATCAGACAAAGTCTGGTGGGTGTTCAGAACACAGTCTCGTAACGTGGGAGTGAGTGATCAACTCAGTGGAACAATAAAGCATATGTTAACAATGTTATCAATTCAGTCAAGCAGTAATGATAAGCAGTACAATCAAACAATCTAACTACTCTTATTTAATGCAAGTATAAAATGACATGATGTATGTCCTTGCCAACCACCCTCATGCGACACCATCTTACGTTCATCCCTCAGTGCTCCACATCTACCAGGCACATGCAGTGCGATGATGAGCATGATTACTGAGTAATTATTAATCCATTTCAAACAGCAGTATTGGGAAACTAAGGTACCTCCCTTGTATAATTCCCAAACATGATCCATTCTAGGGTCGTCAGTCCTAGTTAATCTCATAAATATTATGGTTTGAGAGGCATAGTGAAGGCATCACAAAGGGTTCGTCACCCGTCAGCACGGATACAGATCTCACCGTATGCGGCTCAATTGCTGGCCGTCAGCTCGAATACAGGTCTCACCGTACTTGGCTCAATCGCTGGCCGTCAGCTCAAATACAGATCTCACTGTACTCGGCTCAACTCATGCTCTAGTTGCCGTGAAGGGCTCGTCGCCAATCACAGACCTTAAAGTATACTCGAAGACACTACGGAGGGCTCGTCGTCCGTCAGCACGAATACAGGTCTCACCGTACTCGGCTCTCGCCGTAGGTGTCGACAGCTCGAATACAGTGTCCCATACCACCGTATTCGGGTCACGAGTCTGGTTGCTCACTGGTCACTACGGGGAGGCACGTGGCCCCAGCGTAGGTCGACAGCTCAACCACGGTGTCCCATACCACCATGCCGCGGGCTCATGAGTCTTAGCGGATCGAGGTACCATGGTTAAAAGGGATTTCACTGGTAAGTTTGGTACCCTAGGTTCAAGCAAGTAGCGTCCAAACATGGTGAACATACATAGACAGATCGGGTTACTTGACGAGCTCAGCTAGCTCGAGCGCATAACAAGTTGAACGATATGAAGCGCATAAGCACTTCGTGTGGCCAACCACTATCGCCAATCGAAATACGACTCGGGTTCGTCGAACACATCTCACGTGGCAAATGAAACTCAGCCACACATTCATTTTCGTTACCGATTGTCTCCCAATCACATTCAATTGCAGATAGTTAAAGCAGTAATGAATTAAGATTCAAATCATACAACCAAAGTCTGATATTATCCGTTTAGGGCTGTTGCACGCACTCATTGCTCCACTCCCCCATCACCCATGACGGATCGTACAACGTAAATATGAATTTAAACATATGCATTACATAGATAAAATCATAAAAGCAGTTGAGCATGTTATGAAGCACAACACAAGCATGAGTTTGTACATATTCAATTCCTAATCACACAACTATCCAAGGAAAAACATACACATAGTTAAAAGAAGTTGAGATCATATCTCAACACCCTTATACATTACAATTTGCTAACTACTACTCATTCAGACATTTCAACAAACACTTTAAAAGACATACATCAACATACATGACATAACTGATCACATAGGCATTAGGCCAAATCCTTTCACTAGGGAGTTACCCCAATCATAACACGCGTACACCCACGACGGATAGTCATGGAAAGTAGGAATCCAAGTTCCATATTCATTTGAACATTTTCAAACACTTGGGCTACCCATTTCAACATATATAGCGTATAGTATCCGTGGCGTGATTCAGGGCAAATCCTTTCGTCAAAGGGGTATCGCCAATACAACAATCATATATCCATGACAATTAGTCATGACAAGCACGAATGAGAATCCTATACTCATTTAGTCATTTTCACAAACACTTAGAATACACTATTTTAACATACATAATGTATATTAGCAAAAACATGTATTAGGGCGTGTCCTTTCGCCAAACAAGTATTTTATCCATATATAATATATTAATACAGCAAATAATCATGGCAAACACATTTTCAAAATTTATACGTATACGGTACTTTCTACAAATACCAAGAGTATGTAAAATTCTATATTCCTCATCTTTAATCGAAACAGAAAACAGACAACACTTTGTACATGTGCAATTGCATGCAGATCATGAATCTGTCATTATCTGACATTGAAAGCATTGAAAACTATAACCTATACACCTAAAGTCCGCACCTTTTATCGTAGAATCGTAACGAATCTAATAGGTTTGCTAAGCTTTCGTATCCGGCAGTTTGGTAACCTAGAGAATGAAATAGGTTAACTATTTCATAACCTACAACTATCAAAACCCCAAATCAGATTAGCGTTAGGGTTTCTTACCTAGAAATGACGCCGGAATCGCCAGAAAAGTGATGAGAAAGGGGTGGTGCAGCTTGTGTAGTGGCAGGGAATAGCAGTAGAGAGATTCTTCCACTTCTCTCACTTTTTCTCTCTCTTTTCTCTCTTCTCTCTCTAGGGTTTCTCTCAAATTCGTATGGCTGCGAGAGAGAGGGGGTTTTAAGGTCCTTATACAGCCTAAAAACTCACTCAAATAGATTCTAGGTCAAAGTTACTTAGGTTATAACCAAAGCGGACCTGTTTCAGTTCAACGGAGGACTTCTGGCGGGCCTCCTTGAGCTAAAGGTTGGACTTAAGCTCACTAACACTGGATTTACATTTAGTTAAGTTTTCATTTCAGTCGAGATTTCAGATCACGCGTGGTGGACCAGTTTCAGTTCAACGGTCAGCGGATCTCGATCGAAGATTTCGAGTACATGGATATGTGTATGAAATTTCTCCTGATCCGAGGGTGTAATTTGGTCTGATTCTGACGGTCTGGTTGCTTAAAACTTATCCGCAAGTGAGAGGTGCCAGATTACTATTTGAGATATTTTATTTTGAATTAATTTCACATTTCTCACACTCTTCACTCCAAGCTCAAGCGAATAGCGCTGGGACACTATCTGGAGTTGATTTCCGAGATGGTTGTCAAGCCCAGCAAGGCGGTCCTAATTCCTTAACTTCGTGTTCATCGGACTTTCGACGTGCGGTCCAGATCTGATACAGAGTTTCGTGATGCTCCCGAGAGCAGACGGGTAATGAGATTGATGCTAGATTTTAGGGTACCCTAGCGTCAATGATTCTACAAGTTTTGGGTCTTGCAGATAGTATTTAAAGTGATTGGTGCTAATTTCACAGGTACTCTAGTTTCACACTGGCTAATCCTCGCCTAATTTCTAAAGGATTTAGTCCTGAATAATTTCTATCTGAGGTGGTACCTGGGCCTTTGCAGTTTGTATATAAAGTGATCCAAGTTATACTACTTAGCTAGTTTAAGATAGTGTCTAGGGTGAAAGTACTTAGAAAAAATTAAAGAACAAGGTGGTGAAGGGTGGGATTTGTGAAAGAAATGGGTTCACAAGCGATTTTAGCCTTTGGGACTGAGTTTTGACAAGTTAATAAGGTGTTAGGATCGACCCATTGCTTAAGGACGTCTTATTCCAGGTTGGCAAAAATCCGGGATGTTACAGGCCTGAACCAATCATGCGTTAAGGTAGGTTTCACATACATACACATTGAGCCTTAAACAAATGGCCTAGTGTCTATGGTGGGCCTTTAACCATCCATAGAGAAACCTATGGGCCTACCTTAGGATCACCCAGGAGCACATCCAACCTCAACTGGTTTCCAAGAGGTAGCCCGACATTACTCATATAATGTAAGGTCTCAAGCCCATGCAATGCATGGCCTAATGGGCCATACACCAAGCCCAACTCATAGGCCATATAGTGGGCCCTCAAGTAAGGTTTGGGCCCAACCACAAAGGTCATAATTCCACATGTTGTGGTGGGCTTCATGGGTAGCCCAGTAGTTCATTTACATGGGCAAGTTTCACATTTAAAACAAGTGAGTTGGGCCTCACTTTTGGCCCAAGTACAGGGTCAATTTAGTGGGTAGCCAAGGGCCCAACCTCTTGTGTATTATTGCCCCTAAGCCCATCACAATAGATAGGAGAGTATAGACCCAAGATCAATGGGCCTATCCAAAAGAACTGAGTCCATAAGGCCTACTTGCTAACACAAACATGCATATAATATATCACATAATGGGCCCAAAAGAAATGGCCTAAACAAAAGCCATCCAATTCATACATTATGGTGGACTTGAGGGCAGCCCGTAAGCCCAAGAATACACATGAGCAAGGCCTATACTGACAATGTGGGCCTTGCCACACCAACCCAAAGACTTAGCAAGGTCCTCCACAATATACATTTATGTGGGCCTTGCAAGTCAGCCCACAATTAAGCATTTTATGAGGACATCAAGGCTAATAAATACACATGATCAGCTTGTAGACGGCCTATTGGACCCGTGAATCAATAAGGTCAGCCCTTGCATAATCTTGGGCTCAAGGGATAGGTTTCCAGCCCATTGGGCTTATAAAGCTATAAAAAAATTCTGGTTAAGGCTAGCCCACAAACCACCACAAAAGTGGACCTCAAGGGGCACTAATTAAGCCCAAAATGTCTAAGGAAGGAGGGCAAAGAGTGTGTGCAACACTCTCTTAAATCCGGTGGGCTGCCACGGCTCCAAAAGATCAACTATGCACAAATTTGGGCCCCTTACTGGAATTCCAGCCCACCCACTTCCTGAGCCTGCTGGAGTCTAGAAATTTATTTAATTTAAATGGGTTACTGACCCATAGTGACCCACACATATCACAGTGGGTCCCAGCAGATAAGAAGGGGGATATACAATACTTACTTCAAGTGGACCATGCCGTTAGAATGCAGGCCTAGTAGCTCAAGGTAGGGGCATCCCATGGTGGTTAGTCATATGGGCTTGGGTATTTGACCCAAAACTGATCAAAATTGCAGGCCACACCACGATCGGTACAGGGGCCCGATGACCCTAAACATTTGCAGGGTGGTCCTTCCATAGGTGGTCTACAACACCAAAAAATTTCAAAATTTTTGGACACCTATAAATATTTTAATTAATTTAAATAAAACGGTCTGTCCAGAAAATCGGACTGACCTGGATGTCCCAACGTAGTGGGCCAGTCCGGGCCTTGCCACGGTGTGTACAGGGGTTCATTAGACCTAAACTTTCGTAGGTATATCACACCATGAGTGGACCACCTCCCTGTAAATTTTCATAATTTTTGGATACTCAGAAGTATTTTAATTAATTTAAAGAATACAATCTGTACAGAGTGAAATATTGCTGGAATATAACTGTCCTGAATTTAGGCCATCAAATGGGTGGGTTCTGGGCCTCCAAAGTTCCTGAAATTTTGACCTAAGGTCCCTCATCAAGCCCATAACAAGGTGGGACCCATAAATATGGCCCACCTTCTGAGAAAATATTTTTTTTAAATTTATTTTTATGGAACTATGCTGTTGGACTGCATAGCAGAAATTTTTAGTAGCCCCTACTATATTGGCCCACCCTTTTGGATGCCCAAATGGGGTCCATTCGCCCTAAAATTTTGCAGGCAGGCCCTACCATGGGTGGGACACTTCTCTGCAAAAGTTTAGAATTTTTGAGATATTAAAAGTATTTTATTTAACTCCTACAATTTATGGACAACAAGGTATTTCTGAAATAATGTTGCTGCTGAAACAATGCTACTGCCCCTGATTTGTGCACCCCATTAGAGTGGGCCCAGGTCTGCCAAATTTTTAGAAAATACAGGGCCAACATCCCTACACAAGTATACAACAAGGTGGGGTCCACAAAGGTGGCCCACTACTTCAAAAATAAGCTGATATTTATGTTTTTACAGCAGCAGAATAGTTGGAAAGTCCAAAACAATCTGGACCGTCCAACCTTCTTGGCCCACCCTTTTGGGTGATCAAACAGGGATGGATGAGGGTGAAATTTAGGAAACATCTAGGTGGGATCCCCACCTTTAAGAGGTATATATCAAATGGGACCAAACATGCCACCAATCATCCCCAAAACTGAGCTCAAGACAGCTCAAAAATCTGTCCAGATGGCTTTTGGACAGCAACATAATACTGAATTAAAATAATTATAATCACTACAAAAAAAGGAAATAAATCCATGGAAATTATGGTATGGACCACCCCAGTGGGCCCCACAAACATCCAGACCATACCCCCTCCATGAAACCCATTGCATGTGCCCAAAATGGAGCAAATAGAGTGTCAATGTCCAAGGAATGGACAGCCATGGGCGTCCACTTTGCTTGGACGGTCTGGATATTCCGGGGCCACTAAGTGGGCCACACACATCAGGAAATCAAGAATAAAATAATGAAAAATAAAAATAATCCAGCCACAAGAGAGGAAAATGACATGCATCAAAGAAAAATGCCATGATGGGGTCTATGGAGAATGGCCCCATCCATGGATCATGCATGTAAGGAAAAAGGGCCATTGGCCTCAACCATGGAGACATGAGGGACCTCCATCACCACTTGATGGGTCCCACAAGCTCCTAAGAAAGAAATGAAGAAAGATCTAAGAGCACCCACCTTGATCCTTACAAAAATCTAGGTCTCCTTGCTCCTCTAGCTCCAAGGAAGGGAAATCAATGGATGAGATGATATTGAAATGGATGGATTTAGAGAGATTAGGGAAAGAAGGGGCTGGAGAAAATGGAGGATTTACTGGCCACGGAGAGAATGAGAAGGACAGAGAGAGATAAGGAGATAGCGAGAGAGAGAGAGAGAGAAATCATTTGTTTGTAAGAAAAGAAATAATTACTTATGGGAGGAGAAAACAAGGTGTAGGGTAGAATAGGCTTTTGGGTGGTGTGTGTGGGGTGGGTAGTGTTAGCTATGGAATTTTAGTGGTGTGTATAGTGTTGCATGGGAACTTGTGCCAAGAGGAGTGGGGTTCACATGCATGACACTTAAGTGGGCCACATGATTAAGGGTCATATAATGAAATGTACACAACTTTTGATCTACATATCGGATTTATGCGCGAGACGCGGCGTTGGAACCGCGGCGATGATGCGGTCCCAATGGCATAGGTCTCAGCTCGATCCGAGTCGGGTCTACGTGACCGGACTCAAGGATGACGCAAACACTACCCGATGGTCGCGGGTCACCAAAATTTAACTGGTAGGACCGCGAGAGCAAGATGAACGAGATGCATACTTACACACGCACATACACACATGCGGACTCAGGTCGGGTCTCACACCCTTGTGGCACAGGAACAGGGGAGAGGAAAGAATAGGAAAGGTGGGAAGGCCGAGATAAATCAAGAGACAAGTCGAGTAACAAAAAGGATGTTGATTACTGGAATTGTGGCAAGAATGACCACTACAAGCATGAATGTCGTGGTCAAAAGAACGACAAGAAAGGAAAAGGAAAGAAAGATGAATCAGATTCCACTACGGTCGCTTCAGATGGCGATGTTGTTATTCTTATTCTTTTGCAGATCATGATGTATGTCTCACAGCTACGAGTCAGGACACCGACTGAGTGATAGACTCGGGAGCTTCTTTTCATGCGACTCCACGCAGAGACTTCTTCACAAGCTATAAGTTAGGTGACTATGAGACTGTGAAGATGAAAAATTTTGGTGTATCAAAAATCGTGGGAGTCGGCGATATTTGTGTGAAGACCGATGTGGGCTGCACATTGGTTCTCAGGGATGTGAGGCATATCCCAGACCTTCGCCTCAACTTGATGTCGACCGGAAGGTTGGATAATGATGGCTATGAAAGCCGGTTTGTTGGTGAGCGATGGAAGCTCATCAGGGGTTCGTTGATCGTGGCTAGAGGAAAGAAGTGTTGCACCCTTTATAAGGCAAGTATTAGTATGTGCAAGGGTGGGTTGAACGCAGTGGAAGATTCAGCTATTGACATGTGGCACAGGCATCTAGGCCACATGAGTGAAAAATGGCTTCAGGTACTAGCAAAGAAGCGGCTCCTTTTAGATGTGACAGGTACACCTCTCAAAACCTGTCTTGATTGTTTATCAGGGAAACAACATAGAGTTTCATTTGTTAAAACTGTTTCTCATGTTAACAAAGTGCATGCATTATATTTGATTTATTCTAATGTTTATGGTCTTATGAGGACAAAAACCTTGGGTGGGGCATTGTATTTTGTTACTTTTATAGATGATGCATCTAGGAGGGTTTGGGTTTATGCTTTGAAATCCAAGGACGAAGTCTTTGGTGTGTTTAAATTGTTTCATGCTATGGTCGAGAGAGAGACAGGTAGATCATTGAAGTGTGTCCGCATTGACAATGGTGGTGAATACATTGCGACTTTCATGAGTACTGCAAGTCCCTAGGTATACGACATGAACAGACGGTTTCCAAGACCCCCAGCATGATGGTGTAGCTGAGTGAATGAATCGCACCATTGTTGAGAGAATCAGATGCATGTTATCCCATGCGAAGTTGCCCAAGACATTCTGGAGAGAAGCAATGCACACTGTAGTGTATTTGTTAAACAGGTCTCCATCAGCCCCATTGAATAAAGAAGTACCTGAGAAGTTGTGGACTGGACATGATCCATTGTACAGTCATCTCAGGGTGTTTGGATGCAGGGCATCCGTTCACGTACCAAAGGACGATAGGTCCAAGCTCGATATGAAGATCAGGCAGTGTGTGTTCTTGGGGTACGGTGATGAAAAGTTCGGTTACAGATTGTGGTATTCGACTGAGAAGAAGCTCGTCAGGAGCAGAGATGTGGTTTTCTTTGAAGATCAGTGTATAGAAGACATTGGTAAGCCAGAGAAGAATCAGCCTAGTTCAGGTGAGCTAAAGGATATAGATCCGATTATTCCTCCCATGATGCCTAATGACGGGGGAGTACGGCAAGGTGTAGAGGATGAGGGAGTTCCTTCAGAAGATGGACTAGGGGAGCAGCCCCTACTTGATCCACATGTTGAGCCACATGTGAGGAGGTCATCTAGGGACAGACAACCGTACAAGAGGTACTCTCCGCATGAGTACATTATGCTCACTGATGGGGGAGAGCCAGAAGATTATTCTGAGGCCCTAGCCGACGAGCATAAGGAGGAGTAGTTGAAAGCTATGCAAGAGGAGATGAAATCCTTGCATAAGAACCACACCTATGACATGGGGAAACTGCCTAAGGGTAAGAAAGCTCTGAGCAACAAGTGGGTTCGAGGAGAGGCATAGACTTCGAGGAGATATTCTCACCAGTGGTGAAGATGACATCCATACGGATATTACTTGGGTTGGCGGCTAGCATGATTTGGAGATAGAGCAGTTAGATGTTAAAATTGCCTTCCTCTATGGTGACCTGGAAGAAGAGATCTACATGCACCAACCAGAGGGGTTCGAAGTTAAAGGCAAAGAGCATATGGTGTGTAGGTTGAGGAAGAGCTTGTATGGGCTGAAACAAACTCCACGACAATGGTACAAGAAGTTTGACTCGTTTATTTTACAATATGGGTATGACAGAATGGAGTCGGACCAATATGTGTTTACATTCAAGTTCTCAAATGGTGATTTCTTAGTTCTACTATTATACATTGATGACATGCTCATCATGGTAAAAGACATCAAGAAGATCGATAGGTTGAAACAGGAGTTGGGCAAGTCGTTTGCGATGAAAGACTTGGGCCCAGCTAAATAGATCCTAGGAATGGAGATAACCCGTGACAGAAGCAGCTTGAAGCTTTGGCTGTCACAAGAGCGATATATTGAGAAAGTTCTAGAGCGGTTCAATATGAATGCAGCAAAGCCGATCAGTTCTCCACTAGATGGTCACTTCAGATTGAGCGACAAACAGTATCCTGGATAAGATGCGGAAGATACCCTACGCGTCAGCTGTAGGAAGTTTGATGTATGCTATGGTGTGTACACGCCCAGACATAGCATATGCGGTTGGTGTTGTCAGCCGGTATCTTGTCAATCCTGGCAAAGAGCATTGGGCAGCGGTGAAATAGATACTGCGGTATCTAAGAGGCTCATCCAGGTTGAGCCTATGTTATGGTGATGAAAAACCTGTGTTAGAGGGCTACACAGATGCAGATACGGCAGGTGACATAAACTCCAGGAAGTCTACATCGGAGTTCATGTTAACGTTTGCAGGGGGAGCGGTCTCTTGGCAGAGCAAGCTACAGAAGGTCGTAGCATTGTTGACGACAGAGGCCGAATACATTGCAGTCACAGGGGCATGTAAAGAGATGCTTTGGATGAAGAAGTTCCTACAGGAACTTAGCCTGAAACAGGAGCAGCACGTGGTTTATTGCAATAGTCAAAGTGCTATACACTTGAGTAAGAATCCAAGTTAGTACTCCAAGTCGAAGCACATAGAGGTTCGGTATCACAGGATTAGGGATATTTTGGAACAGAAGGTGTTACAGCTTGAGAAGGTCCACACGGACGATAATGGGTCAGACATGATGACTAAGGCTTTGCTCAAGGGCAAGTTTGAGGTTTATAGAAACCAGGATGGCTTGAAGAATGTGAACTCCTCCTGAGTCGAAAAGGGAGAGATTTGATGGAGATTTTTCTCCTCATTGTTGGGATCGATGAAATCGAACAGGTTTCGATATCATCGATAATTGCAGGATTTTTCACTACTGGTTGTTGGGCAGTTTTTTTTGTCATGTCGATATCATCGAGAGACTTTTAGATGATATCGAGGCTGTCATCGAGAGTGGATTGATGGCATCGATAATTGTTGGAATTTCCACCCCTGGTCGCTGGACAGTTTTTGTCCCGTCTCGATATCATCGAGAGACCTTCAGATGATATCGAAGCTGTTATCAAGAGACCTTCGATATCATTGACGAGTTCCGCAGATGCGATTGCGGAAATGCAGATTTTGCGGATTTTGTTTCGTATTTGGATTCTACCTCTTTCTATTCTTATATAAAGAGGTGTATGCGGGATTGAGGGGGAATTCTAGGGCATTCTAAGTTTCCTAAAGGTTTTCTAGGAGGGCTTAGGGCTATCAAAAGGTGAGAGAGAGAGAGAAAGAGAGAGAGAGGAAGCTTGTAGATGGGAGATTCTGCTCGTAGAGGTGATTTACTTCGCAGCCCACATCTCAGCGCTTTTACGTTCTCGTGATCAGTGAGATCTCTCCGCTTTCTCTTATTCTCTTATTCTTTATCCACTCCTGCGTGAGTGAAGAAGGTTTGATCCAAGCGGTGTGTGCTTGTGATCGGTTGTAACGTTCTACTTTATAGTGGATTGTTGATCTGGACCAGGTCCCGTGGTTTTTACCTCTTTGAGGGTTTTCCACGTAAAAATCCTTGGTGTTGTGTGGTTTATGTTTTGATTTGGTTCATTGCATTATTATTCCATAATTCTGGTTTGTTTCGGGAGGCTAGATCCTAAGGTTTTGTGTAAAGGCTCCCAACAGTAACCTCCACAACTGTGATGGCCTGTCACGATGTTTACGTGAAATTGACCCTCCATCCATTTTGCCAACTCATGATTGGGACATTGTAGCAAAATTAAGCATTTCCAAAGCTCAAGTGGGTCGTACAATAAGAAAGGGTGTGAATTAAAGGTCACAGTTGAAACATTTGTGAGGCCACATAAGTATTGAATATGATAATACTTTTATGTTTTCTATTCATCTTAGTGAGGATGACCTTATCAATAATTTATATAGCATATAAACGTCAAGGTGGACCTCGGGGAAATTTTAACAGAATATCCTCTCTGCCTTTTTCCATCATGTGATCCACTTAAGTTTTGGATTTGCCTTATTTTGAGGCTCATGTTCTATCATGAGGGGGACAAAACAACTATAGGGGGTGGATTTTTGTAACGCCCCAAATTTTTGTAAGCTTGGAATTTAGATGTTCTTGGACATTACCTTTAATTTCTCAATTTTAATTTAAGTCCATGTGTATATTCACACGTGTTTGGGAGCAAAATGAGTGATTTTAGGTCCACCAAACCTGTTCGACTGAGTGAAAGTATGAATTTTGGGGATTATAGAGAGCAAGGTTTAGTTACACCACGAAAACATTGAGCAATCGAGCAAATATGGACAACAGGGTTTGGTTACACTGACTGGGACTTGATTCCACCGAGCAAATCTGGAGAGCAGGGTTCGATTGAACCGAGTAGCCCTGTACAATAATGTACAACTATGTATATTATTGATAGTTTCACTATGCTAACTTCAGAAATTTATATCTCTTTCAATACAACTTCGATTGAGGTGATTCAAAATTCAAAATAAAGCTTGATAAGTCTAGTTTTATAGAAAAATAAATAAAAAGAAAGAAAAACTCAAACAAAGTTGATTTTAGAATATTTTGGAAACTATACAGAAAATCATTGGTTTCAAGCAACTGGTACTTGTGAAATTTTAAGAAATTTTATAGAACTCAAAATTGATAAATTTAGTGGTGCCAAAGAAGACTTGATGATGAATTATAAAAAAAATTATAAAAATAATTCGGTAACTGAAATTGATAAAACGTTACACGCAACCGACCTGTTAAAATTAAAACTTTCTGCAACTGCATGTCACCGATGGACCAAACATATCTTTTTTCATATTAGAGTTTTAGTATTGATGTCTTCTTAAAAATTACTTCTGATAATACCGGAAATCATCCTCTATGATTAAACTAGAATTTTCTATTTTTAGTATTTCAGGAAATTTTCAGTTTAATTGAATTAGGACTCTTAATTAGGGTAATTACTATCGAATAGCCATTTACACTAATTACAAAAATGCTATATTATGAACTTAGCTAATCCATACCCTGGTTACCACGCACAAGAAATCTCACCACCCAGTTTATTCCAGAAATGACCGGACTAACCAAACAACCTATAGACCATTGGTTGGTGGGTCACTAAACTAGGAACTATAGAAAGATTTTTGTCTTGACGGGCTTGACGTCCAACGCGAGACATTGAGCCGAGATAGCACCTCAAATCGTTCAACTCGGGCTTGCAAGGCGAAAGCATGAGATGTGTGAATTTTCGCTGAAATAGTTAGAAACTTAAGTTAATTATCTATGTCTGAACTTTATCGAAGTTGTGGCTTTGGGATCGTTAAATCATGATCAAGTTAAGGACACTAACCTAAGATAATATATTACACATATCCGTAAAGCCGCGACCCCAATCGATGATCGATAACTGTCGAACCGATTTCTAATTATAATCGGTGATTGTCGCATCTGAATTGCAGGACGATCAAAGTCTTACGTAGATCACCACTAAGGGTAACAATCTTACAATATAGATCGACCCGTACTAGTGAATCTCAACAGCTAGAATTAACCTCCAATAGGGTTATAATACCAATTTTCTAGTTTGTAGGGCCAAGGAAAAATGATTTGGCACTATAAATACTTAGATTTAGGTAACCCATCACCTTCATACAAATTTACCCTAGGTTTTGAAGCGGGTAGAGAGGACTTGAGTGAGAGAATTGTAAAAGGAGGAGTGTGAGCTTGTGTGGGAGCTCAGATTTGAGTATGGATAGTTGCACCAAGTCGTTCTTCGTCGATTTTGATCTATACTTGTCGGTTCATGCCCTCTTCGATCGTGGAATATGTCGATTTGAGATGTATGGAGTCTTCCCTTACCACATGTGCATCCTTCCCTTAATTCTAGCAACGCCTTAGGGATCATGATTAGAAAACCCTTAATATTTCTCTATTTTTCATAAACCCAAAATTTACGGTTTGTGTATGTTAGGGTTTTGGGTCTCGATTGTTGATTGGGATGGTCCATGCTCTTACGAGAGCCGTAATCGAGCTCGGCTCCATTAGAGTTCGGTTGTGCATCGATTTTGAGCCCTAATTCATTGGCCAGAGTTGAGGATCTATTCTAATTGAGTTAGGTAAGTAGTAATCCATAATTTAACATTTAATTAGGATTAAATCCACATCATTAATTATAATCTTGTACTTTAATTTAGGTTTGGAGTGTTTTTCTCAAATTTTCGATGCATTTTTTACTTTAAGGTGAAAATCTACTTTTAAACTTCTACCGGTCATTTTAAATGACTAAATTTGTTTGTTTGGTATTTGGTTAATAACATGCTTGATGAAATGCTTGAGCGATATGAAATTCATAATATTAGAACTCTTTGATGTAGAATGTTATGTGTTGATATAGGTCAAATTGTCCTAATGTAGATTGAATTATACTGAATTGTACATGTGTTCAATTGTTATGTATTTATATAGGTCGGATTGTGTTGATGTTGGTTGAATTGTAGTAATTCATACATGTGTTCAATTTGTGTACTCTAGTGTGGTATTAAATTTCCTTGTGATTATACTTATGTAGTTGATAAATTCAAATTGTTGTATGGTAGACCAAGTTCTGCAAATTATTTAAATTAGTGGGTGGCTATCCTAGACTTATACAACTAACCGAAGTTGAACATGGACAATTGATGGTAGTTAGAGCTGGGCATCGGACCGAGTCGGATTGGATTCGGTCCAACCCGACTCTGTTTGAGATTTGCAGGGCCTGACCCGAACCTGATCCGATCCAGGGCTGAGTCCGGTTCATCTAACCCGAATATATTCGAACTCCTGCTGGCCTGAATCGATCCGAGTCGGATCAGATTGGGTAGGACTCGGTTTGTTCGTTCTTTCAACGGTGTGGAAATCATTATTCTCAGTCTTCTGTGGTGCGATCTACTTGATTATTAAATATACTTAAAATTTAGTATCAACCCTTAACATGATCTGAAAAAACTAATGGACGGTGTGGATAAACTAAAAAGTTTAAGATGGGCCCCACATAGATAAAAATGTACAGCTGTATAGCTTGCTGAAGAAGCTTTACACCCGCTAATAGCTTCTCCAAGAAGCTTCATAAAGAAATCGGCTTAGTACGCTCTTATCGTACTGAGCAAACTCTGTTGGGCCTACTGTGAATTCATTTGGTTTATCCATGTCGTCCATCCATTTTTTCAGATCATTTTAGGGGTTGAGCCCAAAATCGAATCATATCCAAAGCTCAAATGGCCCATACCACAAGAAACAGTAGAAGTATTGATTTCCATCGTTGAAACCTTTCCAAGGACTCCAGTGATGTTTATTTATCATCCAACCTGTTAGTAAGATAAAAAAGACATGGATTAAGTGGAAAAAAAAACATCGGCTTGATCTAAAACTTCCGTGGCCATCAAGAACTTTTCAATGGTAGATGTTAAATTCACACTGTTTCCAGTGGTGTGGTCCACTTGATCTTTGAATATGCTTCGTTTTTGGGCTAACCACTTAAAATTAACTAATAAAATGGATGGACAGAGTGGATAAAATGCATAAATGACGGTGGGCCCCACAGAGTTTACTCGCGTACTGAGTTACTCAGCATGCAATCAACTACCCTTTATAAAAGTACAGGTTGTAGCTAGCCTGTAGCGAGCACAGCTGTATTATAGCTGCTATATTACGTGTCATGTGAAGACAGCATGGACGCTCCTCGAGCTCCGAGTTGTGAGAACGGTTCAAAGGAGATGAAAGTTACATGGGCCCCACAGTGATGTATTTATTATATCTACACCGTTCATCTATTTTTAGAGATCATTTTAGAGCATTATCTAAAAAAAATTTGTAGGGCCCACCATAATGTTTATTTTACATCCAATCTGTTCATAACGTCACAAGTAGCTGATTGAAAAGGAAAAATAAATCTCATAAGTTCACACGTACCTGAATGAAGAGGAAAAACAAATTTGATATTGATCCAAAACTTCGGTGACCCTGAAAAGGGTTTCAATGGTAGACGTTCAATCTCTCACTAGTTTTTGCAGTGTTGTCTAGTTGATGGTTAGATCTGTCTTATTTTTTGTCTCAAGCGTTAAAATGAGCTCACCAAATGGATGGACGGTTTGGATATAAAACATACCTCGTGATCAGACCCACAAAAACCACTTCATACACCATTCTTCGATCGAGCAGAGCTGCGACTCTCTTTCTCCTTCCCTCTTTCTCTCTTCCGTATATACCTATAGATCATTTCTCAATATATCTCTCCAGTAGAGGAATCCAAGCTCCAAAACCTTCTTCTTGCCGTCTTCTTCAACAAAGATAAAGAGATAGATATAGAGGGAATCATAGATATAGAGATAGAGAGAGATAGATAGAGAGAGTTGACGGGCTAAGGTGCCATTGGGTGGGATTTTTTTGGCGCCGAACCTAAATCCTAGGCGGTAAAAGTGAAATACACACACACACACACACATGGTCCGGATCGGGTCGGTCCGAATCCGATCCAATCGGATCGGGTCGGTTCAGAACAGGGCCTATCCGGATTCGACTCGAAAATAATTCGGATCTGGATTACGCTACCCGATCCTGACCGATCCTGACGATCGGTTCTGTTCGAATCGGGTCGGATCGGGTTTGATCGGGCCGGATCCACCGGTTCGGGTATGAAATGCCCAACCCTAATGGTAGTTGGAACTACATGAGATGCTTTGCACCCAACACTAGTTTTGTCTGGGGTCCTCCATAGTTGATCACATCGGTCTAATGTAGGGTTCAATTATTCTTATGCTTAGTGATTGTATAATTATATATATATATATATATAGAATTTGGAATATCATTGTTACCATTAATTTAAGTTAATTAATTCATAACTATTAGCACGTTATGATCCTATAAAGACTCATGAGCTTAGCATGGCGGTATGTGATACCATGTTCGAGCTCTCGGCCTACGCTAGGGTGGTGCCTCCCCGTAGTGACTAGTGAGAATTAATGGAGGTGACAGGTTATTATTCGAACGACCCTCATTAAATACCTAATCGATGGTTTTGTGCCATAGTACCATTCGAACGACCCCCATTAAATGCCCGACCGATGGTTTCGTGCCAAAGTACCGTTCGAACAACTCAAGCATGAATGGAATTGGGTGAGGAGACATTTTCTTTATATTGATTTAGTTTTGAGTGATAAACCCGCACATTTGAATTGATTTTTGATTTTATTTTGTATTTGTTATTTGAGTCTTCATCTACGTCAATTGGTTGTAAAATTCCTGAGGATGTGCGGAGTGGTCATGATGTAAACTACTCAGGTCTGTGAGTATTTAGTTGTTACGTTTACTCTCATGTACCGTAAATTAAAATAGATAAGTTATACTAAAGGGCAAATAAGTGCACTTTTATTAGCTATAGTGATGGTGTGAAGGGATACATGTGTATGACCGGGTCACACAGAATATCACGATTAGCCATGACATAAGGTTTGATGAGGATTCTTTATTCCGTAAGGGAGGAAACAAAGAAAAAAAGTCAACAGTAATCGATGTTGAAATTGATAAGGGTGAAACACAGGATAAAGCGGAGCTGTAACAAGATGTAAAGGAGCAGGTTGAGCAACCACCTATGAGGATAAATCTACTCAAAAATCGCAAATTACCGGTGAGATACATAGATGACTCGAATATTATATTCACCCTAATTACGGATGATGGGGATCTGTCTACCTTGTAGGAAGCATTGGATGATCTAGATGCTGAGAAGTAGATGGCGGCGATGCAAGACAAGATAGACTCTCTGTATAAGAATGAGACATGGGAGCTGGTGGAGCTTCCCATTGGGTATAAACCGATTGGGTACAAGTTGATTTATAGGAAGAAACATGACTTGTAGAAGGCAAGACTAGTTGCGAAGGGATATACTGAGAAAGAATATGTCAACTTCAGTGAGAAATTCGTGCTAGTTACCTACAATCTTGAACTGGAACAAATGAATGTTAATATTACTTTCCTACCTGAGAAATTGGAAGAGAAAATCTACTCAATACAACCAAAATGGTTCAAAATTCAAGGGATAAAAAATAAAGTTTGCATGTTAAGGAGGTCATTGTATGGCCTAAAACAGTCACTTAGGGAATGGTATATGAAGTTTGATACTTTCATGGTGATTAAGTGGTATATAATCAATGTGTCTACTTCAAGACACTAAGTGATGAATGATTCATTCTATTAGTATTATATGTTGATGAAATGCTTATCCCCAGCTATAGCATGTCTAAAATCAACTTATTGAAGACTTAACTATCAAGAACATTTAAAATTAAAGATTTGTGGGCTACAAAGAGGATACTCGGCATAGACATACACAGAGATAGGGAAAGGAGCATGTGTAATGCCCCAAATTTCTTGAGTTGAGCACGAACTCAATCTTTGATATTCGAGTGTCACTTTTACTTTGTGAAAGTATGAATTCCTTATACGGCTAACCTGATATCCAAGCAATCATATAACTAAACTAAACAATGTAAAATACTCTGAAATAAATGTATCAAACATAAAGTAACATGTCTAAAATGTAAATCGTACATCTATTCAAAGTGTGGGGTCCATAGTTAGGGCCCAATATATAGTTCCAGAAGAAAGAGAAAATGTGTCAAGTATATAGTTTGCCCAATAAAAAGAACATCCATCGAATCTGGCCATGAGGCAAGCTAGCTAGAGTTGTCCATCAGAGAGCTGGAAGTATGAAAACTCATCCTCCGTGTCCATGTACGTGTCCTCCAAGACGTTGGCCTTAGTGATACTTACATCTACAAGGTTGTTGTTTTAAAACACCGTCTCATAGTAGGAGTGAGCAATCAACTTAGTGGTACCATTTTGTAACGCCTCGGTTTTCGAGACCCAAGTATACCACTCATTTCTTGAACACCCGGGTGCTAATTGATAAGCAAAAAGATAATCAAACCCAATCAAAGTGCGATTAACGAAAACAAGAGTAGTATAAATGAAGCTTAAGAAGTAACAATATCCTGGGCCACTCAGCTGGGGCCCACATACAAAACCTCAAGTCTCAAAATGAACTGAAATGATAGTAAGCAAATTGTCTACTGATTTAATCCAAAATAAGTAGCCGCCTCCTGGTACGGCTCGTCGTTGTAAGGCTCCTCCTCGATTTCAGCCATCTCTAGATCCTCCGCAAGTCCATCTGTCTCCGTATCCTCTATATGGTTGAACATTGATGAATGAGTGGCCAGCTCAGTGTGATCTCCCCTCAAGATTACACACCACCGCCCTAACCAAGGAATATCATAAAGACATACAGATAATTCAAAACACAGTAGATGCAGTCTTATTAAATGCATGGATATATGAATGCAATCGTCGGCCCGGGTAAAACATCCAGACGGCCAACGTCCTGGGTAAAACATCCGGACGGACGTTGGGGTCGTCACCCAGGGATAAGACTGGTCATCAATGCAATATTCAGCATAATCGCATGAGGATGATAATCCGAGTCATTATCACAATTGAATGACTGGTCATAAGCACAACACTCAGTATAATCGCATGGGCATAATGATCCAAGCCATCGTAATATGCCATGTATGCATGATTTGTCAGCCCATTATTAGTCTAATTGCAACCAGCCAATTTAAGTAAGCTCCCGGTCACTACGGGGAGCGCATGGCCCAGCGTAGGCCGATGGCTCGAGCATAGTATCCCATGACTACCATCCTCGGCCCATGAGGCTACCATCTTAGGGTGTGTGTAGTACCTACTAACATGTGGTCAATCAATTTGACATAAAGGGGCCACCACCAATGTCGACTGGGAATGAAATGTTAAAATTATCAAATATGGCGTTTAAAACATGACGGCATGAATGGTGCAAAGATGAGTAAACAACGGTATTTGAAAAGGTTGTGAAGTCCATCCCAAGTTAATTAGGTGAAATCACACATGGATGGTAAGCCCCAAGGTCAAACACCACAACCAAAAACCTTCATGTCAAGGGCCTACTTATGTCATAATTTGGCTAGTTACACCCCAAGTACGGACTCTCCTTTACTATTACTTCCCGTGGAGAGATTTCAGCAATATGTGTGTCACATCATTATATCAGTAATAAGAGATAATGCATATATTTCTATCAAAACACATCAACTGAATTAACATACGATACGTGACATGAGTGGTTGGGTTATTCACCTAGGCAGTTCAGAGCATAAAATCAAGAGCCTAAACAATAGTAAGCATGAGATTTCCACACACGATGTATCATTCATCAAACTAACCATTAAAATTAACAAAACTACTATTTCTGGTCTAGTTAGGGATGGAAAGCTTAAGGGGAAAGAAATTATCACCAAGCAAGGCGTAGAATGCTCCTAGAGGCAAGTTTCCTTGAGAAGATGGTGTATTTACACCACTCATGTAACTCCATGTACAAATTTATTTACATTAGTCAATGTGCCACGAGTTTTAATACATGAGGGTTGGAAGGCCCCAAACCAAAGTTGTTTGGGCTCCAACCAAGGGTGATCAAGCCTATCAAACACGTGTCCCCATCTTACTATAAACTGGGCCCAATCAGAGCCCACACTTGCTACAACTAATCACCCCAAAACTGGCCACGGTGGGCCTTGTTTGGCTTGAGCATATCAGCCCATGCTGCATGCACCGCCCATAGGTGTTTGCGTGGGGATCGCCGTGTTGCAGCCCACCTAATTTTACTTTAAACGTGACCAGCCTGATGTCAGCAGGGTGCCGCCCACTTGCATTTGGTGAGACCCATGGCTGATGTTACCTACTAAGATCTGGCCTAGGGGCCTCATGATGTTGCTGACGTCAATACACCTTATCTAATTGGTGGGACCCACTACACAGGTCGTGCATATAAAATACGTATATCATGGTGGGGTCCACATACCTGGCCCACTATCATAAGGACGGCTCGTCAAATGGATAGACGGCTCAGATGGAGCACGTCCATCAGTGGTGAACTCCCACGTAGTGTGGCCCACATAAAATTCATGTATGTATTATATACATACGCCTGGTGATTCCTACATAAATGTGGGGCCCACGTATAATATTCATATATTACCTGTACTGGAAGGTACTCCAGTTAATCCCAACAGGTGGGGCTCATTATGGCTTAGGGTAGGGCCCACCTGGAATTTGCTTTGGGCCCAGGCAACCCCACAATCCTTGGCTGGGTCCCACTGTAGCTCACCATGCTACAGCCCACCTGGGATTCATACAAGGTGCGGCCCCACACGTGTATGACGTGCGGGGTGGGTCCCATCCAGCTGGCAAAACAGGTGGACGAAGTGGATATGCATCAAGGTGGACCACGTCCAGATCTTGGACGGTCAATGTTCAACACATGTACAAGGTGGATCTCATAAGCACGTGGGTCCCACGTAGTGCCATCACATATATATGACCTATATATATATACATATCAGCATGGGTCCCACATGGGGCCCACCACGTACAAATAACATATGCCATCATTGTAATGGCAACATACATAGAGCCCAGAGACTCAGTTGTCCGTGTGGGATGGGCCAAAGCATGCAACCCACTTGATGGTTAAGTGAGGCCCACCTGCAATTTGCAGGGCCCAGGTCGGCAGACAGCCCACCAATCTCAGATGTGAAAACAACACCACCTACTGCGTGCTGCTGCAGCTATTTTCGGCCCTGCCTTTCAGCTCGAACACAGCCCGCCCATGGCCGTTTTTCCACCCACTTCTTAGGCACAGTGGCTATCACTCTCACCATCAAGGAATGGCCCGAAACAGGGTCGTTTTCGCCTCCATCTTCAGACTGATATCAGCCCCTGTTCCTGGCTGATTCCGACCCAACCACACCTGCTGTTGCTGGACTGATATATCTGAAAGCACGACCATTGCTTGGCTCGATTCCAGACACCAACCATGGTTTGTTAATGGCCCTGGATTCAGTCCGAACTATGGCCATTGTCGGGCCTAGTTCACACCTCGAAACAGGGCCTCTGTTTTCACCAGATTTTGGCCTGGGATATGGCCATTGTTTGGCCTGGCTTCCATACGAAATCCCACCATTTTCTAGTATGAACTCGACCCTTTAATGAAGGCACTGTTCGGCCTACTTCCAATTTGAAAAACAACCATTACTTGGCTGTTTCCAACTTATATCCGGCCATGGTTTAGGTCTGTTTTTAGTTCGAGATAGAACCATTGATCGGCTCAACCTCGATCCAACAGAGGGCTCATAAACAAGGCTCAAATGGGTTCCGAAATGTGGTCTGAAGCGGGCCATTGTTTGGCTCGACCTGACATCACTATGGCTGGACCGAACTCAGCCATTGCTTGGCCTACTTTTGGTCCAGGCAGGTATCACCTGAAGCTACAAGAGAGAAAAAGAAAGAAAAAGAAAGAACAAAAGAAAGACGTTTCTCTTGGGGCAGTTGCTACCTTCCTTACCTAGCTGAAACAGGGGGGTCGGTTTCCCTGTTTTCCCTTTCCTCTCTTTCCTCACTCTCTCTCTCTCTCTCTCTATCTCTCTCTCTCTCTTGCTTGTGGTGCTACTATGGGTCCACACTGACCCGACTCAGCCTAGTTTCTCACGGCTGAGGCAGTGCAGGGTACACTGAGTTCACCCGGTCGGCCTACTGCTCACAGCCACTCTTTTCCTCCTCTCTACACTCTCTTTACTCCTCTCTTTCTCTTTCTCAGCATGAATCCCAAGAGCTACAAGGCTCCTTATACAGAGAGAGAGAAAGGAACGGCTGAGAACGCCCCTATGGTCGGACGACCGAGATTCCACTAGCCAGTGCTTTCTTTATTTTCCTATAGAGGAAAGTCCTCTTTCTGTTTTTCCTTTGCAGGAGCTTTGCTTGGCCATTTTTGGCAAAGAGGGAGGGCATGCCTCCAATGGGAAAAGGGATGGACGGGATCATACGATCGGACCAATCACAATCCGCCTAATCGACTTCATTGTGGTCCCCACTCTCGGACGCCTTCCACCTGCAGCGCATTGGACGGTGGTAGCCCATCTCCTCCATCCGTTTACAAGGAGTGGAATGGCTATAGGGTTTTGTTTGTATGGGCCCTACGAAGAAGTTGAATGGCTCGGATGGTTTGGAAAGTGACCATGGTGGGTCACTTAGGGGCTTAAAGGTCTGTTGTTCGTACCTCTGTTTTGGCGGGAGGGAAAACTAATTCAAATGGTCGAGAGGAGCTCGGTCAAAGCCAATTTGACCAAGTCCATTGCCCTGGTGCACGTCGTGCATATGTATATGGGGTGCACACACGCACCGCATGGGGCCCATCACGATGTTTGTGATAAATCCAGTCCCTCCACATTTCTTAGGGTCCCCATGTAGGGATCCCAGCACGGGTCCAGGCAGGGCCAAGGCCTAGGTGGGCCATATCACACACTTTAGGCCCTATTTGGCCTAATATATACTGATCCGACGGTTGGATCGATCCGCGGACGGGTTTCAACGGTTAAACAAGGCTTTGCAGTGCAATGATGGTTTGATTGGTTGTTAGTTGACCTTCAGGGGTCGTTTAGTGGGTGCCTAGTCCCCAACATGACTTAGAATGAAAGTTAACTTGAGGTGTTCGTTTGATCTTACCTCACTGTCTGGTATTGGGCTAAGCTTGGCTCCCATTGACTCTGATAGATAGCTTTGTTGCTAGCTGGAAGTCCCATCCTGTGGTAGGTCAAAAATATTTAAGTCGCCTAACATTTTAAGCTTGGTTTATACAAATTTTTGGATAAGGTAACACCCGTGTACCAAAGGTACGGGGTGTTACACATTTATTCTAAGTTGCACATATTATTAACTCAATTAGTGAAGGTAATGATAGCACAAATAAACAAACATTTCTTATCTTGTCTTTTTAGGTGCATGAATGCTATGATTAGATGATGCATGATTTTCATAATCCAACACTCCCTCAATAAGTGACTTCAACATCTATTTAATAAAATGCCAACAATCCCTCATCACGCGACTCTAATGCCTATTTCACATAACACCCAACCTAAGGTAATGTGGTTTGTCACTAACATTACCAACAAGTGCGTTTGTTTTGCATGATTAATCTGGTAGTTATTAAGTCTTATTCAAGCATCATATTAGAAAAGCTCGGGTACCACCATTATATCACAGGTCTTAACTCGATCACGAGACTCGTAATGGCCTGTTGCCTCCATCATTGCTCAACGGTTACTACGAAGAGACTCGTCACCCCAGACCTCGGCTGTAACATCTTGAATTTTTACGGCCCGAGTATATACTTGTGCCCGAGAATTTCAGGTGTTAATAATGTAAAATTTTGATGCTTCAAAATCCCGCCTTGTTTTTTTTTTTTTTTTTTTAATTAAGATAAATCACATCCGGTTACATTCCCTAAGGTAACCATTCACGAGAATAAAATTGACTTATTTATTATTCCATTAGATTAAAAAGCGTACAAAAAATTCTTTAATACCCTCTCAATGGGAGCTTATTACATTATTAAAGTTTGCAGCGAAAAATAAATAAAACAATTCATGGTGTTATCCTTCTTCTTTATTCAAAAGAATCTTCTATAAAATGATTATCGTCCGTATCATCAACCTGTGATTCACCTGCAATATTTGTATGGTTGGAGAGGGTCAATGCCCTACTCATAGTGGTGGTCATCCTTTATAGTTTATAATTATTCAAGTGATTCATAAGAATAACAAAAGGTCCCGATACATCTCATACTCCACAAATACAAATGGTATCGGTATGTGCAAACATTCCACATAAAATATATGCCTAACAAAGTATGAGTGGTCCATCGCACTCAGCGATCATCACAATGTAGAGAATAATTCAAAAATACCTGGCTCGCCCAGCATCCCATAATACAGAGATTTGTCGGCGTGTCCAACGTTAACGAGAATTTATGTGAACACCTCAAGGCGACACAACACATGGATCAGATGAATTACGTGACATAATTTGTTCATGGAGAGACTATTTACGACATCCAATCCCAAAAGTGATGTAACACACAGTGCAAATTACTTATATTGATTTGTGCACCACTACCCAAAATTCATGGAATTACGTGTCGATCAATAGGGTCACTACCCGAAACGCATTACGTTCATGATGATATATCGATCACTAGGGTGGGATTTCCAACATGATACTTGCGTGACAAGGTAATAATGTGATAATTTAAATTGTGTAACAGTCATTCGTAAGGTGACGATTCACATTAATAAAACTCGAAGCATGTAAGAATAAGATAATTAAACAATTCAATCACAAGTTTTAAAGGGAAAACCCTCACCTTCAATAGTATGATCTTCTACTACCAAGTTATGTGCCCAGATGCAATTTTTATCCTAAATTACATGGTTTGGATGGTTAAGATTTAATTAGGGTACAATCGATGTTTAGATTTAAACTTAATGATTTAATTTGAAACGTAACTACCTAATTAAAGATATGGTTGTCTTACCTTATTTGATTCCTTTGTTTTATCCTGATGACCCATATCCAACGGATCTCACCTGTTAAGTCGCTCTTAACCCTTCGTTTTCTTCTTCTTCTCCTGGAGGGATGATATAAGATTCGGACGGCCCAGGGTCTCGATCTACCCGCTCTCGATCAACTCAATCCGATGCCCGAGCTCCTCCTCTGCTGGTGGCTGGTCAGAATTACTCTGATAAGCCCTAATGACTGACATCTCTCCTCTCCTCACTCTCTTTCTCGTTTCTCTTTCTCTCTCTCTCTCTCTCTCTCTCGTTCCTCTCTATGTTTCTCGTTGTTACTTGCTACTCAGTGAATGGTGGGGTGTTCTTATAGATTGTTGAGGGTCAAATATTACATATTATCCCCTATTTATATCTTGGTTTTATGAACATGATAAAGGTTAATGTTCTATTTTACTCATGTTTATGTTGCACGGTGAATTTAAGAGCTTGGATTGAAAAGGGTGCTAAAAGCATGGATTTGATGCTTGAGAATCACCAAGGCAAGAGATGGATCTTAGGAGACCAAGATTGAAGACTTCACATGCTAAAGATCCAAGAAAATCAAGTGAGGAATGAAGAGAATCAAATATTTGAAGTGAAGAAAAGGAATCCTGAAATTATCCTGAAAACAAACATATTCCTGAAAGTGTCCTGAAGAAGCATATTCTGAAACTCTGGGTCATTCTGTGAAATTGCGCAGAGTGAAGTCTATTTTGGAAAACTGCATAAATTTGATGCAGTTTCTAGAGTTTTCTAACTAGGTGCAAAAGTTGGAGTTCCACAACTATAAATAAGATTCCTTAGGATGTTCCTGAGGATCTTCTAGTGTTTAAGGAGTGGAGCAAAAGCGTGGAGAAGTCGTCGCTAAGAGTTTTTCTTCATTTTTCTTAGTTTTTTTTTTTTTTTGCTTTTCTTAAGAGATTTTAGTTCTATGGTTGGTTAAACCTCTTAGCTAGGGTTCAAAGGTGAAGCTTGTAGCGTGATGGGATGTTTTCTATTGCTTTCATTCATGTTTAAGTTGAACTATCTTTGATTCTAGTTTGATATTTAAGAAATACTTTCAGTTTTTAATGGTTTATTATGACTCGAATTACAATAGATCTGCGATAACTTGAGTATGTTCTTTTCATGTATTGAGATTGTGAAATTAGGCAATCCCGTTGTTCACCATCATCCCATGGGCATGGTTGGGTGATGGAATCCTACCTAATCTTCCCAATTCTCTTATGATTGGTTGTGGGATTGGTAAATCCTGTTGTGTACCATGTCTCATGGGCATGGTTTTGTGATGGAATCACTTCCAGTTCTCACACCTCTCATCCATTGAGAATTAGGTCAAAGGAAGTTCAAAGTTAGTTTTATTGAGATATCTTCCAATTGGATAAGATAGGACTCTGATTCAAGTTGTGTCCTTGAATCAAGCATAAATCTTTCTAATCTCTACAAATGGATCCTTGGAAACCCTAGTTACCACCTTTGAATTTGTTAGTTTTAATCACTTTAATCACAATTACTCTCTCAATTAATTCAGATTTAGATTTACATCTTCTTCTAGTTCTAGTTCTAGTTACTTTCAGAAGACACACAAGTCAGTCCCTGTGGATTCGACCTCGGTCTCACTGAGATTATTACTACATTGCGACGCTACACTTGGGGTTGTGAACATAGATCCTCTGAATGGATCCCGTGTTGAAGGTAGAGTCCTTGCATCATGCAGCGTGCGAAAGTTCCTGCTCGTGGAGTGTGTCTAGAGATTCGGCCAAATGTTTCGGCCTGTGGTAATTCTCCCTTTCATGCGGGTACTTTTTATAGTTTCAGGAAAAGAAACTCGTAAGAAGGACGATTCCTTATTTCGTTACCACAACAGCTTGCGTTGGGCATGTTTGCGCACGATAGCTCTGTTAGTTATTTGGTTTGATCAGTGATATAGATTGAGAGTTCCTTCCTCCAATAATTCAAGGGATGATAGGTATTTAGATGGGCCATTAGGTGAATGGATTAGATCTTGGAATGGTGCAACCTCCACGATCAATTATCATCATTCAAACAAGGAAGATGCCTATAGCTTTTAATGGCCGATTTGGTTTTGGCTTGTCTCTCTTTGAGGTGATCATTGTTGATTATTCGGATGGGCCACAAGAAGCTTGTGGGAATTGAAAATCAAAGGTTGAGATGCGTTTGTTCGGTGGGTTCTATAATAGAATGCCGTGGCTGTTATACCACATGTGACACAAACCTCACAATCCCTATTTCTAATTCCGATTATGCTTGAATAGTCGGGTTGGAATTAGGAATCTAAGACTTCTGGAGTTTGATTAGATGATATGAATTTATTTCATAAATCACTAGTTTCAGTTTGAAACGGAGTCTCGACAATAGAGGTGTACACGAGTCAAACCGAGTCGAGTTTGACACAGCTTGAGTCGAGCTTGGCACAGCTCGACTCGGCTCGGCCATTAGCTAACCCTAACTCAAACTCGACTCGGCTCAGTCCTCGAGCTTGATTGGCTAGCTTGGCTCAGTTCGGTCTGCAGTTCGGGCCAGTTCGAGCCAAGATTAAGCCAAGTTCTGTAGTATTTTCACAAACACATGGACTGCACCTTCAAATTCTCACTGTATGTAAAACAACGGCAGCAATTTTATAGGTATTTCATCAAACACCTTGTAGGCAACATCAAAATAAAGAAAAAAGAATATTTATTTCATATGCATACCTTCCTTGCCATCAGCCGACACTTCATTGAGTCATTTCATCAAACATTTGGTGTGCAACATCAACATCAAAGTAACCGAGTCACCGAACTGGTTCGATTCGTGTTGGGGTTCGATTCGAGTCGAGTCGAGCTCGGGCAAGCTTGAATTCGGTTCGAAATTTTTTCGAGCTCAAAAGGTCAGCTCGACTTGACTCGAACTCAATTTCGAACTGAGTTGAATCAAGCTTTTTCTAGTCGAGTTGAGCGTGCTAACCTAGCTAACTCGGTTTGTGTACAGCCCTACTCGGCAAAGGAAAAGGAAAGAATAGAAGACAACGCAAGTGAGATTGTTGCTGTTATGTTTGGGCTTGAATGGCCTATGAACGGCTGAGATCTGATGAGGGTGACCATCCATGGGTCGTGCTGCCTTTGGGAGAAAGAAATAGAGTCAGTTTTTGTCTTGCATGTAAACTCAAAGCGGAAGGAGCTTCCGTTTTGGTTTCGAACACTATTAGCAGGCTCGATGGATTGCGATTGATTGTCGAGGGCTAAGTGAGGTCTATTGTGATAATTTTTTATGAAATCTAGTCCATTCATTGGATTTAGTAGGTCTTGGTGGGCCATGGGCCCAAATATGAAGCAGATCTGAGCGTTGGGTGGGCCACATTTGACAAAACTTATGAATGAAACTGTAGGTAAAAACCTCTGTGAAAACATGAGACGCACGGTGTTGCTGGGTGTATGAATTTCAGGTTTTTATTTACAACTTTGTCGTTCTCCTTTCTGTCGTCTGTACCTCCTAAGTGCACCATGCAAATGAGATGAAATTTCACCAATGTTTGTTATTTTTCGCGCTCTTTTTAACGCCTAATTTGAGCCTTAATCGCTTACAGCTGACCAATATACTATTTTAATGGACTATACTACTCTGAGGTTTAATGCAACGTTTATATACATCTAATTAAAACATTATCCGGTAGTTTGGGCATGTGCCTTAAGATCTTCGAACTGCGTAATTTATTCTGATGTTTGGACGACCCGTTTGGCCAATCCAAATATGATGGACGGCCAGATGACACGCTAAAAATATGGAAACTTGATGGTTAGTACTTTGCTTATGTATGTAGGTGGGTGTATGGTCAATTTTGTAAACAGATGAACACAAGCAGGTTTCTGGAGTGATCAAAGGTAGAACATGGGTACCATTAGATTCGAGTGACTTGTCCGTATGTGTGAGTTTCTTGCATTGTACTTTTGATGGTGGGTTAGGCCTATTCATCAGTGGTGAACAAGATGAACAGATCAGAATCTCAATTCGATGCATGTACAAACGGATGTAGATCGGGTGGTCAAAAATCAAAATAGACGGTCAGATGTCTTCATCTAGCAGTGAATATTTGACTGAGAGATTACTTATGATAGACAAGTGAGGATACTTAGGTATATGATGGTCTTATCTTAAAATGAATGATCAGATGACTTGATCTATGGATGAAGATCATTCCCAACAGTTATATTCATGTTAGAGAATAGGTGTAAGGTTAGGATAGCTAAATTGGTATTGTACACATGTCATATTAAGTTAAATTTCATGGTAACACTCGAGAACTTTCAATAGTCGAGTATTGAAAAGTTCGGGGTGTTACAATCTACCCCCCTTAAATAAAATTTCATCCCCGAAATTTATTCACATCTACCATATATATAGATTCATTACGTTTATTTTTCGTTGTATTCTTTATGATATAGGTATATATGTCTAGGTTTATGTATAATTAACTACACGAAAGTAGGGCGCTACACCAGCATAGGCTGATAGCTCAAACACGACGTCTCGTACTACCATAGTCGGCTCATGAGTCTTAGTAGGATCGTAGCGCACTAATGATTATAAATTGATTCATTTAAGGGGAATAGTGGTATCCTAGATTCAATCGAGTGTTATCCAACACTATAAATAGATAATGATCAGCCATGCATTAGACTTGTCTGATTGACATGGGAGAACCCCAACGTAACTGACATTAGGTGCAAAGCACCCATCTGTACTGCTGTGTTGTTTCAGCCCTGGTCAATCGAATAAGCCTGGAGTGGTCGACCAATGCGGGACACCCCTAACTTAAACATTTGCAAGTTATCCTCACATCAATAGTAGTTATACTTATTAAACAAGTAAGCAAGATAATCACTAACCAACTTATCAAAGTTATGCACAAACCTTAGAATCATGAATTTCATTCATCCAGGCATTTAATTAAGCATGTTAACAATCAAAAGCAAGTAAGAATAAGAATTGCAATGTTAAATGAAATCTAGCGATACTAACCTACGAAAACCTCTCCACAACATGGACCCATTAATTGAGATCCCTAAGGGTTGATAAAAGGAAACCTAGAATGAATGGTCCACACCTTAGAAAGGTTTCTCCCCAACTTCGAGCACTTCCAGGGTTAGAGTCTTAGGAAAAATCCTCGATACCTAAATAACACAAGCTATTGTAAGATTTATGTAATTAACCCTAGGAGGACTTAGATCAGAAAGTAGGGTTTGTTTCTTACCTCCGATTGTCGAAGGAAAGGAGTTGACGATGGATCTGAGTGCGACTAAGATTGTGATTGAAGGGATGAAAGGGTGAAGCTGCATGAACCCTCACACTTCCGATCTCTTTCTCTCTTTTCTTCTTCTCTCTCTCTCTTTTCCAATGTTAAGGCACAAATTCATATGGAGAGAGGGGAGGGGAGGGGTTGAAATAATGGACTATTTATAGTGCTAGAAAGGGTGCAAATGACTCTAATGGCTAAATATTTGTTATATTAAACCTATGGAATGTTGTTTCGGACTAATTGGGTGCATAGGAAGGTGTATGGGTTGATCTATGCCATGAGATAGGTGCCCCACTTAGAGATCTACGTTTGGACATAACCACCCCGATAATCAGACGCATCGATCAATGGAGAAGGTCCCAATTTAGTTCAATGACTACTGATAATCGATTAGTGTCATAACTATACGGATATGTGCAAGGTAATAACCTAAGTTAATGTCTTAAGTTTGATTGTCATCTAATGGTCCAAACACTATGACTTTGGCAAAGTGTGGAAGGAGACATTTAACTTAAGTTCATAGTATTATTATGGGCATTCACACCTTCTATGTTTTTGGCTTGCAAGCCAAGTTGAGTGATTTTAGACGTGACCTTGGCTCAATGGCTACGATGGACTTCAAGCTCGATAAGACGGATATTTTTCTATAGTTTCAAGTTTAGTGGACCACGAACAAGCGGTATAAAGCTAATTCAGTTAATCGCGGCATTTCTAGAATAAGTTAAGCCTAAGTTAAGCCACGAGATTTCTCGTGCTAGACAATTAGTGCTTCAGTTATCTAAGTTCATGGCACTACCTATTCACGATTAACAGAAAATGGGTATTCAATTTTAATTGTCATAAATCCGCCAATTCTAATATAATTAGGGCATTTAGTTGGGCTAGTACAACCTCCTGACATTAGCGCTCTTGGACATCCTAGGGTCTAGTACGAAAATTTAAGGGACGTTACAATAGGTTACAGTTGTCTTAGGTAAAGTACTTTGAGAAAGTTTTGGTGAAGTTTGGGATTGACAAGGCTAAGCCAATTAACACACCTCATACTGCTCACTTCAAGCTTTCTTCAGAACAATGTCCCATTACAGATGAATAAAAGTGGGATATGTCTCATGTGACATATTCCAGCACAATTGGAATTTTAATGTATGTCATGGTCTCTACGAGACTTGATATTTCACATGCAGTGTGACGCCTCGTCACTGTGGTCACACGTGGGCGGACACACATTTGGGCGGGCCCCAAGATAGCTGGCAGGCTACTGTGTGGCTGGCAGGCTACTGTGCACACAGTGAAAGGTGAAGCTTTATCCCACATCAGAAAGTATCGTCTAAAGTTGTGGTGGTTATATGTAGAGTTGTCACCCTATACTATATGAGGCCTTTTGGGGGAGTTCCTCAAGAACAAAACCGTGCCGGGCTGTGCCCAGAGTGGACAATATCATACAGTGTGGGCGTGGGCTGTTACAAATGGTATCAGAGCCGAGGATGGCTCTGCCCTCGGTGGGGGATATGATATTGATGCCTCGTCACATGTGGGCGGGCACACGTGGGCGGGCCCCAAGATGGCTGACAGGCTACTGTGTGGCTGGCAGGCTACTGTGCACACAGTGAAAGGTGAAACTTTATCCCACATCAGAAGTGCCGTTTGAAGTTGTGGTGGTTATATGTAGAGTTGTCACCCTATACTGTATGAGGCCTTTTGGGGGAGTTCCCCGAGAACAAAACCGTGCGGGCTGTGCCCAGAGCGGACAATATCATACAGTGTGGGCGTGGGCTGTTACACAGTCGATGTTGTGAGCAGATACATGTTAAATTCTATTTAACAACATTGGGAGGCAGAGAAATGACTACTTTGTTATCTATGAAATACAGTGGATTACGTCTTGACATTTTAAAAATCAGACAAAAAGCTTGTGAGCTACATGGATTCAAATTACATAGGAAATGTGGATAACGTAATGTCTACTTTTAGTTACTCGTTTGCATTAGGGGGTGGAGCGATCAGTTGGATGTCAAAGTTTCATTTTGTTGTTGCTCTTTCTACAATTGAAACTGAGTATATGACAGTGACAGATGCATAAATGAATGAACTCAAGCTTCAGTAAGAGGCCGTGCTGGTTAATTGTGGAGATTGTGAAGCTATGACAGAGAGATTAGAGATGGAGCTTGGAGCAATGGTTTATAATGATTAAAGCCATGGTGGAGATTGTTGTCAAAGTCTTCAATTTGTACATGGAACAATGTCTCAATTGATTGAAAAACATGGTCGATTGATTAAGTAAACACTGAATTATACAGATTGGTCTGTAGACAGTTTTAGACAGTCATCGATCGACCTATTTGGTCCATCGATCGAACTATCAGGTTGATCGATTGATCGACAATGTTCAGAAAATATTTGTAATTCTTCGGACCATCTTGAGCATATTCGAGCGATCGAACTGTGGTGCTCAATTGATCGAGGACTCTTGATTGATGTCGATTGATTGATGATTAGATTGATGGCACATGGAATTTTATTTAACTGTGTGATTAGTTTCATATTTTGAATATTATGTTATATATATGGGGTGTAATTGTGGGATTATGACTTTCTAATCAGAACTTAAATATTTCTAAGGGTTGGAGAGATTATAAATCATCTATATCTTATACGTTTCATTTTCATAGTAATCCTAATGTTTAGTGTGTGAGTTTTTCTATAAGGAAATGTTTCCACATAAAAATTATATGTACTTGTCTATGATTTATTTCTGGTTGCTCATCATCGTGTGATCTTTATTTATTTATTTAATTTTTACACACGCACACACACCACTACGCACTCACGCCGTAGTGGAATTTCACCACCTATTGGTACTCGAACCCTCGACCACGTGTTGAAAGTCTTGAGCGTCTACCACCGGTGTTTTCTTGGAGAATCTCTGTGAGGGATTTCCGTATCTCCGGCAAGGCAGGGGCGGGCAGGATGCCATGCACTTTCCAGTTTTAAAGATGGCACAAGTGATTTTAAGCCGTCAATGAAGTTGAAGCGAGAACTGTCAACTCGTAAAACTCTACATAGAGACGCACTCATATGGTGCAGCTGCCACCACGAATTGTCGTAGTATCGGGCTGCAGTGGTGCTTCGTCGACCGTGCATTCAATCCAACCCGTCCCTTAGATACGCCCTTTGATCTTATATTATGAGAAACAATCAGCCCGAATAGGAACTTAGGTGGGCCACCCAACAAGGAGTAGTTGGAGGGACTTTGAACCAATGAAAACATTTCCATCGTTATGCGCCTACTGCGGTTTTTGTATACTATCAAATCCGTTCATCAGATGCAAAACACTAGGATTGGGAAACACACCAGAAATGATGCCATTTTAAACAAAGATCAGGCACAACACGTGAATTCAGAGGTCTTAAAAATGATTTTACATTTTTACCTGCTTCGTGGTCCTTCTTATTTCTGTATCAACCTGAGATTTGGCTTCTACGGTGAAAAAGAGGGAAAGAACATAATGGACAGTGTGGATCGTTTTAAAAGTTCACGTGGACCCCACAGCATCCCGGTACCACCGCATGTTGTGGTGATACGGGTTCCACACGGTAGCACCTCATCTACATAAATTCGTGGCTATGCTTTTTCATGCACTGCAGGGCTTAAACTCCTCTGTTGAGCTACAGAAGGAGAGCCGTTGATCGATCGGGTCCATGGCACTGGCTGTGGGGTCCACTATACGACGACGAAGAAGTACCTCATCTCAGCCTCTCATGTCCTGTGCTGCGGAGAAAGCAGAAGATCGAACGGCTTGGCCAGCTCGGTTCTGATGAAAAGATGTAGGAAGAAGGAGCCTTCTTTCTATCCTCTTACTCGGATCAATGACAACAGTTCCAGAACCCGACTCAAAGAAGGCCTCCTTCAAAGTAAGTTTCGCATTCTTAGTGGGCCCCATTCGCTGGATGGGAGGCACGTGTCTCTGTCCGGACGATCCAAACGGTCCATGTGCATGGAACCATCATGGTTGGTACATGGACATCTTAGTCCACAAAAAATTCTCCTTCTGTGTGCCAAACCGTTGGCTACTTTTGTTTCTAACCGTCCATTTGAAAGCTGCTAATCGGATGGTCGGAATCATCAATCCGTGCAATTGTTAAAAATCCAAGACCGTTGGATCATTTGAACATATAGCCATGTGGGTCCCATCCAACAGAACACGTTGAATGGGCGGCCACGCATTTTGCATACTCATATCT
>JAJHSJ010000010.1:14429004-14729004 GCA_021015155.1 Magnolia officinalis | reverse complement strand
TCTCGAATATGGGCGTAGAAAGCTCGGACAGTGCCCACATTTGCGTGGTACCTGTCCTCAAATATCAGACCCCACCTGGCCTCCACCAGGCGGTCTATCAACAAGATGTGCTCGCCAAAGTCCCATATCACGTTAAAGATCAATCACATCACCCGCCATCCTACAGCAGACACAACCTCCAACCATACCGAATTCATAGATCAACAGTGACTCGATCACTCTGTATGTCCAATACTATCATGCTCGACACCACGACCACCCTTCACAGCATGCTCTTCATAACGAAACCAGGCTCTCAAATAGCCGCTCATCCACATGACTTCAAAGGATGGCCCTCATATCTTCCATGATACCTCTACTCTGCCAGCAGAACCCTTTAAGGGAGCCTGGGGATCGAATCCCGCTTTGTCCGTATCTCTCGACAATGCTCGAACCTACGGCACCTCTTTGCTTCCTCGAACGGGTAGGGCGGCTAGGCCCGACCTCATCCACGGGAGCTCTCTTCTTCCCCATGAGGGATAAAAGTGTGAAAAGTAAAAACATGGCCACGACGAGCTCAAAAAGGGCCATTTGAGTGAGTTAACAATGGGGAATAAGATGGGTTGTTGGACTTGGAGGTATTGTTCACTCCCCAAGTATAGGGTTGTGATGTAGTAATAAACTCGGTAAGATCGAGGTCGAATCCCACGAGGACTGGTCGTCACAATTCAAATCTGTGATTCTCCTTAACTAATCCAACAATTAATGTAGCGAATTACTAACACAAATTTATGGAAAATAACTATTGAGAATAAGGAAGAAAATTCAATCAGAGGAAGCACTAGGACTTTCGAATCCACCCCTAATTATCCTAACCTTTGTTTTGTCTGTTAATTCACCTTAATTTAGATTGATCTAACTTATCTAGAGAAAGCACAATCTGTGTCCTTAATCGGGCATACAGATTGTCTAATTCCTTTAGGCAATGCCATGAAGAACATATCCCATGTCCTTAATCGGGCATATGGAATATGCAGTTCATTAAAGCACCCTGTTTCTTCCTCTACAGGAACCTGTTCATGATTAGATACAAGCACCTAGAATAAGCATCCAAACCACATCCATCCATAGACTCTGATCAAAGTTCATAGATGGAGAAGTATAGAATTTAAAACAATCAAGCACACTAGGGAAAGAAACAAATCAATCTAATTAAAGTAAAATCAACATAGAACAATGGTTGTTCAAATTAGGGGTTTCATCTCAGCCCTAGCTGAGAGATTAGTTACCCATAAAATCCATTAAACAGATGGATAAATAAAAATAAAAATTCATAAAAGAAATTTCAAACCAATTTCTCTCTCTCTTCTTTCTTCTCTTTCTTCTCTCCCTTGCTGTAGATCTGGAAATCCTCCAATTTCTGAATGCCTTCCCATGTCCAAAAACTCCTCTTTTATAGCTGTTGGAAGGCTGGAGTAAGTGGCAGAGTTGTAGCAGGACATGGAATGGAATTTTCGCAGCCATGATCGATGGGCCCCACCGAAGTGTTTTCTTAAAATCCACCCCGTCCATTGGATTCAGGACGAAATTTCAGTCAAGAATGGTGGTTTTGAACGTCCATTAACGCGGCCCAGAGAAGAAAATACAGAAAGATCCGATTTGAACGTTGCAGGGCAGCCCTTTTGTGGCCTCTGTATCACACACATGTGCATGCATGGTTGCAAAGTTTCAACATGGGTTTGTAGTATTCGCGGCCCTCTTCAAGATGAACGGTTTGGATCGGCCGTACAGGCCATGGGTGGGGCCCACAATGCTTCGCAAAACGGACCAGCGACGTCCGTTCGCTGCTGCTGTGAAAACAGGGACGCGGACGCTGTCCGTTCTGGTGGGGCCCACTTCGATAAATTTTCCAATAATCCACTCCGTCCATTGCATGGAGGAGGAAATTCCGGTTGGGAATATGTAACTTTCGCCTTCTGTTGATGAGGCCCACACATTATCTCTCTCCTCCGTTCAAGATGCTTTTGAATGGTTAGATTTCCATAATCGCTCTCATTTGAGATTCGGCCACCTACACGTTGATGATATCGATACTAGAATTTCAGTGGACGGGTTGGATTGTCGATATGGACAATAAGTGGGACCCACAACTGAATCCTGCAGTCGGCAGCGTTAACGCTGTTGGAAACCTCCTTTTGTGAGAGATGCAGTCGGTCAAACCGACGCTGACTAACGCCTCCGGTCCGGTGTAGCGCCAGCGCACGTGTGCTTTATGCACATGCTCAAGCATGTGGGGTCTAATGCAATGTTCTGGAGAAATCTGCACCGTCCATCCCTTTTCCCATATCATTTCAACCGTAGAGACAAAAATCGATGTGTATCCAGATATCCAGCGGGCCCCACTTAAAGAATTAAGGGGCTGATCTGACAGTTGGGCCACTTCCCGAGATATGCAATGGCTGAAATTTTATATGTACGGTTTATTTACGTCCCCCATCCCATGTATTAAGTCTCGTGTCAATCGGATGGCGGGAACCGTGTGATATTGCATTCTCAACCATTTTCGAGCCCGTTTAATGTGAATGACATGATTTCCTCGGATCCCTGGCGTGTAAATCCGTCACTATTGATCCCCTGAAGTCCATTCCTTGCTCTGGTGACTTCGGAGCGTCAAATCCATGCTTTTGATACTCTTTTTCAATCAACACTCCTGATTGCATCCTGCAACAAAAACATGATTAAAGTATTCCATTAAGTATTATCATGTTGGTAAACTCAGGTAATAGCCGGGGTCTAATATGCAATATTCGACCCTCATCACAACCCCCAACCAGCATTTTGCTAGTCCCGAGCAAATATGCGAAAAATAATTTCAGCAATAACAGGGCGATTCCTGTGAACCCCGAGTGGCTTATGAACAATTAGTCGAGATGTGAGAATTCTAAGATTCATGAATGGTGAGTGAAATTTTCTCCTGGAATCAAGTTTACAGTAACCTTCATAATCAAGTCTAAAATATTAATCCATTAATTAGAACAATTTTAAACATTGAGTTCCATGAGTGTAAAGTGTAATCTCGACTTACAATCATTAAGAGATCCAATTGTCAATTTCATGATATCATTGGTATTTAACAATGAAATTCATGACAACTGAAACCATAACTTGCCTTTTTCATTCTATCAGACTTTGAATTGAATATTAACATCAAGGAAGGAAATCAAATCCTCACCTATAGGGAGCAAACCTATGGTAAAGGTTTTATACCTAACTCTTTCTGATGTCAACTATAGGGAATCGAATCTTCATCTATAAGGAGCAAACCTATGATGACGATTATGCGACTTATTTTTTCGACTTATTCTTTCAATTCTTTTTTTATAAACTGATGCTAGAAATTTTGTTTTTCAGGCTGGTTCCTTTCATGCTTAGTGATTACCAAGTTATCATTTACTATCGAACTGAAAACTTAATGTGTTAGTGAGATCTGACATGTGCAATCCTGGCTCAATCAATGTTTACAACTTCTAATCATGGATTAACAATTCAAACTTAAGTGTGAAATCTGCTAGACAACTGAATCCAAGAGTCATAAATTACTCACATTCTGTATCTTGTAATTTCAAAATCACAACTATCCTTCAAAATCACTTTGAATTCAACAGAAATTTCAGAAAAAATTTTAAAAATTTTAACAATTTTGCTCAAGACCAAGAAAATACTGATTAGGTAACCTAATCTCCCACCCCCAACCTAAAATCTACATTGTCCTCAATGTAAAAGAAATAAGCATGCGATGTAGATGAGACAACGAGAAAAAAGAAGAGTGAGGGAAAGATTGTACCTGGATGAAGAATCAAGAGGCTTTCCAAAAATATCAACGTAAAAGTAGGTCAGCACAAGAGAGAAATCAGTAAACTAAAATAAAACACAAAAAGAAACCCTACCTATACCACTTTCGCAGGTGCTCGCGATTGCATTTAGCGTATGCAACAAGCCTTTAAACCCCTAGGTTACCCCTAGTGGACGAGTTGTAGTCTCGTGAGGGTTTGCAGAAATGTTACCCACAAACATTGAACTGACTAACAAGAAAAAGAAAATAAAATGAAACGCTGGGTTGCCTCCCAGGAGCGCTAAGTTTAACGTCTTCAGCCAGACAAAAACGGACCATGAATTCATTAATCTTTAAGACCAGGGTCCGCCAAAGAACTTACCTCAACACTCTGGTTAACCAATCCCAGACAAGTGATGCGAGTTCCCATAAACTGTGCTATCTGAAATGAGGTAATTGACACTATCATCAAACAATTTAAGGACTTCTGCTCGAACAACTTCTTCCATGTTAGGATCATGCTTCCTTTGTATTTTACGTGACATTTCCACAACATGATCCTTACATACAGTGGGGCACACTCCTTGTATTTCTGCTATCTTCCGTTCAATTGCTGCCTTATATGTTCGAAGAACATTAAGCAACCTGTTCTCTTTTGCCTTCTCAGAGTTAGAAACTGTGCTGTCAGGAAGAGTTTCAGAGGGATGAAGAGGTTCCACTTTCGCTCTCCATTTTTCAGTCTCCAATATCGGAGTAGAGTCGAGCAGTGTATTGACTTCGTGGATGAGACTATCTATGTCAAAATTCGTGTCATATTGTGCTAAGCAGGTCTCAAGTGGATCTTCAAAAGATTTACGGAAGGAGTCCTGCACTAGACTCTCGATCATGTCCACCTCAAATATGTCGTCCAAATCTGCGGATTGTTGTCCTGCATTAAAAACATTGAGTTTAATATTCATGTTACCAAATGACAACTTCATAACTCCATTCCTGCAATTTATAATAGCATTAGATGTGGCCAAAAATGGACGACCCAAGATGACTGGGATCTGACTATGAAGATTCTGGACAGGCTGAGTATCTATAACTATGAAATCCACTGGAAAATAAAATTTATCAACCTGGATTAGCACATCTTCAATAATACCCCGGGGCACCTTGACAGATCTATCAGCTAGTTGTAATGTTATTTTAGTCGGTTTTAATTCACCAAGTCCTAGCTGCTCATAAACCGAATATGGTAACAAATTGACGCTCGCCCCTAAATCAAGTAATGCCTTCCCGATTTTATGATCTCCTATGCCGCCGCAAGAGATGGTGGGAGCTCCTGGATCCCTAAATTTAGGAGGTGTTATGTTGAATCATGGAGCTAAGCTGCTCTGCAAGGAAGACTTTCTTATGAACATTCTGCTTACGCTTTTGAGTGCATAAATCTTTAAGAAACTTAGCATAAGCAGGGACTTGCTTGATAGCGTCAAGCAACAGGATGTTGACTTGCACTTTTTTAAACACGTCCAGGATTTCATCAAAGTTGTTTCTTTTCTTCATTGGTGCCAGACGTTGAGGAAAGAGTGCTTTGGGCACGTAAGGTGGCACCTCCGTGGTTCTTGGAGAGTCAGAGAGTTTTTGGACTTTGGATGCATTGGTGTGACTCTCTGCTTCATCTTGATCTTCTGTTTTAGAATTTGATTCATCCCTAGGCATCTCTATTCTGTTGTCAATCTGTTTGCCCGACCTAAGGGTAGTGATTGATTTGGCTTGCTCGTGATATTGCCCTTGATTGGAATTAGAGCCAATCTCATACTGTCCCTTTGGATTAGCCACAGGTTAGCCAGAGAACTTACCCTTCTCTCTCTCACTCAATGTGGCAGCTAGTTGACCCATTTGTACTTCCAGCTTGGCAATGGATTGTGCATTTGCATGTAAGCTTTGTTGGTTGGCTAGTAAGGTTTGTTGGGTGTCTTTTGGAATTGGAGAGAACTCTGCATAAAAAGATGGAGTGTATCCTCAAGAGATGGTTTCCTTGATTGTGCAGGCAGTTGTTGATATTGCGGAAACTGCTGAAGTTGCATAGGAGGATTTCCAGATGGTCCTCCTTGTTGCGGTCCTTTTGCCCACGAGAAATTTGGATGTCTAGCCCACCCTGGGTTGTATGTGTTCGAGTAAGGATCATTCCCAGGTTTCTGAAAGGTGTTCAAAGCATGAACTTGTTCAGAGAGGAATTCTGGAAATGCTGCACCAGATGGGCAAGATTGCGTAGGATGGGCAGGACTAGAACATATGGCACAAGCCTCGGCTTGAGTTGTTTGTGGAGGTCCATTATGCAACATCAGAGCATCAACCTTCTTTGTCAGGCCATCAATCTTGGCATGGAGATCTGGCGTAACTCCTATCTCATATATGCCACCTCTGTTTTGTGGTTGGGAACTTCTTTCACCTCTATCTGAATAGTCCCATTGCTGGGAGTTTTCACATAAGGTTTCAAAGAATTTCCACGCTTCGATATCGCTTTTGGTCATGAAGGACCCTCCACTGGTGGCATCAACCATGCGACGGTTCTGGGGTGTCAGACCGTCATAAAAGTATTGCACTTGTTGCCACTTCTCAAAACCGTGGTGTGGACATTTAAGAAGCAAGTCCTTCCATCTTTCCCAACATTCATGAAAGTGCTCTCCCTCTTTTTGTGTGAAATTAGTGATTTCTCTACGGAGAGCATTAGTTTTGTGAACCGGGAAGAACTTGTTTAAGAACTTCCTAGACAATTGGTCCCATGTAGTGATAGACCCAACTTTAGAGAATTCAACCATGCTTTCGCCTTATCCTTCAAAGAAAAAGGAAACAGGCGTAGGCGGATCGAATCGTCTGAGAAGTTTTGGAACTTAAAGGTGGAGCAAATGTCTAGGAATTCTTTCACATGATGATATGGGTCCTCCTTGTCTAACCCATAAAAGGAAGGCAACAACTGTATGACCCCAGTCTTGAGTTCAAAGTGTGCTGCCGTGGTGGTGGGCAACACTATGCATGAAGGTGCATTGAATTGGACAGGAGCTGAATAATCTCTAAGAGTTTTAGTTCCATTCTCTTCTGCCATTTCAAATAGGATGTTTCTAACTCTTCTTCTACGAAAAGTTCTTTCTATTTCAGGATCAAAAGGTGCTAGTTCTTTATCTAGAGATCTACGTCCTAGCATAAACTAAGTAACAACCTAAGAGAAAGAAAACTAGAACTAGAAACTATGATATTCAAAAAACAAGTTAAAACTATGTAAGTAAGAATGGGAAGAAAGAACCCGGAAAAGGAGATGATTGATGTCAGAAGATTTAAGAAGCTCCTACTTAGTAGCTTTCTTCCTCAATTCCTGAAAATAGAAACATAAACAAATCAAGTTTCCTAAATTAATGAAAAAAAAATCCTAAGCAACGGTTAATTTCTAAAGAAGAAAGTTTCTAAAAAATAAAAAGAAGAGTTAGTTTCTAAAAAGGGAAGAAAAATTTCTAAAACTAGAAAATAGGAAGTTACTTAAGAGAAAAATCTAAATCTAAAAATAAAAAATTCAAAAGAAATTCTAGAATTAGAAAATTTCTAAAAAGTAAAAACCTAATTCTAAACATAAAAATTAGAAAAAGTAAAGAATTTAGAAAGGGATTACCAAATTAGAAGTTTATCTCAGGATCCTACAAAACAGGAAATAGGTTAATTTCTAAAATAAAGAAAAGGAACTCTAAGTTAGTAAAATCCTAAGCTATGAATTATGATAAGAGAGAATCCTAAATTCAATTTGGAACAAAAAAATCCCCGGCAACGGCGCCAAAAACTTGTTCACTCCCCAAGTATAGGGTTGTGATGTAGTAATAAACTCGGTAAGATCGAGGTCGAATCCCACGAGGACTGGTCGTCACAATTCAAATCTGTGATTCTCCTTAACTAATCCAACAATTAATGTAGCGAATTACTAACACAAATTTATGGAAAATAACTATTGAGAATAAGGAAGAAAATTCAATCAGAGGACACTAGGACTTTCGAATCCACCCCTAATTATCCGAACCTTTGTTTTGTCTGTTAATTCACCTTAATTTAGATTGATCTAACTTATCTAGAGAAAGCACAATCTGTGTCCTTAATCGGGCATACAGATTGTCTAATTCCTTTAGGCAATGCCATGAAGAACATATCCCATGTCCTTAATCGGGCATATGGAATATGCAGTTCATTAAAGCACCCTGTTTCTTCCTCTACAGGAACCTGTTCATGATTAGATACAAGCACCTAGAATAAGCATCCAAACCACATCCATCCATAGACTCTGATCAAAGTTCATAGATGGAGAAGTATAGAATTTAAAACAATCAAGCACACTAGGGAAAGAAACAAATCAATCTAATTAAAGTAAAATCAACATAGAACAATGGTTGTTCAAATTAGGGGTTTCATCTCAGCCCTAGCTGAGAGATTAGTTACCCATAAAATCCATTAAATAGATGGATAAATAAAAATAAAAATTCATAAAAGAAATTTCAAACCAATTTCTCTCTCTCTTCTTTCTTCTCTTTCTTCTCTCCCTTGCTGTAGATCTGGAAATCCTCCAATTTCTGAATGCCTTCCCATGTCCAAAAACTCCTCTTTTATAGCTGTTGGAAGGCTGGAGTAAGTGGCAGAGTTGTAGCAGGACATGGAATGGAAATTTTCGCAGCCATGATCGATGGGCCCCACCGAAGTGTTTTCTTAAAAATCCACCCTGTCCATTGGATTCAGGACGAAATTTCAGTCAAGAATGGGTGGTTTTGAACGTCCATTAACGCGGCCCAGAGAAGAAAATACAGAAAGATCCGATTTGAACGTTGCAGGGCAGCCCTTTTGTGGCCTCTGTATCACACACATGTGCATGCATGGTTGCAAAGTTTCAACATGGGTTTGTAGTATTCGCGGCCCTCTTCAAGATGAACGGTTTGGATCGGCCGTACAGGCCATGGGTGGGGCCCACAATGCTTCGCAAAATGGACCAGCGACGTCCGTTCGCTGCTGCGAAAACAGGGACGCGGACGCTGTCCGTTCTGGTGGGGCCCACTTCGATAAATTTTCCAATAATCCACTCCGTCCATTGCATGGAGGAGGAAATTCCGGTTGGGAATATGTAACTTTCCGCCTTCTGTTGATGAGGCCCACACATTATCTCTCTCCTCCATTCAAGATGCTTTTGAACGGTTAGATTTCCATAATCGCTCTCATTTGAGATTCGGCCACCTACACGTTGATGATATCGATACTAGAATTTCAGTGGACGGGTTGGATTGTCGATATGGACAATAAGTGGGACCCACAACTGAATCCCGCAGTCGGCAGCGTTAACGCTGTTGGAAACCTCCTTTTGTGAGAGATGCAGTCGGTCAAACCGACGCTGACTAACGCCTCCGGTCCGGTGTAGCGCCAGCGCACGTGTGCTTTATGCACATGCTCAAGCATGTGGGGTCTAATGCAATGTTCTGGAGAAATCTGCACCGTCCATCCTTTTTCCCATATCATTTCAACCGTAGAGACAAAAATCGATGTGTATCCAGATATCCAGCGGGCCCCACTTAAAGAATTAAGGGGCTGATCTGACAGTTGGGCCACTTCCCGAGATATGCAATGGTTGAAATTTTATATGTACGGTTTATTTACGTCCCCCATCCCATGTATTAAGTCTCGTGTCAATCGGATGGCGGGAACCGTGTGATATTGCATTCTCAACCATTTTCGAGCCCGTTTAATGTGAATGACATGATTTCCTCGGATCCCTGGCGTGTAAATCCGTCACTATTGATCCCCTGAAGTCCATTCCTTGCTCTGGTGACTTCGGAGCGTCAAATCCATGCTTTTGATACTCTTTTTCAATCAACACTCCTGATTGCATCCTGCAACAAAAACATGATTAAAGTATTCCATTAAGTATTATCATGTTGGTAAACTCAGGTAATAGCCGGGGTCTAATATGCAATATTCGACCCTCATTAGGTATATAAGACACAAATGGGAGGTTTGTGCACTCAAATCGGAGGAAATGAGAGGTATAAGAGGTGGGTGTTGATGAAAATGGTGGAGGGGTGTAAGTCATGAAGGAAGATGAGAAAATGGGAGAATGGAGGGGAGATTTGAGAGAGAAACAAGGGTTTTTGAAGAAAAAAGAAAGCTTGAAGGGGTGCCAAATGAGGGAGGAGAGCAAATGGAAGGGAAACAACCCTTCTTACCTGATTTGGTGGGCCACACAACACCCCACCAGCGTCGGCTAGACAGGCCAGTGCCGGCCCGGCAGGCCCACTGAGCCTGACTGCGAGGCCTCGCGGAACCGGTGAGGTCCTCGCCGACCTCTGGTCATTTCGGTGATGGCTCACCGGTGGGGCGATGGCCTCCCCCCCGAGGGTGCCGAAAACATGCGGGGCCCACTCTGGGTCCCCCCAATTTGCACGGTTTGGCCCCCTGACTCCGTCTTGAGTCGTTTCGAGTCCTATCTCATGTACATTCACACTTTCTGGGTCGTTTGAGGTTGGAATGGGTTAAATCTTCGTCTAGACACGTCGATTGACAGCCTAGAAGTGATCCGGGATAATTTTACGTGATCATGGGTGTGTACGGGCCCGATCTCAGCGGCCGATTTCTGTGAATTTCGCCGATTGGCGAAACTGGAAATCCTATGCCCGTTTCTATGTTTTATCGAACCCTCATAGGTCAAAATGCGTCAGCGTACGTCGTGTGACCATAACCCAGGTTCAGTTTAATCTAAATCATGCTTTGATACTGTTGAGACTCAAATATTGTATAATTTTCCCCATTTATATCTTGGTTTTATGAACATGAATCCGCTTAATATTCTATTTTACTCATGTATGTGTTGCAAGGTGAATTTATGTGCTTGAATTGAAAAAAGGGTGTTAAAAGCAAGAATTCGATGCTCAAAAATCACCAAGGCAAGAGATGGATCTTAGGAGACCAAGATTGAAGAATTCACATGCCAAAGATCCAAGAAAACCGAGTGAAGAATAAAGAAAATTGAAGATTTGAAGTGAAGAATCATGAAATCGTCCTGAAAAAGTGTATTCTGAAGCTGTGAAGTTTATTTTGGGAAACTGCGCAGCAGGAAGTCTGTTTTGAACGAACTATGCAGCGAGAAGTCTATTTTAAAAAAATACGTATATTTGAGGCGATTTCTAGGGTTTTTCAACTTTATACGGAAATTGGAGTTCTCTGCTTATAAATAGGGGTTCCTAGGGCATTCTTAAACATCATTCAAGGCATCCCAAAGCAAAATTTAGGGTTTTTAAAGAGCTTTTAATTTTATTAAAGCTTTATAAGTTATTTTTTTTAAAGATCTTTTCTATTTGCATTTTCTTTCTTTATTTCTTGTTGCTTTTTAATTTTGCAATTTAATTATGTTTTTCTAAGTTCCTTCTAGCCTAAGCTAGAAGGGAAGCACATGGGTTTAATATTTCTTTAAGTTATGATGATTGATTGTTTTAATGATGAGAAGAATGGTGTATGCATGTTATCTATTATTTAGGTTTTGTTTTTTATCCTCTTGTGAGATCCATATGTTTCCATCATGTGAGATCCATATTGATGGATAGGCTTACCCTGAATCAATTAGATTTCCTAGATAGGAGAGGTTCTCAACCTGTTATATTTCTTTGATATTCATTATCCTATAGATATTGAATACTTAAAATCACTAGCGCTTGAGAATATATGTTAATGGTGCAAATCCATGATTTTCTAATTTTTTATATCATTTATTAAAATATTTAAACTGTTTTATTTTCCCATAGTGATCAGATCCTAGTTGTGTTATACAAGTCATCATGATTTTGGAACATTAACCTATGTGTGGAACTTTGAACATTAACCTACAGTGCTTTGATTCCAACCTGTAACGCCCTGAAAATCGGAGGTTGAGCATAAGCTTCACTCCCGAGTTCCAATGCATCACTTATGCAACATAGATAATAATGATTAAATGTTGTCCGTATTAGTGCATTAAACATGAGTGAGATTATACTAAAACAACATATCATACTCCAGAGACAGTTAAATTACGCAAGCGGAAGACTAGGATAGATATATAAAATATATAAACTGTTGTAAGTCTCCAGAGTGTGAACATGTTACCAGGTTAAATATATACATGTATACTCCAAAAATGAACGAAAGAATATACATGGGTGATCCAAAGGTGCAAAAATAACAAGTGTAATGGCGTCTAATCAGCATCCCTGTAACCCCGTCAATCAGAAGATGACCTCCTACATAGACCCGCCTAATAGCTGCATATAGGAGAAACCCTCCTCATCATCATAAAAGTCCGGCTTCGCTTCGTAAGCATCGCCATCATCTGAAACTAAAACAGGGGCTGGTTGGTGTTTAAAACACCGTCCCGTAATGTGGGAGTGAGTGATCAACTCAGTGGAACTATAAAGTAAATGTTAACATGATATCAATTCAGTCAAGTAGTAATGATAAAGCAGTACTCCTAAGTATTGTTAATGCAAGAATGATATGAAATAATGATGCATGCCCTCGCCTACGCTCCCTCAGCGACTTCATCTCACGATCGCGACATGCAACCCTTCCTCAGTGCTTGACCTGCTACGCCAAAGGCACATGTAATGCGGTGCATGCACGTGATTAGCCAGGTTCTTACTTAGGTTATTCATACAGCAGGATTGGGAAGTTAAGGTACCTCTCTTATATCAATTCTCAAACAATGATCCATTCTAGGGTCATCAGTCCTAGTAAATCTCATACGATGTCATGGTTCTAGGTCACTACAAAGGGCTTATCACCTGATCAGTGTATGCCTAGTTTATACTCTAGTTGCTATGGAAAGACTCATCGCCTCAACGCAGTCCTACAGTATACTCGAGGTCACTCCACCAACGCCCTACCAACTGGCAGTCTATTTTTGAAGGCTCGTTACCGACTAGACTGGGGACCACAGCTAGGCTGCGCCAGTGTAGGCCGACAGCTCGAATATAGTGTCCCATACCACCGTATTCGGTTCACGAGTTTAGGTTGCTCACTGGTCACTACGGGGAGGCTCGTCACCCCAGCGTAGGCCGACAGCTCGACCACGGTGTCCCATACCACCATGCCCGGCTCATGAGTCTTAGCGGATCGAGGTACTAAGGTTAAACGGGATTTTCATTGGTAAGTTGGTACCTTAGATTCAAGCAGTAGCGTCTATACATGGTGAACACACAATAGGCCAATCGGGTTACTTGACAGGTTCGATTGGTACGAGCGTACGCTGAATTAATCGACAAGGTACCGTTGTCGACGATCATCGTACGACTCAGATTCACTAAACGCATCAATTGTGGCGAGACTAATTCGACTACTCAAACAGGAATTGTTACCGATTGCCTGGACTACATCGTAGCCCCAATCATATTCCGATACGAGAGATATGTACACATGCTAAGCATACAGTATTTGGCAACCATCGCAAACATGGAAAGCATTTGAACGTATAATGAAGCACATATAACATGCCATTCTACATATGCATATTCTGCACAAACCACGCTATTTAGATTACAACAACTTGAAGAAATTCATGCATATAACTAAGGTAGTTGAGAATCCCATCCCAATAACCCTATTAAGTACAGTTCGTCTAACAACTTCTCATATAGACATTTTATCAAACACTTATACTACACATATCAACATACACAACATCTGTTGATTATAACATGTATTTGGACAATTCCTCACCACAAGGAGTTGTCACGTACACAATAATTCATGTATTAGCATTCCATAGACCTGACAGGCACCAATCATAATTCCATGTTCATTCAGACATTTCAACAAACACCTAAACTACACACTTTAACATACATGCATTAGACTAGTTATAACATATATTATGGCAAGCCCTTTTACAAAAGGGTTGCCACATACACAACAAGCATATATTCATGGTTAATAATCATGGCAAGCACAGATCCAAATTCCATATTCATTCAATCATATCAACAAACACATGGAATATACTATATTCAACATAGTTCATATATATATGTAAAGTGTGGAAATCGTCGTATCTAAGCATGTGATAGCAATAAAGTTAGTCATAAATCATTAACTGACATTGAAAGCCTTGAAAACCATAACCTAAACATCTATAGTCCACACCTTTCGCCGGTAGACTCGTAACGAACTCAGTTTAAACACTAAGCCTTTATCTACGGCACAATGGTCACCTATAGCATGAAATAGGTAAGCTATTTCATCACTAACACTATTAAAAACCCTAAAATAGATTAGAGTTAGGTTTTCTTACCTACGAACGGAGTCGGAATCGCCGGAATAGCGATGCAGAAGCGGTAGCTAAGCCCGTGGAGCGATGAGATCGAATCCCAGGAACTCTCTCCCACTTTCTCTCTCACTTTCTCTCTCTCTCTCTCTCTCCTTCTCTCTTTGTTATCTTCTCTCTCTTAGGTTTTCCAAATTCGTATGGAATGAGAGAGAGAGAGAGAGAGGGTTTAAGGCCCTTATATAGGCCCAGAACTGATGGGAATGGTCCCAGGGCCATGGTGTACATAGGTTACAGCCAAATAGGGACTGTTTCGATCCAACGGAGCACTTTTGGAGGCTCCCTTTCTGCGTGCGGTCGGACTTAAGCTCCCTGACATTGGATCTAGGTCGAGTTAAGTTTTTGGTTCGATCGAATTTGTGGATCGACCTTGGCGGACCAGTTTCAATTCAACGGTCACCACCACTCGATCAGGGCCACAAGTACCCTGACATGTGTATGAAATTTTCCCTATCCAAGATTGTATTTGGGTCATATTCTGACGGTCTGAAAGCTTAGATTTGGCCTGCAAGCGAACGACCCAAATTACTTAAATCTGAGTTCAATTTCTAAAGATATTCGCGTTTCTCACACACTTCGCTCCGGGCTCAAGTTGTGTGCTTCTGGGTACTATCTGGATTTGATTTACGAGATGGTTGTCAAACCCAATAAGGTCCTAACCGTTTAGTTTCATGGTCATCAGACTTTCGACGTGTGGTCCAGGTCCGATACGGAGTTTTAAGGTGCTCCCGAGAGCAACTGGGTTTTGAGATTGATCCTAGATTATAGGATACTGTAGCGTTAATGATCCTACAAGTTTTAGGTCTTGCAGTTCATATTTAAAGTAGTTCAAGCTAATTTCGTAGCTAATCTAGTTTAACACTTAGTTAATTTCATCTAATTTCTAAAGGATTTGGTCCTAAGTGATTTCTGCCTGAGGTGGTACTCGGGTCTTTGTACGGATTTTTTCAGGACGTTACACTAACCCAACCCAAGGTTCCTATACCTCAACCCTAACCCAACCCAACCCAACCTCGGGTTGGGAATTCTCAACCCAAGCCCAACCCAAGCGGGCTCGGTCGGGTTGATCAGGTTGGTCGGGTGTATACGTGCTAATATTTTCGTTATTACATAAGTTTATTATATTTTAATATAGGACTTATTTTTTATATCTATGATTTTATTAATTATATATGTGATTATTCATCATAAAGAACTTCATTTTTTTCTTTAAAAAAACAAGCTAAAATATAGGACAACTACTCCTTTAAAAGTCATGTAGCATAACACCCAATCTGTTTGGGAGAGAGAAATCTGGCATATTTTGTTAGCTTGAGTCCTTGGAAATGACGTGGATAAATGAGACCCAACATCACTAGTGTGCCTTCGACACAAACGATCCACACTCAATTATAATTTATAAGTAACTTAAAAAAATAAAAATTTATAAGTAACTTATATATTGATCGGTTTCGGGTTGGGTCGGGCAACCCGAGACCTCAACTCGAGCCCAATGTAAGTTTTATCGGGTTGGTGTTTGTATAACAAGCACATGGGTTTAATATTTCTTTAAGTTATGATGATTGATTGTTTTAATGATGAGAAGAATGGTGTATGCATGTTATCTATTATTTAGGTTTTGTTTTTTATCCTCTTGTGAGATCCATATGTTTCCATCATGTGAGATCCATATTGATGGATAGGCTTATCCTGAATCAATTAGATTTCCTAGATAGGAGAGGTTCTCAACCTGTTATATTTCTTTGATATTCATTATCCTATAGATATTGAATACTTAAAATCACTAGCGCTTGAGAATATATGTCAATGGTGCAAATCCATGATTTTCTAATTTTTTATATCATTTATTAAAATATTTAAACTGTTTTATTTTCCCATAGTGATCAGATCCTAGTTGTGTTATACAAGTCATCATGATTTTGGAACATTAACCTATGTGTGGAACTTTGAACATTAACCTACGGTGCTTTGATTCCAACCTGTAACGCCCTGAAAATCGAAGGTTGAGCATAAGCTTCACTCCTGAGTTCCAATGCATCACTTATGCAACATAGATAATAATGATTAAATGTTGTCCGTATTAGTGCATTAAACATGAGTGAGATTATACTAAAACAACATATCATACTCCAGAGACAGTTAAATTACGCAAGCGGAAGACTATGATAGATATATAAATATAAAACTGTTGTAAGTCTCCAGAGTGTGAACATGTTACCAGGTTAAATATATACATGTATACTCCAAAAATGAACGAAAGAATATACATGGGTGATCCAAAGGTGCAAAAATACAAGTGTAATGGCGTCTAATCATCATCCCTGTAACCCCGTCAATCAGAAGATGACCTCCTACATAGACCCGCCTAATAGCTGCATATAGGAGAAACCCTCCTCATCATCATAAAAGTCCGGCTTCTCTTCGTAAGCATCGCCATCATCTGAAACTAAAAGGGGCTGGTTGGTGTTTAAAACACCGTCCCGTAATGTGGGAGTGAGTGATCAACTCAGTGGAACTATAAAGTAAATGTTAACATGATATCAATTCAGTCAAGTAGTAATGATAAAGCAGTACTCCTAAGTATTGTTAATGCAAGAATGATATGAAATAATGATGCATGCCCTCGCCTACGCTCCCTCAGCGACTTCATCTCACGATCGCGACATGCAACCCTTCCTCAGTGCTTGACCTGCTACGCTAAAGGCACACGTAATGTGGTGCATGCACGTGATTAGCCAGGTTCTTACTTAGGTTTATTCATACAGCAGGATTGGGAAACTAAGGTACCTCCCTTATATCAATTCCCAAACAATGATCCATTCTAGGGTCGTCAGTCCTAGTAAATCTCATACGATGTCATGGTTCTAGGTCACTACAAAGGGCTTATCACCTGATCAGTGTATGCCTAGTTTATACTCTAGTTGCTATGGAAAGACTCATCGCCTCAACGCAGTCCTACAGTATACTCGAGGTCACTCCACCAACGCCCTACCAACTGGCAGTCTATTTTTGAAGGCTCGTTACCGACTAGACTGGGGACCACAGCTAGGCTGCGCCAGTGTAGGCCGACAGCTCGAATATAGTGTCCCATACCACCGTATTCGGTTCACGAGTTTGGGTTGCTCACTGGTCACTACGGGGAGGCTCGTCACCCCAGCGTAGGCCGACAGCTCGACCACGGTGTCCCATACCACCATGCCCGGCTCATGAGTCTTAGCGGATCGAGGTACTAAGGTTAAACGGGATTTTCATTGGTAAGTTGGTACCTTAGATTCAAGTAGTAGCGTCTATACATGGTGAACACACAATATGCCAATCGGGTTACTTGACAGGTTCGATTGGTACGAGCGTACGCTGAATTAATCGACAAGGTACCGTTGTCGACGATCATCGTACGACTCAGATTCACTAAACGCATCAATTGTGGCGAGACTAATTCGACTACTCAAACAGGAATTGTTACCGATTGCCTGGACTACATCGTAGCCCCAATCATATTCCGATACGAGAGATATGTACACATGCTAAGCATACAGTATTTGGCAACCATCGCAAACATGGAAAGCATTTGAACGTATAATGAAGCACATATAACATGCCATTCTACATATGCATATTCTGCACAAACCACGCTATTTAGATTACAACAACTTGAAGAAATTCATGCATATAACTAAGGTAGTTGAGAATCCCATCCCAATAACCCTATTAAGTACAGTTCGTCTAACAACTTCTCATATAGACATTTTATCAAACACTTATACTACACATATCAACATACACAACATCTGTTGATTATAACATGTATTTGGACAATTCCTCACCACAAGGAGTTGTCACGTACACAATAATTCATGTATTAGCATTCCATAGACCTGACAGGCACCAATCATAATTCCATGTTCATTCAGACATTTCAACAAACACCTAAACTACACACTTTAACATACATGCATTAGACTAGTTATAACATATATTATGGCAAGCCCTTTTACAAAAGGGTTGCCACATACACAACAAGCATATATTCATGGTTAATAATCATGGCAAGCACAGATCCAAATTCCATATTCATTCAATCATATCAACAAACACATGGAATATACTATATTCAACATAGTTCATATATATATGTAAAGTGTGGAAATCGTCGTATCTAAGCATGTGATAGCAATAAAGTTAGTCATAAATCATTAACTGACATTGAAAGCCTTGAAAACCATAACCTAAACATCTATAGTCCGCACCTTTCGCCGGTAGACTCGTAACGAACTCAGTTTAAACACTAAGCCTTTATCTACGGCACAATGGTCACCTATAACATGAAATAGGTAAGCTATTTCATCACTAACACTATTAAAAACCCTAAAATAGATTAGAGTTAGGTTTTCTTACCTACGAACGGAGTCGGAATCGCCGGAATAGCGATGCAGAAGCGGTAGCTAAGCCCGTGGAGCGATGAGATCGAATCCCAGGAACTCTCTCCCACTTTCTCTCTCACTTTCTCTCTCTCTCTCCTTCTCTCTTTGTTCTCTTCTCTCTCTTAGGTTTTCCAAATTCGTATGGAATGAGAGAGAGAGAGAGAGAGGGTTTAAGGCCCTTATATAGGCCCAGAACTGATGGGAATGGTCCCAGGGCCATTGTGTACATAGGTTACAGCCAAATAGGGACTGTTTCGATCCAACGGAGCACTTTTGGAGGCTCCCTTTCTGCGTGCGGTCGGACTTAAGCTCCCTGACATTGGATCTAGGTCGAGTTAAGTTTTTGGTTCGATCGAATTTGTGGATCGACCTTGGCGGACCAGTTTCAATTCAACGGTCACCACCACTCGATCAGGGCCACAAGTACCCTGACATGTGTATGAAATTTTCCCTATCCAAGATTGTATTTGGGTCATATTCTGACGGTCTGAAAGCTTAGATTTGGCCTGCAAGCGAACGACCCAAATTACTTAAATCTGAGTTCAATTTCTAAAGATATTCGCGTTTCTCACACACTTCGCTCCGGGCTCAAGTTGTGTGCTTCTGGGTACTATCTGGATTTGATTTACGAGATGGTTGTCAAACCCAATAAGGTCCTAACCGTTTAGTTTCATGGTCATCAGACTTTCGACGTGTGGTCCAGGTCCGATACGGAGTTTTAAGGTGCTCCCGAGAGCAACTGGGTTTTGAGATTGATCCTAGATTATAGGATACTGTAGCGTTAATGATCCTACAAGTTTTAGGTCTTGCAGTTCATATTTAAAGTAGTTCAAGCTAATTTCGTAGCTAATCTAGTTTAACACTTAGTTAATTTCATCTAATTTCTAAAGGATTTGGTCCTAAGTGATTTCTGCCTGAGGTGGTACTCGGGTCTTTGTACGGATTTTTTCAGGACGTTACACTAACCCAACCCAGGTTCCTATACCTCAACCCTAACCCAACCCAACCCAACCTCGGGTTGGGAATTCTCAACCCAAGCCCAACCCAAGCGGGCTCGGTCGGGTTGATCAGGTTGGTCGGGTGTATACGTGCTAATATTTTCGTTATTACATAAGTTTATTATATTTTAATATAGGACTTATTTTTTATATCTATGATTTTATTAATTATATATGTGATTATTCATCATAAAGAACTTCATTTTTTTCTTTAAAAAAACCTAAAATATAGGACAACTACTCCTTTAAAAGTCATGTAGCATAACACCCAATCTGTTTGGGAGAGAGAAATCTGGCATATTTTGTTAGCTTGAGTCCTTGGAAATGACGTGGATAAATGAGACCCAACATCACTAGTGTGCCTTCGACACAAACGATCCACACTCAATTATAATTTATAAGTAACTTAAAAAAATAAAAATTTATAAGTAACTTATATATTGATCGGTTTCGGGTTGGGTCGGGCAACCCGAGACCTCAACTCGAGCCCAATGTAAGTTTTATCGGGTTGGTGTTTGTATAACCCAAGCTTGAGATCGGACCCGATATATCCTGCCCGACCCCAATCCAATGTCGGGTCGGTCGGGTTGAACCCGCCCAACTTTCAACCCTATTATAAACTGACCAAAAGGGGATGAGTATGGCTTGGGCATCACTTAAAGCTGGTGAGCAACCCTGATTGAGCGATCATAAACCTTGTAAACTTGCATTTAACTAAAAAACGGACCTTAAAGAAATGAAAAAAATCTCCCGAACATAGCAGGGAGCGAGGGAATGAAGATAGTAGGCTATCAACTAGCCACACATTGATAGACACCTGACCCACTTTTCACCAACTAGAGATGTAGATATATTCCCATAGATGCTGTAGCAACGAAAAAAATGACAAGGGTCCATCGTCCGCTCACCATGAGCTGACGGTATACTTCTATAAATTCAAGTCCCTAGCAACCGTTGAGAGGGAGGACATATGACAAAGGGGGCACATGACAAGCTAGAGAAATAAGCCAGGTTGGGTCCCCTTCTTCGAGGACTCGGAGAAATCCCTGATCAACGCCGAGGCCCTATTCTACTCGAAAAGCCAACTCTTAAAAAGCCAATCCACCAAAGCCAACCGGATTAGGAGTAGGATCAGAATCAGGGATGTCTGACCATTCCTTTCGAACAAAAAGGGTATCCGATTTTCTTTTTTCGTTCTCACATCTCAGTTAGGCTCGGAATACATTCTATTTTACGCAATCCCGATATATCATTATCATCCCTCACACTCTTACTTTCTTTATTTTTTGTACCTTTTTCTTTATTATGTTCGCCTACCTGGAATTGCTTGATCTCACGAAGTTATACTAAAGTTTTTTCTATTTTTTCCTGCCTAGTTGATGAGGGTCGAATATTGCATATCAGACCCCAGTTATTGCATGATTTTACCTACATAATAATGCTAAACGGAGTATTTTAATTATATTTCTGTTGCAGGATGAAATCAGGAGCGTTGATGGAAAAAGGATATTAAAAGCATAGATCTGACGTTCCGAAGACACCAGAGCAAGGGACGGACTCCAGAAAACCAAGATCAACGGATTTACACGACAGGAATCCGAGAAAATCAAGCCGTTCACGTTAAAGAGGCCCGAAATTGGTCCAGAATGCAAGATCACATGGTTCCCGCCATCCGATCAGTTCGAAACTTCATACATGGGATGAGGGCCATAAATTAACCGTACATATTAAATTTCAACCTCTGAATATCTCGGGAAGTGCCCTAACGGTCATATCAGCCCCTTGATTCATTAAGTGGGGCCCACCTGATGTCTGGAAGTGCTTCAACTTTGGTGTCAACCCTTTAAACTAGATGCTACAACAAATGGATGGATTGAATTTTACAAAAATATCGCAGTGGACCCCATCCAAGCAGCGTGTGCACTGAGCGCATGTGTAGCCGCGCCACACCGAACCGGCTAAGGCGGTCAGCGAGCCGCTGACCCGCATCCTCTCTCCCTCACGCAGCCAGCGTCCAGCGGACGGACGCCGACCTGCGGTTTTCGGTTGTGGGTCCACACCATCCATCAATCTGACAATCCGGACCGTCCATCAGGTCTAAATGAAGGCCATGATCACTGCCTAGGTGGCAGAATTGCAAATGGTCATCTTGAGTGAAATCTAGCCGTTCAAACATGGAATAGACGGTGTAATGAGATATCTTATGGCCCAGACCAAATCGAAGAAAAAGTATGTATTTCCGACTGAAATTCCGAGATGAATTCGGTGAACGGATTAGATCCGTCAATACAAAATCAAAATGGGCCCCACCATTGTCACAGCGGAAGCAACTCGCGTCCCCGTTTGCGCAGCAGCGAACGGACGCCGCTGTCCATTTTTGCGGACGTCAGTGGGCCCCACACGTGGTTTTTCCGGACGATCCAAACCGTTCATCTTGTAGAGGGCCGCGAATACTACAAACTCATGTTGAAACTTTGCAACCATGCGTGCACATGTGTGTGATACAGAGGCCACAAAAGGGCTGCCCTGCAACATTCAAATCTGATCTTTCTGTGTTTTCTTCTCTGGGCCGCGTCAATGGACATTCAAAACCACCCATTCTTAACTGAAATTTCGTTCTGAATCCAATGGATGGGGTGGATTTTCCAGAAAATACTTCTGTGGGGCCCACCGATCATGGCTGCGAAAATTTGCACTCCATGTCCTGCTACAACTCTGCCACCGACTCCAGCCCTCCAGCAGCTATAAAAGAGGAGTTTTTGGACGTGGGAAGTCATTCAGAAATTGGGGGAGCAGATCCAGAGCTCAGTTGGAAGGAAAAGAAGAAAAGAAAAGAAAGAGAGAGATAGAGAAATTGGTTTGATGTTCTTTTTTGAATTTTATTTATCCATCTGTTTAATGGATTTTATGGGTAACTAATCTCTCAGCTAGGGCTGAGATGAAACCCCTAATTTGAACATCCATTGCTCTATGTTGATTTTACTTTAACTAGATTGATTTGTTTCTTTTCCTAGTGTGCTTGATTGTTTTAAATTCTATACTTCTCCATCTATGAACTTTGATCAGAGTCTATGGATGGATGTGGTCTAGATGCTTATTCTAGGTACTTGTGTCTGATTATGAACAGGTTCCTATAGAGGAAGAAACCGGGTGCTGTAATGAATGGTACATCCTATGTGCCCAACCAAGGACATGGAATGTGTTATTCATGGCATAGCTTAAAGGAATTAGACAATCTGTATGCCCGACTAAGGACACAGATTGTGCTTTCTCTATATAAGTTGTATCGATCTAAATTAGGGTGAATCAACAGACAAAACAAGGGTTAGGATAATTAGGGGTGGATTCGAAAGTCCTAGTGCTCTCTCTGATTGAATTTTCTTTCCTGTTCTCAATTATTTTTCATAGATTTGTGTTAGTAAATTGCTCCATTATTTGTTGAATTAGTTAAGGAGAATCACAGATTTGAATTGTGACGATCAGTCCTCGTGGGATTCGACCTCGATCTTACCGAGTTTATTACTACATCACAACCCTATACTTGGGGAGTGAACAAGTTTTTGGCGCCGTTGCCGGGGACTGTTTCGGTCCAAATTGAATTTAGGATTCTCTCTTATCATAATTCATAGCTTAGGATTTTACTAACTTAGAGTTTTTTTCTTTATTTTAGAAATTAACCCATTTCCTGTTTTGTAGGGTCCTGAGATAAACTTCTAATTTGGTAATCCCTTTCTAAATTCTTTACTTTTTCTAATTTTTTTTATTTTTAGCATTAGGTTTTTACTTTTTAGAAATTTTCTAATTCTAGAATTTCTTTTGAATTTTTAAATTTTCTATTTTAGATTTAGATTTTTCTCTTGAGTAACTTTCTATTTTCTAGTTTTAGAAATTTCTTTTTCCTTTTTAGAAACTTACTTAGCTATTTATTTTTAGAAACTTTCTTTTTTAGAAATTAACCGTTGCTTAGGATTTTTCTATCATTATTTTAGGAAACTTGATTTGTTTTTGTTTCTATTTTCAGGAATTGAGGAAGAAAGCTACTAAGTGAGGAGGAGCTTCTTAAATCTTCTGACATCAATAATCTCCTTTTTCCGGGTTCTTTCTTCCCATTCTTATTTACATAGTTTTAACTTGTTTTAGAATATCATAGTTTCTAGTTCTAGTTTTCTTTCTCTTAGGTTGTTACTTAGTTTATGCTAGGACGTAGATCTCTAGATATAGAATTAGCGTCTTGTGATCCTGAAATAGAAAGAACATTCCATAGAAGATTGAGAGACATCCCAGTTGAAATGGCGAACAAGAATGAAGTTAAAGCGCTTAGGGATTATTCAGCCCCTGTCCAGTTTAATGCACCTTCATGCATAGTGTTGCCAGCCACAACGGCAGCACACTTTGAACTTAAACCTGGGGTCATACAATTGTTGCCCTCTTTCTACGGTTTAGACAAGGAGGACCCATATCATCATGTGAAAGAGTTCCTAGACATTTGCTCTACCTTTCGGTTCCAAAACTTCTCAGATGAATTAATCCGTTTGCGCCTTTTTCCTTTTTCTTTAAAGGATAAGGCAAAAGCATGGTTGAATTCTCTAGAAGTTGGGTCTATCACTACATGAGACCAACTGTCTAGGAAGTTCTTAAACAAGTTCTTCCCTGTTCACAAAACTAATGCCCTCCGTAGAGAAATCACTAACTTCACACAAAAAGAGGGCGAGCACTTAGATGAATGTTGGGAAAGATGGAAGGACTTGCTTCTTAAATGTCCACACCACGGTTTTGAGAAGTGGCAACAAGTGCAATACTTTTATGACGGTTTGACACCCCAAAATCGTCACATGGTTGACACCACTAGTGGAGGGTCCTTCATGACCAAAAGCGATACCGAAGCGTGAAAATTCTTTGAAACCTTGTGTGAAAACTCCCAGCAATGGGACTATTCAGATAGAGGTGAAAGAAGTCCTCAACCACAAAAGAAAGGTGGTATATATGAGATAGGAGTCACGCCTGATCTCTATGCCAAGATTGATGGCCTGACAAAGAAGGTTGATGCTCTGATGTTGCATAATGGACCTCCACAAACAACTCAAGTCGAGGCCTGTGCCATATGTTCTAGTCCTGCCCATCCTACGCAATCTTGCCCATCTGATGCAACATTTCCAGAATTCCTCTCTGAACAAGTTCACGCTTTGAACACCTTTCAGAAACCTGGGAATGATCCTTACTCAAACACATACAACCCAGGGTGGGCTAGACATCCAAATTTCTCATGGGCGAAAGGACCGCAACAAGGAGGACCATCTGGAAATCCTCCTTTGCAACCTTACCATCAAGCTGGCAATCAACAACCTCAGCAGTTTCCGCAGTATCAACAAGTTCCTTCACAATCACGGAAACCATCTCTTGAAGACACTCTCAGTCTTTTTATGCAGAGCTCTCTCCAATTCCAAAAAGACACCCAACAAACCTTACTAGCCAACCAGCAAAGCTTACATGCAAATGCGCAATCCATTGCTAAGCTGGAAGTACAATTGGGTCAACTAGCTACCGCATTGAATGAGAGAGAGAAGGGTAAGTTCCCTGGCCAACCTGTGGCTAATCCAAAGGGACAGTATGAGATTGGCTCTAATTCCAACCAAGGGCAATACCATGAGCAAGCCAAATCGATCATTACCCTTAGGTCAGGCAAACAGATTGACAACAGAATAGAGATGCCTAGGGATGAATCAAATTCTAAAACAGAAGATCAAGATGAAGCAGAGAATCACACCAATGCATCAAAAGTCCAAAAGATCTCTGACTCTCCAAGAACCACGGATGTGCCACCTTACGTGCCCAAAGCACCCTTTCCTCAACGTCTGACACCAATGAAGAAAAGAAACAACTTTGATGAAATCCTGGACATGTTTAAAAAAGTGCAAGTCAACATCCCGTTGCTTGACGCTATCAAACAAGTCCCTGCTTATGCTAAGTTTCTTAAAGATTTATGCACTCAAAAGCGTAAGCAGAATGTTCATAAGAAAGTCTTCCTTGCAGAGCAACTTAGCTCCATGATTCAACATAACACCCCTCCTAAATTTAGGGATCCAGGAGCTCCCACCATTTCTTGCGGCATAGGAGATCATAAGATCGGGAAGACATTACTTGATTTAGGGGCGAGCGTCAATTTGTTACCATACTCGGTTTATGAGCAGCTAGGACTTGGTGAGTTGAAACCGACTAAAATAACATTACAACTAGCTGATAGATCTGTCAAGGTGCCCCGGGGTGTTATTGAAGATGTACTAATCCAGGTTGATAAATTTTATTTTCCAGTGGATTTCATAGTTATAGATACTTAGCCTGTCCAGAATCCTCATAGTCAGATCCCAGTCATTTTGGGTCGTCCATTTTTGGCCACATCTAATGCTATTATAAATTGCAGGAATGGAGTTATGAAGTTGTCATTTGGTAACATGAATATTAAACTCAATGTCTTTAATGCAGGACAACAATCCGCAGATTTGGACGACATATTTGAAGTGGACATGATCGATAGTCTAGTGCAGGACTCCTTCCTCAAATCTTTTGAAGATCCACTTGAGACCTGCTTAGCACAACATGGCACAGATTTTGACATAGATAGTTCCATCCACGAAGTCAATGCACTGCTCGACTCTACTCCGATATTGGAGACTGAAAAATGGAGAGCGAAAGTGGAACCTCTTCATCCCTCTGAGACTCTTCCTGACAGCACAGTTTCTAACTGTGAGAAGGTAAAAGAGAGCAGGTTGCTTAATGTTCTTCGAACATATAAGGCAGCAATTGAACGGAAGATAGCAGAAATACAAGGAGTGTGCCCCACTGTATGTAAGGATCATGCTGTGAAAATGTCACGTAAAATACAAAGGAAGCATGATCCTAACATGGAAGAAGTTGTTTGAGCAGAAGTCCTTAAATTGTTTGATGATAGTGTCAATTACCTCATTTCAGATAGCACAGTTCATGGGAACTCGCATCACTTGTCTGGGGTTGGTTAACCACAGTGTTGAGGTAAGTTCTTTGGCGGACCCTGGTCTTAAAGATTAATGAATTCATGGTCTGTTTTTGTCTGGCTGAAGACGTTAAACTTAGCGCTCCTGGGAGGCAACCCAGCGTTTCATTTTATTTTCTTTTCCTAGTTAGTTAGTTCAATGTTTGTGGGTAACATTACTGCAAACCCTCACGAGACTACAACTCGTCCACTAGGGGTAACCTAGGGGTATAAAGGCTTGTTGCATACGCTAAATGCAATCGAGAGCACCTGCGAAAGTGGTATAGGTAGGATTTTCTTTTTAGGATTTTATTTTTGATATTTTTTGTTTTGTTTTTGTTGATATCTCTCTTGTACTGACCTGCTTTTATGTTGATATTTTTGAGCAAGCTGCTTGATTCTTCATCCAGGTACTATCTTTCCCTCACTCCTCTTTTCTTTTCGTTGTCTCATCTGCATCGCATGCTTATTTCTTTTTACATTGAGGACAATGTAGATTTTAGGTTGGGGGTGGGAGATTAGGTTACCTAATCAGTATTTTCTTGGTCTTGAGCAAAATTGTGAAATTTTTTAAAAAATTTTTCTGGAATTTCTGTTGAATTCAAAATGATTTTAAAGGATAGTTGTGATTTTGAAATTACAAGATACAGAATGTGAGTAATTTATGACTCTTGGTTCAGTTGTCTGGCAGATTTCACACTTAAGTTTGAGTTGTTAATCCATGATTAGAAGTTGTAAACATTGATTGAGCCAGGATTGCACATATCAGATCTCACTTACACATTAAGTTTTCAGTTCGATATTAAATGGTAACTTGGTAATCACTAAGCATGAAAGAAACCAGCCTGAAGAACAAAAATTTTAGCATCCAAAAGAAGAAGCGAAAAGGCGAGTCGAATAATCTTCACCATAGGTATGCTCCCTATAGGTGAGGATTCGATCCCCCATGGTTTACATTCAGAAAGAGTTAGGTATAAAACCTTTACCATAGGTTTGCTCCCTATAGGTGAGGATTTAATTCCCCTCCTTGGCGCGACTGCTATAAAGGAAATCAAAGGCTGATAGAACGAAAAGATGATCTAAAATGCTAGTGTTGGTTTCAGGTTTGGTTGTCACAAATTACTAATGATATCATGAAATTGACAATTGGATCTTTTAATGATTGTAAGCCGAGATTACACTATACACTTATGGAACTCAATGTTTAAAATTGTTCTAATTAATGGATTAATATTTTGAACTTGATTATGAAGTTTACTATAAGATTGATTTTAGGAGAAAAATCTTCTCACCATTCATGAATTTTAGAATTTTCACATCTCAACTATCTGTTCACAAGTCACTTGAGTTTACAGGAATTGTCTTTTATTTCTGAAATTATTTTTCGCATGTTTTGCTTGGGACTAGCAAAATGCTGGTTGGGGGTTGTGATGAGGGTCGAATATTGCATATCAGACCCCAGTTATTGCATATTTTACCTTTTTTAATACATAATAATGCTAAACGGTTTTTTATTATTTTATGTATGTTAGGAGGATGAAATCAGGAGCGTTGATGGAAAAAGGATATTAAAAGCATAGATCTGACGTTCCAAAGACACCAGAGCAAAGGACGGACTCCAGAAAACCAAGATCAACAGATTTACACGACAGGAATCCGAGAAAATCAAGCCATTCACGTTAAAGAGGCCCGAAATTGGTCCAGAATGCAAGATCACATGGTTCCCGCCATCCGATCAGTTCGAAACTTCATACATGGGATGAGGGCCATAAATTAATTGTACATATTAAATTTCAACCTCTGGATATCTCGGGAAGTGCCCCAACGGTCATATCAGCCCCTTGATTCATTAAGTGGGGCCCACCTGATGTCTGGAAGTGCTTCAACTTTGGTGTCAACCCTTTAAACTAGATGCTACAGCAAATGGATGGATTGGATTTTACAAAAATATCGCAGTGGACCCCATCCAAGCAGCATGTGCACTGAGCGCATGTGTAGCTGCGCCACACCGGACCGGCTAAGGCGGTCAGCGAGCCGCTGACCCGTATCCTCTCTCCCTCACGCAGCCAGCGTCCAGCGGACGGACGCCGACCTGCAGTTTTCGGTTGTGGGTCCACACCATCCATCAATCTGACAATCCGGACCGTCCATCAGGTCTAAATGAAGGCCATGATCACTGCCTAGGTGGCAGAATTGCAAATGGTCATCTTGAGTGAAATCTAGCCGTTCAAACATGGAATAGACGGTGTAATGAGATATCTTATGGCCCAGACCAAATCGGAGAAAAAGTATGTATTTCCGACCGAAATTCTGAGATGAATTCGGTGAACGGATTAGATCCGTCAATACAAAATCAAAATGGGCCCCACCATTGTCACAGCGGAAGCAACTCGCGTCCCCGTTTGCGCAGCAGCGAACGGACGCCGCTGTCCATTTTTGCGGAAGTCAGTGGGCCCCACACGTGGTTTTTCCGGATGATCCAAACCGTTCATCTTGTAGAGGGCCGCGAATACTACAATCTCATGTTGAAACTTTGCAACCATGCGTGCACATGTGTGTGATACAGAGGCCACAAAAGGGCTGCCCTGCAACGTTCAAATCTGATCTTTCTGTGTTTTCTTCTCTGGGCCGCGTCAATGGACATTCAAAACCACCCATTCTTGACTGAAATTTCGTTCTGAATCCAATGGATGGGGTGAATTTTCCAGAAAATACTCTTGTGGGGCCCACCGATCATGGCTGCAAAAATTTGCACTCCATGTCCTGCTACAACTCTGCCACCGACTCCAGCCCTCCAACAGCTATAAAAGAGGAGTTTTTGGACGTGGGAAGTCATTCAGAAATTGGGGGAGCAGATCCAGAGCTCAGTTGGAAGGAAAAGAAGAAAAGAAAAGAAAGAGAGAGATAGAGAAATTGGTTTGATGTTCTTTTTTGAATTTTATTTATCCATCTGTTTAATGGATTTTATGGGTAACTAATCTCTCAGCTAGGGCTGAGATGAAACCCCTAATTTGAACATCCATTGTTCTATGTTGATTTTACTTTAACTAGATTGATTTGTTTCTTTTCCTAGTGTGCTTGATTGTTTTAAATTCTATACTTCTCCATCTATGAACTTTGATTAGAGTCTATGGATGGATGTGGTCTGGATGCTTATTCTAGGTACTTGTGTCTGATTATGAACAGGTTCCTATAGAGGAAGAAACCGGGTGCTGTAATGAATGGTACATCCTATGTGCCCAACCAAGGACATGAAATGTGTTATTCATGGCATAGCTTAAAGGAATTAGACAATCTGTATGCCCGACTAAGGACACAGATTGTGCTTTCTCTATATAAGTTGTATCGATCTAAATTAGGGTGAATCAACAGACAAAACAAGGGTTAGGATAATTAGGGGTGGATTCGAAAGTCCTAGTGCTCTCTCTGATTGAATTTTCTTTCCTGTTCTCAATTGTTTTTCATAGATTTGTGTTAGTAAATTGCTCCATTATTTGTTGAATTAGTTAAGGAGAATCACAGATTTGAATTGTGACGATCAGTCCTCGTGGGATTCGACCTCGATCTTACCGAGTTTATTACTACATCACAACCCTATACTTGGGGAGTGAACACTAGTCCCCTTAAAGGACTACACGAAGCATGACTAGATGCATAACGCTGCTGTATAATTAAATCCCCCTAAAAGTCATATACCTCGTAGAGTAAAGACCGCACATTGCACAGGCAAAAAAAGAGTTCCTAACCTCTTCCTTTGCTGATATCGAGACTGTTGTCCAGATGTTATGGTCGTAGACTAATCGTCGGATTTATTTAGGTCGGGAGATTTCACGATCTTTAGACCCCAAGGAAATTCCACGAGCTCTAGCCAACCATGAATTCGATTAAACCTGCTTGGCTAGTGGTGATTCCAAATTTCTAAACGTACCCATTCTCGGTCACCTTTAAAGGAATTGCACAACTAAGAAAATAAAAAAAGTAGTCAGGTCAAATCATAAACACATCACATTATTTTCAAATGGTGGTGCGCGCGCAAGTGTCCTCCCCTCTTTCCTCATGACCGTTTGTGCTGGGAAGGGGGTTAAGCCCGCGAGCGGTGATCACAACAACCTTCATGGAAAATAGAGTTTATGATTGGAATCACCTATGTTGTGGACTCTTATGCTTGTAGGTGTTGCTGTTTAATCTGGCCACGCATGCAATGAATAACTGAATTTCAATTAAATGTGTGTGAATAGATTAACTATTGGGTGTGCCAGAGTTGTCCTCGACTCGAATCAAATTGAATGCCTTGTCACCCCATGTGCTGAATTAGCATGATTAGGTTCAGATATGTAAAGATTGGCTTGACTATTTAGGCATCAATTGTTAAAGCGATCAGGCAATTTATGAAGGGGAGAGTTAATCCTTCTAATAGATCCTTTTTGCCTTGAAAATAATGACTTTTCTTACAGCGGTGATAACTTTAATCATGTTTCTAAACAAAATCAATAAAGATAAAAAAGCTAGACACAATGGCTTGGTTGCTAATTTTATTATTTTAAAAGTAGAATAAAGTATAGTCGGTAAAAGGAAAAATAAATAAGTAGAAGAGATTACCAGCGACTGCTTATGCTGACAAAACAACCGTGGTCTTGATGATACTCTGGACATGAATGGTCATGGGATGGTTGTGGGAAATACTAGGCAATTGTGGCAAATGGTCAGAGCATGTTATGACCAAAGAATTACTAAGTAAGAATTTAGTAATTTAGGGATCCAACAACAAGGTTGTGGATTTTATACCTAACTAGCCAGTGTACTATAGTGGTGCACCGAACATTAGTGAAAACTAAGCTAAGAAGCAAAAAACTAAAGACTCCGGACTTACTGTAGCATGATGTTGGACAAAAGTGGAGAAAAGTAGAATTAAAAACTAATTTGAATAGATGTCCATGAGGAACGAAGAGAGATAGGCAACGTAGAGCTGAAAGGTTTGTATGTGATTGTATTGGCGTGAGGCCCTAATCTCTTTCTTATGTGCTGCTTTTATAGTTTTTAAGAGGTGGTGACTGTGTGTAGGATTTCATAACTTTCGTGATTAGGTACCGATCTTTCTGGTAATGTGTTAAAAAATATTTGAAGTATTTCAGGCGCTACGCTACCATGAATATGATATATCTATCTTTGGACAAATTTCTGCTGTTTACATTCGATTTTGTAGTCTTTTAAAAGGTTCTCGGACATTCTCTAAAGGTTCTCGGATGTTCTCTAAAGGTATCTGTCTTTATGAATTAAAGTCCTATAATAGCCATGCCGTGCGATAACTAGTTAAATGAGAGTCCAACAACGGTAGGTCTTTCGCGAAATTTCCCTTATACGCTGGGTGGAACATGCCTTGCAGTTGTTAGTCACATGTCATGAGATAGATGATTGCCTTTTGGGTTCTGTCCGTGCGTACGTCTCTGAGCACCTAGCCTTCCTGGTAGGATATGTGTCCTCAACGGATAGGTATTTGCAAATTTTCTTACTGTGAGTATGTTTCTCTTTTATTTTCATAACAATGTGCCAACATGTGGTGGCTTCTCACTCGTTGATCTCAGTTGTGTTAGGTCAGGTGTAAACAATAGGGTCTATAATTGAAACTGTTCATGCATGGAAAATAAGATTTTATGATAAAATTTAACCCGAATCCATGTGCTAAGTTTTATATATATATATATATATATATATATATAAAATCTATTTCTTTAATTTTATGTCCTGACCTTATGCCATGTAGGCCTATAATCTAACTACTCATGCATGGAGAATAGGTTTTCATGATTAGAGAACCAACATAGGGATCGCATGCTAAGATTTTTCCCTGTTTAAATTATTATTTTTAGATTTATGGTTGAGTGGTGATTGCAGACTTTATTTTGCTAATGCTATTTTGATAGTTATAAATATTATTTTAATGACACTATTAACTTGACTCGTTGCTTGATTTTATATATTAATCTTATTGGATCCAACCTGATCTAACTTTAACCAATCCCATTCGTGTTAAGGTTGAGCATTCAATACTTGGGTTCCAGTCTTGATTGATTCCTCCTTGAGTTTGGGTTGGGCTTCGGTTGACCCTCAACCCTACAAGACCCGCCCGAGTTGGACTAATACAAGAAACAAGAAAGTGGTTAACTACTCCATGCAACCGTGCTTTCCAAGCAAATCAACCTGATAGAGGTGCCCAGGTGGCTGTCCAATATTGCTGTCCCACCTGTGGAGGTGCCCACTCTCACATGGAGCTACATCACCACAATCATCACGTCTTCACTGTTCTCAGGGAAAACTTCAGAGGGAGCGCTGGAAGCCTAGCTCCTTATATGGTTCTTTTCTTGGCTTTCATGGATGAAATCGTAACAGTTCATTTGGTATCATCTGTGATGAATGGATAGATAATGGTCTGAATTAAAGTCCTAATGGTGAAGTGTTCCAAAATTTGATGAAAGTGATCTTCATATATCGATCATCAATTACATGACTTGGATGTTCAACAAAAGTGCTTCGAACAAACGTTGAAGGGATTGAGTACATGTGCATTGAGAAGAAAGCCTTTAGAACATGCCTGAGAGAGAGAGAGAGAGACCTTTCACATGTGCATACATACATCCCTGGACCCTAGAACTGGGCCAAACTGAGTAACTCAGTGCGCTTAAGCATACTGAGTAAACTCTGTGGGGCCCACCATGGATGTATGTGTATTATCTACACCGTCCATCCATTTTTCAAGATCATTTTAGGGCATGATCCGAAAATTGAAGCATATCCAAAGCTCAAGTGGACCACACCACAGGAAACAGTGGGAAGAGTGATGTCCACAGTTGAAAACTTCCTAGGGCCCACAGTGATGTTTATTTGTCATCCAAACTGTTCATAATATCAATGAAGGTAGAAAAAAGAAAAGAAAATCAGATTGATCCAAAACTTCCGTGGTCCTCAAGAAGTTTTCAATGGTAGGCATTCAATTCACACTATTTCCTGTGGTGTGGTCCACTTGAACTGTGGATATTCTTCAATTTTGGGCTCATGCCCTAAAATGAACTAGTAAAACAGATGGACGGTGTAAATGAAAATCACAAACACCGTGGGCCCCACAGCATACTGAGAATGCAAACAAAGTGAAAAATGTTTTAACTAGGTTATTATTATTATTAATAATAATAAAGAAGAGTCCTTTTTTAGGTTTAATAATATTAAACCAAAAGAAGTTGTTTCTTCTTCTTCTTCCTTCTTGTTTAACCACTTATTCAATTAACCCGAACACCACTGCAATCCTCTTAAAGATGGGCAATCAAACATGGCCCCACATGATAGGTAATCTACGTAATAACTAGAGCTACGCTGTTATAATTACACGGACTGTCTATTCTCTGAGCAAAGATCTAATGGCTAGGATCATCCAATCAAAGTATATATATATTTTTTTCGTAGGTGGGATCGACAATAAAAGTTGAACCTTGTATATCCAAATCAATAGTTAGAGATTTACTTTATAATGAACATGGACCGTACAGTTTTTAATGCCCTTTGTCAGACGGCAAGGATCATCAAATCTAGAGGGATGGAAACCAAAGGTGAGTCCGGCAGCGTGATTGATGGTTTGATAAGTGGCTGTAATCAATATGGATTGTACAATATTGGATGCTTAGGATTATCATATCAGCGTATCTTAAGAGAGATGGAAAATCAAATATGGACCCCTTAAAGTGACTTTTCTTCTTCTTCAGGAATTAGCATTCATAGGTAGGCCCTACATGATGGACGGTCCACATCACCGATCTAACCTTCATAATCATAATCAATACAAGTCGTTCATTCTTCCAACACCAATCAAACGGTTAGGATCATCATATCACAGTAAATTTTTATGAATAGGCAGTTAAAGATAGGCCCCACTTTTGACAGATCCTAGACTAACAAATAAAGTGAAAAAAAATGTTAAATGATAAATCCATAAACATAAATATTGGTAATATTATTGGTATTGCCAGCTCAACGATACTGATAGTATTGGTAAGTTCAAACTTTCCAGATGTCGGGACAGCGAGAGTGCCTATTTCAACAGAAATTTAGAAAAGAAAAATTCAAAAGAGGAAAAAAATCTTTCCATTTTGTTTTTAGATATGAGTTTGGGGATAGATTTTTGCACCTCAACTTTGTTTCCTATGGATGGATAGACTATAATGTATATCCATGTATACATGGATGGATAGATTATGCATGCGTGTGTATTTATATTTGTATATGCATCCATGTATAGATGGACGGATCATGCATGTATATGGGTGGATGAAATTATTTAAGTATGTCTTTATATATATATATATATATATATATATTATATATATATATAGCAATTATTTAATTCTTAAATATGCAAATTTGTATATTTTGACATCTCCTAAGTACCATTGAGAAATTCCACCATTTTCCACCATAAAAGCAAGCATTGCTTGAATTTTCATTGAAGAATTTCATCATTTTCCCATGTTTCTCCAATGTTTCCCTCAGTCGATAATACAGTTTTGGATATTGGCGATATCGATACACGTTTCTGTAGCTATACATGTAACAATACCGATATTATGAACATTAGTTCTAGTAATACATTGTTTTTCAAACAGAGGTCAAATCCTTCCGGATAAACAAACCATGTCTACCAAGTTAGAAATTTGTACAAAACATTACATACTATTTTTTGTTTGGGCATTTTTAAAAAACCAATTTCTTGGGACGCTTAGTTAAGCAAAACTACAACAAAAGAAAAACAAGAAACAGAAATGACTTTCAATTAAAAATTACAAAAATACCCTTACCACAAAATTGTGAACAATGCATAAGGGGTGGTAATGGACTGGATTGCTTTCAACCTGGCCCAACACTATAAGACCCAAGGTCCGATCCTAGCATAGGCACATCACAGTAAAATTCCAAGCCCAAGCTTAAAAGCCATAGTTGGCCATGAGCTCAACCGGGTTGCATCCCAACTTCCCATGATGAATATTCATAGACCATCCCTTCATTATCTTAAAAAAAAAAAAAAAGAAAGAAGAAGAAGAAGAAGACCATCCCTTCATCATGCGGACCGCACACACCCACAGAAACAGACATTTAGAAACCTGAAAACTACGGTGGACATGCAAGAAGCATGTGTTGCCTAACTGATTATTATCGGAACAGTGTAGTTAGAATAGAACATGTACGCATGAAAACAGTCTGGGTTGGGCTGGGTCGGGTCAACTAAAATAACCTACAGCCAAGCCAGCCCTAAAATTGATTGGGAATACATGCCGGCCCCTAGCCTGGTCCAAAGCTGAGCTGAGTGGGCTGCCCGACCCATTGCCACCCCCTAAAATACATGATAGGAAAGGAACAAAATTAACAGATGATGTAGAAAACGTGTAACATTTCTTTCTTCTTTGATCAAGAGTACAATAAGTACAATATAGGTGTAAAACAAAGGAGTGCCTGGAAAAAATCAATCCCATAAATTTCCTTTCCATATCTCACACACTCACACACACACACACACAAAAGCAAAAAAGGACCCAAAAAAAGAGAGGCAGGTGGGTGCCCTGAACAACATGGCTGCTCTATTTCCCTATTTGAGGAGAAGAATAAATATGCTGCCCCATTACCATTGAATTCACTTACAAACTACATCCGTATCAAGATATCCATTCATCCAAAAGGGTCCCACTTTCTGTGTCCCCCTCATGGGGTAATTCGAAAACCACGGGGCCTTTGTGATCTCCATTTTCATGATAATGATTAGGCGTCACCTCAACTTCCGTAAGATTTTTAACCAAGCATGCAAAAGAACTTCGGCTTTTATGAGGCTCTAACCTTTATTTGTCACGCACTTCTTTTTTCGGTAGTAAATCAGGTCTCCTGAATCTGAAATTGAACCTAGCACCTGCAAAGCCACGCAAGCAACTGAATAACTTTGATGCAAGAGAGAGTTATCCAGATATATTATCAAGGAAACCGGCCATTCTTCCACAGCGCGATAAATATCCCCAAGATTTTGAAAATTTCTCGATAATATTGCGAGAAATACACTAAACAATATTATTGCAAGATTTTCAAAATCTTGGCATATTTTAAAATATCGTGTTTTTATCTTGATATAAACTAAAAAATTAATACAAAATTTAAGGAAAATATATTATCATTGAGTGCACCACGCTTATTTTTTGTTATTTATTAATGGCTAGAAATTGTTATATGGTGTGGCCCGGATTATAAGTAGATAGGGGTGATTTTTGGATTTGATGATCCCCTTAGAGAGACCAACCTACTGGAAGGGTTGGATGTTATCCTCTGGTTGGACTGTATTTAGTGGTCCAACCGGCCGGATTTGAGACCTTCTCGTGCGTGTGTGTGTGTGGGGGGGCGCGGGCATGGTGCAAGAGTCACACCAACCAGATGATCATAACTCTATAAACGAGGCCAATTTTTTTAACTGTATATTTTCATGAGCCATAGATCACATGGTTAGACACATCAAACCAAAGTGCTATTTTGAAATCATAAGCAACACAAAGTGGGATCTATCAAATAGATGGTTCGAGATGATGATTGGATCTATTTTGTTTCTCCACTCAATCTTCATTGTCCATTTTCCATGCTATTGAGAAGATGCTTAGGATCATCCGATTGGCATGATTTTTGCACTGTGGGTTGCTCCTAGTTGTATGAAAGAAATGACGGTTCGGATTGCTGATTGGGCATCCCATGTGTCACTTAAAAGCTTTAGGGACATTGCTAACATCCACATGAAGGTGGGGATGCTCGCAAAACCCATATTTAAATTTTATATGTATTCATAATTTACAATAAATATTTGTAAATATTTTTAATTTCAGTTAGATTTTTGTGATAATATCCTGAGAAAAACCTTAAAATTTGAAAATTCCCTTAAAATTTTGCAGGCTGGGAAATTGCCAAGAACAAGATTTGTCACCATGTTTTCCACATCATGTTCAGAAGACCTTTTCTCCTTTAGAAAGTGCTTGTGCATGAAGGACATGGATCTTTTGTATTGTTGTTGCCCTTACATGATATGGTTTCAGCAGCTGAGGATGAGTTTGATAACCAGAATTTGTGCCCCCACCATTATCCATTATTTCTAATGTTGGGCCAGATAGGCTTTTCAGATCATGTACGAGGCTTGCAAACAGATGATTTAAGAAAATAATACACCGTCCAAACAAAGAGAAGGCCAAAAGATTGGATGGCTAGGATCTTCCAGTCCAAGAGATTATGAGTAATGGTCCATCAGATCAACGGCCTGGATCGCAAGCCATGGTCCCCCACTCGTACAAACTCAAGGCCCAAAGATACAGTACATACCCTCAGTTTGGTGATCATATGATTCCCTCCCCCATAATTGTTGCAAAAATATTCTTTAGTTTATGCAAATGTGATAATGTATATACACCAATGAGACCAATCAATTACTGGTTCGGAGTTGATTTGGACATGTATTGCTTCAAAATATGCAAGAAAAAGAAATGAATAATGCAATTAAGGAGCTCATCCTTGACAAAGATTCAATAAAGTTGTCAATTTTTGTATTGGAAAACAAAACAAGTAATTAGGAGGCAGTAAGTTATTTAAAAGAAACATTACCTCTAGAATTTCTTGAGAAGAATTTCAGTACCTCGTCAATTATTATAACCTACACAGGACATGCATTACTTTTAAGCACCAAGTTTAGAAATTTTAAAACTGATAAACTTCAAATGGAAGCATGTAGCTTTGGAAAAAGATATGCCATGATGGTTAAGGTCCTCAGCAAATTGAAGTTCATCATGTGAACTGCTAGAAAACAAAAGCGAGGATTTGCAACATGCTAAGCTTTAGAGATTTGAATTCCACCATACCCTCCAATTAGATTTCAGCCCATGTTTCCTTTTCGAGAAGAAATCATATTCGAATATAGTTATTTTCGATCTGATAACTAAAAGATTTAATTAAAAGTGAAGATTGAAGAGCAAATAGCTAGATGGTTACAACATTGGGAGCTGAGATCAGAAGTCATCCTTAACCACCCCTCTTTAGCCAGGATATGCACCTTAGAATTTGCTTCTTAGCAGTGAATAAAGGAAAACTCAAAATTTGTCAATAAAAATAACTAAAAGCTTAAAACAGCATGTCACTTTTAATCACTAGGTTCAGCCAATAAGCAAGCAAGTGTTAAGTTCATTGAATTAAGAGTTGCGAAGAAAAAATTACTGACAGGAAAAGAAAGATAAAGAACAACAAGCCACTCTGCCCAAGACAATGGAGTAACCTGCAACACAGCATAGTAAACTTTCAAATGAGTTTTCTTCAAAAAGGCAAAAAATCTCAGTGTAAACTAAGTAGAAAGAAGAATAGATGAATGAAAGAGGAAAAAAAAATACTCACAGAGAAAAGTATGGAAAGGGGTTCCACATACAAGATTAGCATATGAAGAATCATAGTGAGGACAATTGATGCGAGAAGCCATAAATTACTCCAGGGTGGAATTGTACTGAAAATAGAGAACGTTATACATCCACCATTAAGATGCAAATTTACTAGGTTGCATGAACATTCATTAGAAGAGTCATTAAACCACATGATGCTAGGGTTTATAACATGAACAGTGACTGAATAATCGATACAAGGTAAGTCCACTTTCCATGGAGAAAAGGAATTGTAACAAAGATGATGCACACCAAATACCTAGCTTAACACAGTAAATGATGATGGAATCTGATATAGCCATAAAATACATATTATCAGCTTATGTTGCAGATTTGAAAAGGCCTTATTCACTCCATGTGGTATTTTACAGGAAATGCTGGCATGTGCATGTGCAATGTTGATACCATTTAAAAACAAACAAACAAACAAACAGTGTTTTCATTTCAAGCATCCATAACTGAAGACAGTAATACACCATTGAGGCATTCACATCAGGTTACCTGGCTCAACGTAAGTTTCACAGAATATTCGTAAACAGAGACACACCAATGAAATAATGTCTGCATGGACAACTTCCACACAACCACACGTGCATATGCAAGTGCATGCACAAATGTGTAGGATAGATGCTATATGTTAGAGAGAATGTCAAATAATGCAGACGAAGAATAATTGAAAGCAAGGAAAAGGTACTAGAGCAACATCATGAAGGAGGGACACAGCTTTTTTATTTTTAAAGATGAGGGACATGGGGACTAACCCTGAAAAGACATATGAATGGAACCAATATAGTTTATTTACATCTCTTCACCAAAAAATTAAAATAAAAAAAATCAAATAGTCTCTTGAATAAAAGGCTTAAAAATCATAAAGAAGCATCATGAAACTACAAGGGATTGATTTTCACTTACAAAAGCGATTGATTTTCACTGAGATTATTTAATGCATTAAACATCTCAACAACAACAAGCACTGTCATTGATACAGTTGACGGATGCCGATCATCAAATATACTGCATGGATATGTTGTCTCTCTAGTTGAACAAGTATCAAAGTTAACCTGTGATCAACAAAAGGGAAATAACTGTTCGTAAGCTCAAATCAATCAAAGTAGCTACTCAGGGAACAAACACAGCCATTGACACAGTTGAGTCAAGTTTGCCTATAAATCAGTTTTGATTGAATCTAATAAAAGCCCAACCAAGAAAAATAAAAATTCCCGATCAACAACACAACATTTGGTTGAGAACTAAAAAAAAAGACACGAGAAGACTTGTTTGAGAATGTCTTGACATGCACCACAAACTCAAAACGGTTGTGGTCAAAAAGACATTTGACTTGACCAAGTTGCACCAACTTGTAACCAGTTCAAGTATCCATAGTCTCAAGCTTTTAAAACCTGACCTACAACAGTGCATATTCCTGCATGCATAAATTTTGTCATATATTGGTAACATCCAAACAGGCCCAACGCCATGTGCATTTTCAGTTCCTATCCATGGTTAGCTTTACTGGTTATTAGTGAATGATTTGCTCAACACCGCTCCAATGAGAAATGCCTATAACATGCTTTCTTTTTATTGGTCATGAAATCAACCATCATTCATCCACTCATATAGTACTAATGAGTGCCCCACCAATATTGGAATGAGTGAAGAGAAAGCCCAATTGTTTGGGATTCAAATTCAGACCCTCCATCCATACAGAAAACAACAGTGAAAACAAGTTAAATGCTCTCTCTACTACGTTATGATTTCATAGTCATCTGCTTCTACCCAACATCTTTCCTTTCTTTGATCATATATTTAATGCCCACTAGCCTATGTGAGTCATGCCCAATAATAATACACTGACATTCTTTTAGTTTTGAATCATTTGTGAGGCTCTGCCATGGTCAATTCCAAAACCTGGTAAAAGAGGAAGGTTGATGTCTGGTTGGCAGCCAATAATAGAATTTTTGCCAATCTAGAGCATTTAACAGCCTACTTCAAATGGATAGGAGAAAGGCTAAGATGATGGTGGTGATCATTTTTCCGACCTTTATATATCTAGAGCAGTTTTACAATGCGTAGACTGAGCGTTTTGTACAGTGCTGCAGTTTTTAGTTCATACCAGGGGGTTTCATGGTCCAATGATCCAAGGCGTTGAAATCAGTGTGCAGTCCATGGACCCAATCCCCATAATGAATAGTCTATCTATTTAATTTCCACTCTTTTCTTTTCTTTCCTTTTATTATTATTATTATTATTATTCTTATAAATTTTTTGGTATTTCCTTGCTTGGCATCTAGCATACCAATGGTTAGGATCGTTAACAATAAGCCCAGCTTTGTACAAACTGAAAACCCCAGCACACTCTAAAAACACGGACTGAGCATTGTATAATACCTCATGAATCTATATTCATTAAAATTAACAATTTCTTACTCCACTATTAGTAGAGAAACCAAGTACATGGGAAAGTAGCAGCTTACCAAATCATAATAAGGTAATTTGGGACCATTATTAGAATAAACAAACCACCATATGTACCCGACGATAGTCGCAAGACCAACATATGCTGCAACAACCAAATAAGATGGTAAGGTACCTAATCTTTAGTAGAAAATTTCAACAACATATATTGAGTGATGCAGATATGGCTGACTTTAGGAAACATTTAAATGGTGATATAATACAAACATGGTTTATAGGGAGTGTAGACATGATCATACAAGCTGAATCCGAAGATTGAACCCACCATGCAAGATGATTGGCCTAGAAAGGTTATACGAAAATGAATAGTTCACATGGACACCTTACAAAAAGCTCAAGCTACACGGTTGGTAGACCCAGGTAAGGCTTCAGCCTGGAACCAAGATGCTTTTTTATTTTAATTTTAAATTTTTTTTTTTTTTTTAAATTTTAATATAAGCTTTTTTGATTGATAGATGGAATTTTACACAAGAGCTTTAGGCAGACCCAACTACAAAAAGGGGTGGGGTCCGCCTATTGTAAGAACAAAAGAAATATGAAACTAGTGCTCCCTAAGGTTGCCCAATCCCACCCTATCGAGGAAAATGAGCCCTTTGGTAATCAGCGGTAGGTCCCTAACTGAATTGAAGATGGTCCGGGATTGAGAAGCGCTGCCCCTTCTGGCTAAATCGTCTGCAACCAGGGTGTCCCGTATTCGTTACGATACAGGCGTATCGGCCGATACGTATCGGTAACGGCCGTGGCCGTTACGCGATACGGCCCCCCCCCCCCCCTCCCGATTTTGTAGTCGTAACGGCCGTTATGGGGCATAACGGTAAAAAAATTGCCCATTTTTTTTTGCTTTTTAAGGTCTGTTTTTTCACTTTTTTTGAAACTTATTTTTTCTAAACTCTTCCTAAATCATTCTATTGCTATTTTCGACCACTTTTAGCTTGATATTACAAATAAAAACAACTTATATTAAAGATTTTCTTGATTCGAAGCTCTATGGGCCATTCTCCAGAAATTCCTCAAAAATAGGTATTTATACTTTTTATTCAATGTTTTGCTGTTTTAATGGTAGAATATGATGTATTAATCATAATAGAAGATATTAATGTCCATTTTACAGATTGTTGTTATCATTTTATATTTTTAAATAATTTTTTTTCTATTTACGCACTATTTTCGGCCTTTTTTTTAAAAAAAAAAAAAAAAAATTCAAAAAATTATTTTTTATTGAATGTTTTGATGTTTTAATGGTAGAATATGATGTGTTAATCATAGTAGAACATGTTAATGTTCATTTTACAGATTGTTATTGTCATTTTATATTTTTTTATGAAATATGAAAAATAATTGCAAACACCTATACATGTAAGATATTTTCATATTACATTCATTCTAATATATCTATCATTGATAGTACATAGTTAGAAAATTAAATATATGAGTTTTGCAGTCAAATCCAAGTTGTCTGGTTCATAAATTCATTAGACAGTCCGATACAACTTCTCACCAAAGAGTGGACCGTTACACCACCATAAACATGTTCCAATTTATAAATGAATGCATATTTGGAATGCTTAGAATATTCCGGATTTAATCTATATTTTTTCATATTTTTTTGGCAAAATTTTTTTATAGCACCGTTACGGCTCGTTACACCCCCGTATCCGTATTGGTATCGGAGGGCACCGTTATGCCAACTGATACCGATACAGGATACCTTATCTGCAACTGCATTCGCTTCTCTGTGGATGTGGGAGATGGAGATTTCCAAGTTAGCCGATATCCTCATAATCCTAGACCACCAGTAGCTCAAGGCCCATGGGGGAGACGAGGTCCTCTCAAGGATATCCACAATTGCTTTGAAGTCACTTTCAATCTCTACTTTGGTGTCACCCAGATCCACACAGAGGGAGAGGCCCTCCCAAATGGCCCTGATCTCGGCCCGAGAGTTGGAACCGAAACTGTAACCAGAAGTGAAAGCAAACAGAAACTCACCATCACTGTTCCTACCCACGCCGCCGCCCCCAGAAGGGCCCGGGTTCCCCAGATGTTCACTTCTTTAGTTGTCTCTGTTTCCATCATTTGAGCTATTAAATAGTCCTGTATGCTATTATCTTAATATATGGCTCACTATGAGGGATTTCCTCACAGATGTTCTTTTTTCCGAGTTTAAGGAATTTCTTTGCATGGATGAGGGTTTGACATGGTCTTGAATATCGTGTCATATTAGCTGATGTGAGTATGTCGTATCCATATCAGCCAATGCTAGTACCCAAAATGGGGGTGAAATGGCACAACCTTTGGTGACCGTATTGGTAGATATGGAGCGTATTGGTACCAATACACCCGCCCCATTTGGTCATGGGTTGAAATGCATACAACCAATATTTGTGTGCAAATCGCTTATGGATTTGCAATGCATACAAGGAATACTTTCCATTAAATTTTTTTTTTCTCATCTCCTTTTCTTTATTTCAAACATAGAGGTAACTTAAAATCACTTATTTCAAGATGTACTAGATGTACCTTTAGATCTGAGGAGGGGAGGATATGGGGTATGGATTGCAATAGTAGCATGTGGGTACCAAATGTACCTTTAGAACCGAGGATGTATAGTGAGACGAGAGGAACACAAAAGAAACTGAAGGAAATGTTTGGTGGAGGGGATGTGAGGAAATTTATTGCAAAGCTTTTATTTATGATCACATTCCCGCAAATGTGGCAGTGGAGCCGACATTTGAAGAATATAATCAGTGTAGTGTGGGGGTGAGGGTGTGGTGCTACCTACGCCCCGTGAGATAATGGAGAAAAATTTATATGAGTACGCAGAGATGCGGCATTATTGGATGGGTATCGTCAGTCGTGGGAGAAGGACGACTGCACCGTGATATGATGGGTGGATTAGACCGATGAGAATGTCTGATGCAGGACAATTAACCACTTGCTCTAAAAGCTTGAACTGATACAACATGACGAATTAATCCCTTAATCTCATAGCCCAGGGCCCACATCGCATGGGTTAGAACCTAGGTCGAACCCCCCTCGTGGGCCCCACATCACATGGGTGGGGCCTGCCTCACATGAGCCACCCACCTCGAGTGTGTGCCTGCTAAGGTGTTTCGTAACGGTAATGGTGGCCGTAACGGCAACCATCGTTACCTTTACGATACGGGGCATAACGGCTGTTACGGCCCCGTAACGGCCATTAAGGTCTCTTTTTTATTTTATTTTATTTTTTATTGAAAAAACCCTCGAAAAACGTTTATCTGCCCTGTAATGTTGATTAAAAAGTATGAAAAACTTGTATATGCCTCGTAATAGACCATTACGGGGCTATTATGGCCTTTATAGTATGTAATGTGACGTTAACGGCAATTACGCGCCATTTTTTTTTTTTTTTTTTTCCATAATGGTTGTTACGGCCATTATGACCCCGTAACGTGTAACGGTTGCCACCGTTACCTTTAGGTAACGGCCTTTACGGCACACGATGGTCCCTGCATCCCACAGGCTACCCCACTCAAGCCTGGTGTGAAAATGCCCCTGCATTAATCACCCCTGGTGAGGAGTCTCGAATAGGAGACCTCCCGCTCTAATACTACTTTGATGTAGACAATTAACCACTTGCTTTAAAAACTTGAACTGATAGAGCATGGCGAATTAATCCTTTCATCTTATAGCCCATGCCCCACATCGCATGGGTTAGGACCTTGGCCGAACCCCCCTCATGGGCCCCACATCACATGGGTACCGCCTCACATGGGCTGCCCACCTCGAGTGTGTCCCCGCATCCCACAGGCTCCTGCACTTGAGCCCAGTGTGAAAATGCCCTTGCATTAATGTCAGTCATAAATTTTATGGTCTACTGTAGGGGACATACGATGTTCTTAAAGTCCATAAATGACAACGATAAGATAAAAAAATGCAAATTACATCTATGGATTGATGCACGATGACATGAAAGACGTTGGAAAGAAGAACACCGTGTAGTTTGTTACAGACATTGGGAGCACAATTGTGAAGGCATGGAATGATATAATGAAGAAGTATCATTGATGAGGACATCACATCACCTACACCCTTACGTACATATCAGAGGAAGCGGGCCGCGCCGATTTCCCTGTGGCTAGACGGGTACCCGTGATCGTGATGAAGAACCATGTGCATGTGCGAGCATCGGGAAGACCCCACACTGGGAAGATGCACATGGGCTGCTTTATGGAGTGATCTAGACCGTTGGATCGGAGGGACGCGACGATCAGGCCATTGGATTGCATGGATCACATGATCGGGCCATTGATTGTTGATCGTTCACATCAGTTTTAGACTTTATCATATTTTAGATTTTAGTTTTTGATTATTTTATATTTGGACACATTATGAGTGTTTTAGTTGATTTTATTTAGACTAGGTTATTTTTGTTAAAGTTCACAAGATGGGGATTTTTGTAATTTTTGAAACTTCTTGGATCTATAAAAAGAGGGGGGCGTGTGACCTCTCCCATTGAATTTCGTGATAAAAAAAAGAGAAACTCTTGCTTTCTTCTCCCATCTTCATGCGATTTGAAGATACTTCCGTACGATTTGGAAGGAAGATTGGTGCGAGGCTAGTCTTCATCAACGGAGGTGCGAGGTCTCCATTTATTCCCACACCATCTTCTTTTTTCTTTCCCATCCAGGTATTTCCTTCATATTCTTAATACTTCCATCCCAAATCTTCGTCTTCTCCCAAACCCAACTTTCTCATACCCATCTGCAATCCAAATCCTAACCCTAAACTTAAAATTCTCAAATTTTCTACTTTCCCAAATTACCCAAACCCTAATTTTCACCTTAGGTTGTATTAAGTTTCCTATTTCGAAATAGACTATACCCTATGCTAATTGGATGTTCCTACATCCATTAGATCCTAATTTCTTTTTATTTAATGATCTTGAGTTACAATGTTGGTAGCTTAGGCTAGAATTATGCATGATTTTCTTTTGATTTTCATGATATTTGTGATGATTATAGCGATGCTTGTGTTGTTTATTTATTTATTAAATATCTTAATTCGACTATTTGATCTCACATGTTACTCAGTTCATGCATCGGTCCTGCATTAATCATAATACCATCTGAACTGGACTCCCTGCGCAACCCATTGCACAGATCTCATGTTGGAGGTGACAGGTGATAGGCTTTTAGTAAATGTCGTTATTATTGACGCACGATTGATCACAACCTTTATCTACAACCACACCTGTTTACTATTTGAGATGTGCGTAAGGTGTGGTAAGGATATAGTGCGGCCTGAGGTGATGCGGTTCGCCACAAATTATATCGCCCTAAATAGCGCCTCCTAAAACACAAGCATGAGCTATGAGAGCTTTTCAACTATGGAGTACGCGAATTGGAATAAAAGTATCAAGAGATTAGCTTGGAGAATTGAGGAGCTTGTATTGATCAGCGCATTCAGAGAATGCTTGCGCGGTGTGGTGGGTATTCTGGAGCCCATATATGTAGTGCTGAGGATGGTGGATAATGAGATATATCTATCAATGTGATCCTTGTATGTGTCCATGCAGTTAATGAAAAATGCAATCCAGGCTAAAGACCCCGAAGCATATAAATCGGTGCATGCAATAATTGATGACCATTAGGAAAGGAACCTTTCGCACCCATTTCATTAGGCTGGTAAGTGGTTAAGTAATTTATTTTTTATCGCCGATGTGCTTCAGTACTTTACTACTTCACACAGCTAGCATGTATGGCAATTTTACTGTAATGATATGTAAATATTTGCACCATGTTGGGTTTCAGTGTATTTCTTGAATCCTAAGTACCACTACAGTCAAAGACTTTATGAAGATTGAAGACAATACCTTGAAGAGGGTTGTGCATGAGGTGTATGATAAGCTATTCCCCCATTGTTCGGGGAAAGGAAACTTTGGTAACAAGGCAAACATTTCTGCACTTACCTTTTCTCCCATTTCACCAAAACTTTTATACTTATAGTTAATGCTAAATGACATCAACAAATTGTTAAATTCTGTGATGGTATTAGAATGTTTGGGTGCGAGGCCGCAGTAAGGGCGATGGGTTAAATGATGGCATGTGAGTTACTGCATTAGTTACCTCTTACAACATAAAGTTAGTTTTCATATTTTAGTAGTAAATGTGAAACTAAGGAGAAAATTATCTATTTTGTAGGCAAATGGTGGGCCATGTATTGGAGTGATTGCGAGACTTTGCAGTGGTTGACTGTCTGTGTGCTCTCACAGACGGTGTCCTACTCACCCTGTGAAAGAAATTGGAGCACCTTCTCTTTCATTCACACGAACAAGCGCAACTGATTGAACTATAAAAGGCTTCAAAAGCTAATGTATTGCTACTACAACACGATGCTTTGTGAGAGGCTGCTAGCATGGAAGAAAGAGGAAAAGCACAAGACCCGTTGAACTTGATGACGATCGGTCAACATGCATATGCCGAAGATGATATAGAGGACCCACTTTACAAGTGAGTTAGGTCAGATGAGTTGGACAGTTCCAATGGGCGACTAGAGTTGCATGTAGCAGAGGAGGTAACATTGTAGGGGATTGATATTGACGCTTATGTACAACAAGCAAGATCTCCTAACGAAGCTATCAACCAATTGATGAGGAGTCCAGAGAGTAGCCCGTGACAATCACTATCACACCGGACATGTGGTGGTGAGACTTTTATTCCACACTGAAAGCGAGACAAAGAGATGCGGTTGATGGTGACTCCGATGACAGTAGTGACGATGGTGGTGGCAGCAACAACGACGGTGAAACTCATCCCGAAGTCAGTCTCAAAGGCCTTTTAGTCCGTTCACTAAGGAAAGGGATTTTGATCATACCACTCAGCACACTGACCATGGTTCTCGCCTAGAAGAACCACGACCCCACGTTGTTATTTATTAATAAAGCATATACCCATAAAAAGCTGCTGAAGAAGTAACCCTAGAAGCTGATAGATTTAGAGGAGTTATTGGCAAAGTGTATGAGGGACATGCTCGTTGGTGAGAGGTGAGGTGGCTCCAATTGTGGATCATAGACGAGGGATGGTAGCTTGAGTTCTATGCCACAATATGGATATGGATTAGAGGCATAAGACAGTAGCTCGGGTTCTGTGTCATAATATGAATATGGATATTGATCTGATCGATATGCAATGAGCGATTCCAGCAGTTACAACACATCATTTTTCGACTATGGTCAGGAGTTCACTTTTGCATATGGGCAACGATATGAGCAACAATATAAATATGGCCAACAGTACGGCACTCAGGAGCTACATGTGTCCACCTCAAATCCATATTAGCCATAGATTGTGACGATTACGCAGTACCTAGGGATGGGTGTATTGATTCAGTTCAGAGATGATGAATACCGACGTTATGTCAGAGAGTATCTTCACTGGTACCATTCTACTATGACCTGGGCATAGTACCGTTGTTTTATACTTCTTTTTCTTTTGAATGTATTGTTTGTGTTTCCATACATGTCCTCTTACATTTATAAATTATATGAATAGACTTTGAATATACTTGCATCAGTTCAGTCAAACAACACATAGTTTAGGACCCAATACAAAGGAAACCTATTATGTGCACTTATTTTTTGTGATGTTATGATTTAAAAGTGTGTATTAACGTACTTTTTAACAATCCCTGAAGTTTCATTGAAAAATTCAGCCAATTTCCCAATGTTTCCCCATGTTTACCAAGAAGTGCAATAAATTTCTCGATGCAAATGATATATTCCATGCAATAACCGATATGTATATGTATCCCAAGGGTGTAATATGTAACATGATATTGATACAGTAAACATTGGTTAGGAGAACAACACAATATTTGAGTGGCAATCGACAATAAAAGCGAAGTGGACTGTTTTAAGGAAAATCGGAAAAGGGGTGAACCACCACTGTCTTTTCTTCTTTGTTTTGTTGTATTTTAGCGTAATAGGCTCTAATCCACCAAATCATACCTAACTTATGTTTGATTGGTATTATCTAGTTGATTTTTCCTAAAATTTTACATTAAATTTTTTTTTTTTTAGGCACATATTAAACATAAAAATTGGTGATTTTTGCACAATTAAATGACATATCTCATACACTTTGGGGGCACTACCAGTGAAATAAGTAGGGCGGGATAGCTCACCTCTTACACCCTTCACCCACACTGCCAACCACACCAAATTTTGTTCTTGGATTAAGTTGATATTACATGCATATAATTGCCTATCACGGTAAGCTGTTAATTGAATACATGATCGTTGTGATTGTGATTTAATCATGTATATTTTAATTAAAACTGTGGCGATTCTCTTGAGGTTTGATTGAAAAAAAGGTATGTAACAAAAGTTACAAAATCCATTATGATAAAACGTGATGATCGACCAAACAATTTTTATTTCCCAAATGCTTTAACAATTAGAAGTTGAAGCATTGTTTATAGATTCGGTGACTCGGACCAACCTGTCTGATCTCAAGTTGTATCACAGTAAGTTGTTAATTGAATAGATGATCGTTGTGATTGTGATTTAATCATGGATATTTTAATTAAAACCGTGGCGATTCTCTTGAGGTTTGATTGAAAATAAGGTATGTAACAAAAGTTACGAAATCCATTACGATAAAACGTGATGATTGACCAAACAATTTTTATTTCCCAAATGCTTTAACAATTAGAAGTCAAAGCATTGTTTATAGATTCAGTGACTCGGACCAACCTGTCTGATCTCAAGTTGTATCGGACGAGTCAGGCTGACTTGCCCTTCTTTTTTGAAAAACAAGCCCACGGTTCGGTAATCCAGGGCACCGTTTTTTATTCGCATCTTGGATGAGCATGCCCGAACAATTGGCCTCTATTATTTTAGTTGTACAGTTGTTCTTAATTGTGTTAGTATCTATAGACCACCAAAATAAAAACCATTTAGAGTGTGGTCCATCCGCACCGATCCATGACATGTCAATTGTCTGGATTGCCCAACCATGGGCCCCACTTGCCAGAACTATAAACATGAGGGTGTGCCCATTAAGGCAACTAGAGGATTCTTGTTTTTCCCATTTGTTGGATAGTTTCCACAATTTTTTGGGGAAAAAAAATCGGCCAATACAGCTTGCATCTTACAGTTTTTGGAATATGCCTTTGGGAACAACCCCTTTTCCTTTTGTGTGCTTGAGTTGTAATTTAAGAGAAGCTTTAATTTCACGAAAGAGAATGCCCATTATGTTTTACTGAGTTCTCCTTGCTTTCTCTTTGCACAATAGAGTTTAGATCTCTAGCCACTTTTCTCTCTGAGAAAAGTGAAGAGTCACAGCTAGCTTGGAGTGGCATGTATAGAGAGATATTTTGTTTATGTATGCATGTGTGTATTCTCTTGTATTGTTAAGGAGTATCATATTCATTTCTTTATTATCTCATATATAAAGTATCTATTAGCCTTCAAATTTTGAAAAAGAAAAAAGAAAAAACATCAGTATCTTGCCCTAAACATCGGTAGTGTATGACTTGGCAGTCATTTGAATGGGAAAGCTATGGGTAATGGGATCTTGAAGAGGGTGATTTTAGAGGATCTATGGTGATTTTTTTTCTGGGATTTTCATAAAATTTTTTGGAGGTGTTTATCTCTTCTCATACCGGAGTGACCAGTGATCCAAGTAACATTGAGTGTGATTTCATTATATTTCCAGATATTAATTAGTTATAATTGAGAATATGAGATAACTCATCCCTGAATGTTTGCAAAAATGGCTCAGTTGACATTGTAAATTCTAAAGATGATATGGAGATCCGACAAGAGACCAAGCTTAAGCAAATGATGTTTAAAGAAAAACTGGGAAACGAGATGTGTAAAAACTAAAAGACCTATGAGACAGCTAACAAAATTCTCAAATAAGTGGATAAGATTCAAATGGTGAATCCCATCTTGTCTCTGGCTGCCACTGGTGCAGAAGACTTCTAACTTTTACTAAGGTGAAAAGCCTAGATGACACAAGTCCCAAAAAAAAAAGGAAAAGAAAAGAAAAGAAAAAAGCCATGCATGCACGTAGAACAAATTAATCAAGTTTGAAAGGTCGTAGTAAATCTAGCTTAAAATAAATAAAGTGCTGGGGGAATCTGCATGATTTGGATGCAAGCCAAGGAATGCAATGCCTGCCATGAGATGCCAGAGTGTATATAACAGAATCACTATAAAAATAACCTTTAAAATTACCTCCAATAACCAAATAACGGAAAAATAACCACCCTGTCACCACAGCTTCATTAATCTGCAGATTCAGCAAAATAAATAAATAAATAAATAACAGAATTATAAAGCTTACAAGAAAAATTGCAAGTTTCTAATTTCTTATTAATTCTTACATTGCACGAGAGGTCAACATTCACCAAGGAAACAGACGCTACTTTTCACTCAAGGATATTATGGTGATTATCGATTTACTTTTCAAACAATGAGCCAGTGCGCCCAAACATGTCTGCATTTCACTTCATCGTTTCTTTCAAATGATTAGAGTAGGACAACTTGACCTAGCACACCAACATATTTGTTTAGGAATCGGAGATCTCTGATCATCTTTGGTCTTTGCAATAAGATCCGAGAGAAGAAAAATCTCCAGCATTTTCAAAACTTCAGGATCTGAAATACAACAGCAGGACCTAGAACCCTGTCCCTACCTCCAATCCCAAACCTTGAACGTTGTACATGATATCTTATACCCTGACCTTTGGATCTATAACCCCAAATCCAAAGTCTAGAAGCTTAAACCTAAAAAGGGAACATCATCCAAACATAAAACCTAAACCCTAGATCTACTAAGACGTGAAATGTGAATATTATCTCTTTCAGCATAATGGGAGTTTAGTCCCTTTTCATTTGTTTCCTTGTGCGCGCGCGCAAGTGTTAGGGGTTTCACCCCAATGACCAGTTAATAAAGAGATTGAGTTTTTTCTTCATCATGAATTTTTTTTGATGATACCATTGATGGGTATTTTTTAACCTGTTGGAATGATCTTTTATACCAAGAGAGGCTTATGCTAATAATAACAATAACAAGAACAACAACATGAACAAGCAGCAGTGGCAGCGGCGGCCATAGCTGCTGCAGCTGCCATAGGTTTTGTTTGTCTTATAAGAGTTTCAATTCTATTGGTTTGTTCACTGATAGTTTGTAAGTATATATTCGTACAATTATTTTGTTCTACTAGCTGGGCTACTTGATAACAACTAGCTAGTCCGTCCTGCTCTTTTTTGGAGCATCTGAAATCCTTCTCCCCTCTCTCCTCTTCGGCAAAAAATTGAAGAATTTAAAACCAAATACTCCTCCACTCTTGATCAATTCCACTCATTGTATTTCTTCGCCAGTAATTTCCTGCCATGCATTCTTAGCAGTAGTAGCATGGAGTACAACAACACTGACAATAACAATAACAATAACAATGATGATAATAATAATAACAACATACTCAATGATATTCCTACTTAGGCTACCCATTTAGGACACATTGGGAGATAGTATAGGTATGGATCCACATTAAATATCACTCTTTCATACCTTTTTTTTATATATAAAAATATATATTATTAAGAAAGTAAAAGAAGTTCACTATAAATCTATTAAAACACACTCGCACACTCACGCCACCATGGTGGGATTTCACCGCAATGGGTACTTGAACCCATGACCTCGTGTTGAAACTCTTGTAAGTCTACCACCGAGGCATGAGTAAGCACCCCACTGGTAGTGATACCAATAACACTGGTAGTATTAGAAATTTCAGGTATCAACAATGTACCATGAAGTATCGCCAATGTATCGATATCGCCAATGTTTTCAACTGGGTAAATTCCAGGTGTTGCTTGTATTACCGATGTATCGATATCTCCAATGTATCGTCAATATTTTCAACCGTGTAAATTCTAGGTGTTGCTTGTATCATAAGTGTATGGATGATATTTCGATAATATCGCTAACGTATCAATATCACAAAAAATCCGTCTATTACAAAATATTTCATTTCAAAATTTTTTATGGTCATATGGTTGTATGCAATATTCAATTTGTCAATGATAATATTGATAATATCTCAATATTTTTGTTATTGCAACATGCACAATATCAAGACCACAATTTTTGTTTCCTTTCCAGTGTTGATGATTTCTTGGTGAAATATCCTGTGTTGTCGATATTTTGAAATATTGATGGATGTTTGGATGGCTAGATGGGGATGAATAGGATGGTTGGACTGATTTCTTATGACAGCACATGCTTTTAGGCCCCCATTAAATGGAAACTTATTATGTATGTTATTTTTGCAAATTTTTTTATTCATAAATATGCAAATATGTGTATTTTAGCATCTCCTGAAGTTTCACTGAAAATTCCACTGTTTTCCCCATGTTTCCCCACATTTCTGGTTATCAGGGATATTATCGATGATATTGATATTGTTTCCATATCCCCGGACATCGAAACTTGTAGCAATACCGATGCTTCAAACATTGGCTAGATATAAATTTATGTACCAATCTGTATAGTATTCTTGGGCACATATAAATTGTACAGAAGAAATATATCATATGTTGTGCATACGCAGCTCATACAGTTGGTGTACAGCATTTTACTAGTATTTACAAGGTATTCAATAATGGCCATCATCGTTACTGTTATGATATGGGCTATAATGGTCATTACAGCCACTTTTTTTTTTTTTTTTGAAAGAAACTGTATCAGCCCTGTAACAGGCCATTATGGGCTCGGTGGCCATCGTTATTAGTACGTAACGACTGTAATGTAACTTGGACATTTTCATTAAATTTTCTTATTTAGCTAGTCTCTTATTTCAAGTTGAGATATTTTAGGAGAGTTTATGTGCTAGACATAGATTAATTTACCAGTCTGTATAGTATTCTTGGGCACATCCAAATCGATACAGATGAAATACACCATACGTTGTGCATACACAGCCCATATAGTTGGTGTACAAGCATTTTACTGGTATTTGGACATTTTTCTTAAATTTGCTTATAGTTAGTCTCTTATTCCAAGTTGAGATATTTTAGGAGAGTTTATGTGCTGGATATAGAATTTTGTACCGATCTGTATAGCATTCTTGGGCACATCGGGGGGTACATACAAATCGTACAGATGAAATACAGCACATTTTGTGCTACACAGCCCATACAGTTGGCGTACAAGGAATTTTTTTTTTTTTTACTCGAGGTATTCCATAACAGTAATGGTGGCAGTAACGGTCAGCGTTGTTACCGTTACAATACAAGCCGTAACACAGTTAGGATCTTAAAAAAAATGTTTTGACCCCGTAACGCAGGCTTAGGTGGCTTCATATGCTGCCCCTCCTAAATGCAAGCTGCTCCTCTTCTTCCTTTACCGACCGTTATGGGGCCGATAACGGTTACCACCAATACCGTTACGGCTGTTAGATATGTATTTTTGAATGCCTTGATTTTACAAGTATTTGGACTTCTTCATTGAATTTGCTTGCTTATTCTCTTATTCCTAATTAAGATATTTTAGTTGAGTTTATGTGTGAGCCAAATAGGGTTTTGGTATTGGCTTCTTTGGATTGAAATAGGAGTATAGGACACGTAGGAGGCTATGTGTGTGTAGTCATACATATGGACAGATGATTTTGATTAAATAAAAACACAAATTCTTACTTCTTGAATGGAATTCAAAACCCTGTTAGAGTTATTCTTCTACAACCCCTTTGGTGCAACTCCTTGGGGCTTTTTGTGGAGTGACTCTGCATTGTTATCTTTCTCTCCTGTTATATCTTAATTTCTTGTTGTGATTGGATAGATCGGACATGTATTGGAGCATCTAGAGGTGAAATCAAGCATAGAAAATTGGCATGTCTTCATGCTCTAGTAGCCAATCTTTTATTTAAAAAAAAAGAAGAAAAGAAGAGAAAAGAAAAAGCAATGCAAAAAGCAAAACAAACCATTAGAATCTATGGATGAAATGATGCCCACATGGATGAAATGATGCCGACTAAGTTGACAATCATGAATCATAGCCAAGACCACTGCTTAGCCATGGATACCAACAAATGGATTGATGAACATGCTTAGACAAACAGTAACCACAATATTCAGAGACTATTTCAAACAAAGTTGGTCAGTTGCATGTAAAGTAATAAGCACAATACATGCATCATTCAGCATTAGACTAACACTTTTGTGTACACAATACAAGGAGAAACAGCATCAACCATATGAGAAAATACCTTACGAGGCTTAACCATCATCACATTTGAATCTGGCTTGTTGAAACCTATGGCGGTAGCGGGCAATCCATCAGTAACTAAATTCACCCAAAGTAATTGCACCTGAAAAGTGAAAATAAAAAATGTTTAATCTGATAGGAAGTCCATACAACTCATTTCTCCTAAATAGGATCAATGGAAATGCTTGTTCAAGGCCCGGAGGCAGATATGACGTATGCCAGCCATAAGAACTGTGCTACATTACCAGCCAATTAAGAACTGTGCAGTTTTAGCCAGCAGTAGCTATACGGTAGGACATAAAAAATCAGTGCTTTTTATTCCCCAATACAACAGGCTTGTTTATTCCAAACCAAATTCCATGACCATGACGAGAAAGTGCATAACAGTCACAAAATGATTCCAAATGAAACAATTACATATTGAGGCGTCCAAACACACAACTGCAATACAAAGTTTAGTAGTGATTATGCCAAAACATACAGCCAACTTATTAATGAAGGAATGGGTCCCAAGTAATGAACTTACAGGAACTAAAGTTTCAGGCATGCCAAGCACAGCCGCAACAAAAATGCAAACAACTTCTCCAATATTGGAAGAGATCATATATCTGATAAACTGCTTTGTGTTATTGTATATAGCCCTTCCCTCTGCAACAGCCTGTTCAGAACTAACATCATAAAGGCCCTTCTTTACGATACATTAAGAGGAAGATGACTTTATCCTACCAAAATTTTTATGACAGAAGCTTATTAAGAAGCAAAAAATGCATCCTAAACTGCAATAGAGGGAAACAGACTCACCACAACAATTGAAGCAAAATTGTCATCAGCCAATACCATATCTGAAGCACTCTGGAAAACATACAGATTATTTCAAGTGTGCCATCACTATATTTTAAATTCAAAATAAAGAAAACATTGCTCTTCCATAGCTACTTCCTAAGCGTTTCAAGTACTGTGTAAATATCCAACAGACAAAAATCAGACCAAATCTAGAGAAGCAGCTATGACACCACAACAATGAATGGTTTCCAAGAAATTACAAATAAACCCACAATACAAAGATCGTATTAAAGGAAGGGAGAAAACCCATCCAGTACAATGGTGCACTAGACAATTCTCAAACAAACTAAATAAATAAATAAATAATACAATTACAAATGTCAGCATGTCATGCATGAATTCATGTCCCAATACTAAAATAATATGAAAATACCAAAAATAGAAAATAAACAGTCATTGCAAGTCAATTTACCCATAAATCATAATTCTAGCATTTAGATGAAAAACGGCAATTCAATCCTTCATACAAAAATAGGAAATTTCAATGCCCTAGCAAGTAGAGTAAGCCGGGGCATTGCTTCTCATAAAGCTGTGCATAATAGCAACCACCTGAAACTCCCAAACAAGTTCAGTCTCACATTCAGAGGCTAGGCAGTGCTCTATGCAACATCTAATCTTTTGTTAGCCAATTGGACCATAATGAGCCCCGCTGATGGTTCAAAAAACTTCCCAAAACCTTTGATTACACTGAAAGAAGCCCCCTAGATATTTCTTCATTCACTTGTTACCATCAACAGTAATCCTCAGTCACATGCAGCGTCCATTGTTCAAAAGATAACCTGGCTGACTGACCAAGTTCCAAGTGGGGCACATGAAAGCAGTGTAGATTGCTGTATCTGGTTACTTTAACAAGGTGTTCCTCAAAGTGTGGTGGGATGCTAGCATAGAGGGAACCAATGGGGGTGATAATGACCGGTGAAATTTTTGCTTGTGAGGTTACCTTTGATGTTTGGAAAGGTGTGTCAGGGTGGTGTCATAAGCATGAGATGGATGGAGGACCAGAGTGGACTTAACCATGCAAGAAAAAAAAAAAAACATGCAGAACAATGACCTGAAGCAACAAGAGCAAAAGTTGGTGGGGAAGGGGAGCACCAACCAAAAGTACATGGTAGGTAATTCAATGAACTAAATAATTGAAAAGTAGCGAGTTGTTTGAAATTTCGAAAAACTGTACTAGACTCAGCTACAGTGTTGTCATGTGTGACCGCATATGCGCATATGCGATTGCATATGTGCATATCCATATGCAAATCGCATATGTGATCATGGCACGTATGCGATCGCATATGCGCATATCCATATGCAAATCGCCTATGCGATCATGCCACATATGCGATCGCATATGTGGCATATGTAAAAACATGCGATTGCATACATCATATGTGATCGCATATTGGCCATGACACATTGAATTTTTTATTTTTATTTTTATTTGCAAAAAAACAACATTTTGCCTATAAAAAGGCTCCCAAATCTCCTCTATTTGCAATATTCTCACTCCAAAACTCCCTTACTCTCTTCTTCTCTTATATTTCTTAATTACAAGTGGTCTTAATCTCTCTCTCTCTCACTCACTCTCTCTCTTGTATTTCCTAATTCCAAGTGATCTTAATCTCTCTCCCCCCTACATTCCCTCTCTCTTGGAAGTTGGAAGATCAAGATTCAAGCACTTTCAAGTTTCAAGGAAGATAGCTTGTTGATTTTCTACAATAATAAATAAATAGATTGTTGATTTTGTTGTTACTTCTTGTTAACCATATTGTTGAATGTTGATGACTTGATGTTTAATTCATTTTATCTCTCTCAAATATATTTTCAATATGTAAAATTAGTTATCTATTAACTTAGAAAAGTTCCCCTTAGTTTCTTATTATTATTATTTTTTTACATTTTTTTTTGAAAAATTCCCTATATATATATATATATATATTAATTTTTTGAAAAAAGAAAAATAAAAAATTTATGCGGTCACATATGCGATTGTGCGATCGCACATGATCGCATATGCGATTCGACAACATTGCTCAGCCAACTAATTCAATTTGGTCAGACTTCATCAAGACCTAAAAAAATACTTGATTTTGTCAAGGATTCATTCAAGACTCGGTTGCCTTAGATGACTTGGCTCAATTTGATTTGATTTGCCAAAACTTGAAAAACTCACCAAAACTTTGTTCAACTCACCAAGATCTTTATTATTTAGGTATTAAAGACCAAATTATTACTTGTTTGTGGTATTCATGACTCAAGAAAACCTAACTAACTTGATTCGACTACCTTTTAAAAAACGGAGTTGAGTTTCAAAATTAAGAGTGTGATTGCAGCAGGGGAAATTTCTTAATCTCCTACCCTTTCAAAATCCTTTCCCCTGTCCCCAGAAGCAAACAATACCTTTCACCAGCATTCCACCATGTGACAAGGTTAAGTTTCAAAAAATCTTACACAAGCATATTATTATGCTTGCAAAAAACAGTAGGCAAAAAGGTGTTTTTGTTTGCTAAGCAAGTGGGCTCAAAGCTAAGGCCTCAAGGTCAAGGGAAGAAATCCTTCCACTGAGGCACAGGCTTGGACCCAGGAAAGCAGACTGAAGTTCTTCCTGAAAATAATGTGGTTACAAAATACCTTTGCAACAGCTGTTCCTGAACCCATGGCGATTCCAATGTCAGCTTTCTTTAGTGCGGGTGCATCATTAACGCCATCGCCAGTCATTGCAACCTTGATGACAAATAACATGACTTTATTATTGAAAATAAAATAATGCAATCAAACATTCATAGGAAAAATCAAACAAGAAGCATGTTTACCATATGTTAACCTTCTGGACAATATCATGACATCATCATTAAGAGACAATAAGTAGCTTAGACATTTACAGGAATTTACATCTGAATCTTAACATAAACAGCCGCTACATTTACAAGTATTTACACCTGATATACATTGATAAACCATCCTCTGACGGCTCTGACGGCTCGAGCTTTAGATCAAGTGGTGATCAAGTGGTGATTTGACAGATCAAGTGGTGATCAAGTGGTGATTTGACACCTGATATACATTTACAAGTATTTACACCTGATATACAAGTATTTACACCTGATATACATTGATAAACCATCCTCTGACGGCTCGAGCTTTTAGAGAAAGTGGTTGTTTGACATGGCATTAGAGCGGAAGGTCCTGTATTAAAATCCTAGGAGCAGCAAATATGCCTCCATTAATATATTCTCCATATTTTTTTTGGGGGGGGGGGGGGGGGGGTTGAGTGTTCCTCCACCCTTGCCCAGTATGTTCCCGTGCGGAGTTCCACCCCGCACGTGCGGGGGAGTGTTTGCTTGAGATGTTATCAGAGTAAAAGGTCTTGTGTTCGAATCCCGGAAGTAGCAAATATGCCACCGGAATATATTCTCCTACAGGGGCCGTTTATGGTGTGAGTTGAGTGTTCCTCCACCCTTGCCCAGGTATGTTTCTGTATGGAGTTCCACCCCGCACGTGCGAGGGAGTGTTGGGGTGTTAAGCCCTCAGTATACATTGATACGTCATCCTCTAATAGCTCGAGCTTTTAGATCAAGTGGTGATTTGACAGATTTAAGCAGCCTTACATGATATACAGTAGAAATATCGAAACAAAAGATGGACTATGTCCAACAAAAAGCGAAGCTGGCATGCCTTTAGTTGGTAAACATTATTAATTGCAAGGACTGTCAAGAAGGTCCAACCAAGATATAGTGAGTAACAATATAGAATTCAGAGCCTGCGCATTTTTCCAGAACAATCCAATCAGTAATAAGAAGCCTGCAGTCAGTCCATGACTGGCATTTTAAAAAAGAATGCAAGTAATTGGCTGACCTTGGTCATACAACTATATGATGGAGCTAATATGGGCTAGTGATTATGGTGTTATATCCCATATTTTTGGCTGTGATAGAATTTCTTGTACTCTTTCAATTATTACTTATGTTTTGTCAACAAGTCGGAACAAAACAGCTTCACTCTAAGACCTAAGAGGAAGATGAGGAACTGGCTCCTTGTTTACAAAAACACGACATTCATTCCACGTTACTGAAATTTGAAAAACGTACCACTTCATTTTGGTGTTGCAGAGCTTCAACCAGCATCTTTTTATGAGACGGTTCAACCCTAACAAGTTAAGCAAAAGGGATACATATAAGTTATACCATATTTGAAAATTAAAAGAGCAATTCTAGCAGTAAAGAGTCAAGCCCTTGAAAATGGAAAATTAAACTTTTCCTAATTGAGATAAAAAGGAGCTAAAGATTATCAAGTTCTGGATACTAGGGAAGTTAAAAGAAGAAGAAGAAGAAGAAGAAGGAGAAGAAGAAGAAGAGGGATAAAGATCATAAAAAAAATAAATAGAGAATGAACATTGAAACTTCTTGAGCTGTTTACAGCAGAAAAAAAGAAACACAAGCTTTAACAACATGCACCCAGGAAAAGCAAGGGAAAAGTTCATAAGTTTCTCTTATATGAGAAAATGCTGGGTTTTCTCTCCTAAAAAAGAGGAATGTGAATGAATCCACATGACTCTTCTCAAATCTGAGAAAGGCAAATCATTTGTCTACCAATGTCATAGATGATAATGCAAGTTCTGGAGAATAATCCAAGTGATTCTCTTTACAGAATGTAATTATCACTTTTATTTCTGACCTGTAAAATAAAGGGCACATGATTAGGAGTAATGAAGCGGGCATCTCCAATCTATTCCACTGGGGACTAGACATTCCTAACACAAAACTAGGCATAAACAGAACAACCATATAACCTAAGTTATGAAACCATAATAGGAATAAACCTTTGCTCTAATTGCTGAAGTTCTCTAATCTTGTGAGAGTCACAGCCCGAACCTTCCAACACTGTGTTAAAAGTCCAAGCTTCAAGCACTCCTCTTCGCAATGACTTGAGGTTTGTAATGCCGAATCGCCTAGTAAATTTTGAGAACTTGAGAGAAATACCCTTTATGAACGTTTCTGCATTATGCTAGTATGCTGTTCTGTGTTCACTGGCGTAAGTTCAATATCAAGCCAAACCACTTTTTCCCAGTATGAATTGGTGAGTTACTTCGATGTCTTTCATCATTGCATGAGAAAATGGACTCTATGTCGAAACCAGACTATAGTCCCGTTGTCAACATAAAGCCTGATAGAATGATCACCACAACTGATGCTTCCTCCCAGCTATATGAGCCATTCCCATTCGACTGTTGCTATAGTTGCTGCCCAAAACTCAGCTACAGTAGTCGACAAATATATTTAGATACCGTCACCCTTCTCTTTCTCCACCAAGAGACCACCCCCAATCTGAGAATAAATACACAACCACAGTTGCTTTGCATGTTAATAGATTAGCAGAATAATCAGCAAAACAATACTCAACCATGTCACATGCAACTCCTTTCTCACAGAGAATCTCTAAGTCAATTGCGCCTATAATCTACCTCAAAATACATCAAATTGCTTCAAGATGAGGTCGTTGTATTCTACGTGATCCTACTCACAACCACAACTGCATGAACAATGTTTGGTCATGTTAGTGTCAGAGAGATTAAGTTCTCAACCAGCTGTCATTACATGGTTCCATCCACTAGATAATCCATAAGAACACCTTATTAGCTTCACATTCACTTCTAGAAACATTACGATGTGTGAGTGTATGGGCATGTGGGCCTATGACTGTCACGATGGTCTTACAATCATCCATTCCAATCTTTCATAGTGTTATTTGGCACAACAATATTCCTTAATTACCTCGCCACACTTCTAGAGAAAGCGTCAAAGTTCCCCCATCTCCATCTTGCATCTCATTACAGGACCCCCACCAAGCAATCAGAATTTGTCCACATCCTCACAAATAATGATCAAGCCATCAAAGCAGATGAGCACTATTGTAATTCTTCCAATCTTTTGCTGGATAAACAATCTGGCCACATCATACCCATTGGAAACTTACGTGATCTTGCTATACCATAGCTATTTCAGCTCATAAACGCCTCCTGCAACTTGCAAACATGTTCCTTCTTTTAATCACAATTATCCTTTGCTGTTCTCAGCTCCGGTTGTTTCTTCTTCATAGCTAGCATGTATTACAATTGAAGGAAAGGGTACAGCTACAATCCATCAAAGAAATGGATTAGAGTTCCCTATACAAAGAAGATGTATGGGCTCCTTCCTTTTCTAGAGAATCTGCAATACAACTAGCCTCTCTAGGCACCTGAATAAACAAAATAATCACTGTACGGATCTGTAATTAGAAGGCATTTTGGATAAAGGCTAATTTGCTTGGTAGAGCGCATTTCCCCATATTTTGGATATAGGCTTATTTGCATGGCGGAGTGCATTTCCCCTTGGCCCATGTACCCACAGAAGAAGAGTCCCCTTACACAATTAGTGTGCTACCAACTCAGCTTGCAAAAATGTTCACCCCAACTGTAATGCCCATCAACTCACTCTGTTCAAGATTCCAGTTCCCACCTAAGAAGATGAGCTTCAGTCAAGTGCCCTAGGTGCCAGGCATAAGGCCACAGTGCTTGCCAACAGCAACGGTTGTCACTCAAGGGTTGTACCCCCAGCTTTCTCCTGTGAATACTGTCTGTCATAATGCTAGGCTATCCAGATACTTGTATACGGTCAGAGTGCAAGTATCTACAGGTGAACCACATCTTTTAGGAAACAGGTAAACCACATCTTTAACAATGATGCAAAATGTAGGCTCCATGATACATAGCAATGAATCAACAATAAGACATATGATCAGTGATATGCATCAGGTTGAAATCTAACTAAATGATATGCATCTAAATGGATGAATAAAAAATGACATCCAAACATGAAGATGAAAAGGAAAAAAGAAGTATGAACTGACTACCGTAATCCACACAAATTGTAATAATTGGTCAATACAAATGGTAGTCAAAGGTTGTGTGTTTGTGCTTGTGTTTGGGGGGTGAGTGGGTGGGTGGGTGGGTGTTTCTTCTTCTTCTTCTTTTTTATTTTATTATTATTATTATTATTATTATTATTATTATTATTATTATTATTATTATTATTATTATTATTTGGGTGGGTGTTTCTGCAAATGTTTTCATACAATTTTGGTGAAGACAACTGTTGTGGGCCCCACTGTGATGTGCTGATGATGACATCTACTTCAAATATCCTGCATGCCCTCCCATGTTTATCCATGGAACCAAAAATCAGGCCAATTTATGATGTCAATGGGCCACGCGAGCAGAAACAATTGAAAGGGGACGCTGAGCCTTGATTCTCATAGATGGCAACCTATCATCCAACCGGCTGAATGTGAGCATCCCTCTCTCTCTCTCTCTGCGCCGTGCATGAGAGTGTTTGTGTGTGCGTGATGCAATTTGTTTTCAGGGTAGTTGCTGAAATTCACTTAATTTAAAACTGCAAAAATAAAAATAAAAAATACAGATAATATGCTCATAACTGTCTTTTTTAAAGGAGAGCTGCGACATGGATCACCATCTAATTGAGCCAACATTAATACGTCAAGACAATATGAAACAAATATCAATGACAATGCAATTGGCACATCACATAAAGTGATGATGAAATTAAAAGCAGTTATGACAACCTGGTGAAGAGTACCATGCGCTGCAGTGCTAGTGTTTGCTGCATGGCTGGAAGTTTTTCGAACTCCGAAGCTGTATAGGAGCGTCCAGAAAAATCTTCCAAATCAAATGCACCAATTTGATGACACAGAGACTCTGCAGTGGACTGAAAAACATGTGTCAGATCAAGAGGAAAAATGTAAATTCTATGTATTGTGATAAAAAAGCAACAAAGATGAACAGGGATACTGATCTTGTTTCCAACTTACTTTGTTATCCCCAGTGACAACTATAACACGTATGCCAGCAGACATACATGACATGATTGCATTTCTTACTTCCTTCCTTGGTGGATCAAGCATTCCAACCTTCAACGTGGCAAGAAAGAGAATGAGTGTTGTAACAAAGCATAGAAATGGACAAAGATTGCAAGCAGATAAGGATGTAACTGGTATAGTATCGGGCTACAATTAACATCTTATCCAAGTTGAACTCTCAAGTCTCAACAGAGAAAAAGCATTATACCTCAGAATGTTGTGCATAAGAAATTTAAACAGGGAGGAAAATAATTGAATGCAGCAAATAGGTCATATGTAAGGAAAGAAGAAGCAAACAGGATATTGAAGGATCAGGTAAATCTGTGTCACTTAGAACTCCAGTCATTGTGACAAAATCATCTGAAAGCTACAAACCCAAGGGTGACTAACAGAAGAATCTGATCTGTTGTTGACAAAAACAATTAATAACAGCAAAGTTTTATGAAGAAAAAGGTTATGGCATTTGTTCCGGACCATGAAGAAACATTCATATAACCAGTGTTTTAAATATCGACGATATCAGCTGATATATCCCACGATATATCTTGTATCCCACCTGTGCGATAAGAAACGCACAGGTGGTGCCGATATATCCCACCTATTCGATCCAGTGAGCATTCTTGATTTTCGATCCATATTTTTGTTGTAAATCACGTTAAACAGTGTCAAATTGTTACAAATAAATGATTCTTCATATTTTCCATTAAAAATCATGAATTTGGAACATCAATTTCGAGATTTAGGGGAGATGGGTCAAGTTGTGGAAAATTGAGAAAAATCATATTTTCTCAATTTCTCGCAAATCAGTTACAATCTTTGTATCCAAACACAAAATTAAACATGTATGTAACCTGATCTAGTGATTCTTCTTTTGCTTTAGAATGTATTGCTTGTGTTTCCAGACATGTCTTCTTACGTTTATAAATTATATGAATAGACTTTGAATATACTTGCATCAGTTCAGTTGGAAAGCGCATATATTAGGAACCCATACAAAGGAAACCCTTATTATGTGCACTTAAATAATGTTTTGATTTCTAAGTGTGTATTGTTGTCTTTTTCAACAATCCCTGAAGTTTCATTGAAAATTTTGACCAATTTCCCAATGTTCCCATGTTTCCCAACAATGGCGATACAACCGATATATCTCATGCGATAACCAATATGTATCCGTATCCCAAGGGTGCGATACATTACCCGATAACGATATTTAAAAAATTGCATATAACTACTAAACAACACAGTTGCAGAAAGAAGAAAAGTATAAAAAGGAGGGCCAAAGATCAAGGAGCACAAATGAAGCCCCTAGAAATGAAGGCCCACCATTGACCAAAATATCGAGCTACAAAAGAATTTGATCTGGACCATGAAGAAAAAGGCTATGACATTTGAAACAGACTATCAAGAAACATTCATATAACTACTAAACAACACAGTTACAGAAAGAATCACAGCTAGCCAATCCAGTACTTGGGATCACTGATATGTTGGGTTCTTTTTCTTCTTCTTCTTTCGTCATCCTCCTCCTCTATATGTTGGTTTCTTTATTGACTTAGCGAAGCGTTTGATAGGATCCCTAGAGAGTTAATCTGGTAGGTGTTGGGAAAGAAAAGAGTTTCAAGAGGATATATTGATATGAGGAAATGTATGATCAGTGTTTACAGTATCAATCTGTATTGCACATCTCCAATACAACAAAACAGGGGGAGTTAAAAAATTCCCTGCTATGCCCTTCGCACAGTTCCCTTGTATCACCGATTCACCGATATATGGATGTGCATGCGTGCATGTGTGCATGTCATTTCAAATAGAAGAGCCTGAGAAGACTCTCTTTCTGTCATTTCGTCATTAGAAAGGGAAGTTATATGATACTTGGCCAGCATATGATGCTTAATACACTGGCACTCAGAAATTGTACAAGTGGCATATATAAACCCAAAATCAGATTGTTTGAACAACCCTAACCTCTGATTCGTGGAAACTTGGTTGTTGATAGAGAATCATTAGATATTTTCATTCCTAACCGTCCAATAAATGTCCACCAATTTGATTGTCAGAATAAGCCTAATTTTTCAGGTTATGATGCATCTAAACTGAGATATATTCATCTGGACAGTTTGAGTTAAATTACTTGTATGACACATTTGCAAATTTTAATTTCTAAATGGCTGTGTATCATAACAAAGTTTTTCCCATGAGTTATATGGTATTTAGGCTGCCTATGACTAGGGGTGTACACGAAGTTGAGTTCGATCCGAGTCGAGCCGGTTTTTACAGCTCGAAAATGAGTTCGTTCGAGCCGAGTTCGAGCTGGCCCCAGCTCGACTCGACTCGGTTTAATATGTAGCTCAAACCCGGATCGACTTGGTTAGGTAGGTATAAAAAGTTAAAAAAACCCTAGCATCTACCCCCTTTCCATTTCCCCCTTCTGTTTGAAAAAAGAACTCGCCCGTTGCCCGACCAGCTCCCTGCCTCCCTCTCTGCTCGTCTAGTTGTCCTGCCCGACCAACTCCCTCCTCTCTCTCTCTCTCTCTCTCTCTGCTCGTCTAGTCGTCCCACACGATAAGTTTCTTGACTTTTTGGATCCAACTATCTCAAAGACATTTGATGTCAATGCCTGCACATGGGCATTTGGGATGAACGTGTTTGATATGCGAGAGTGGAGGAGATGAGATCTGACAGCCATATATGCAGTTATGCATTCATTCGTGTTGTCTGTGTGCACTATATATATATATATATATATATATATATATATATATATATATATATATATATATATATATATATATAATATATATATATATATACATGCATATTTGCACAGGGAAAACCTGGTTAAAACCAAATTCCAGATGAACTGGACAATCCTAACCCTAGGATTCCAGGGGCCTTTTTTTTTCATGACAAAAATGGATGATCTGAGGAGTTCTTGATTGGCTGTTTCTTCAGAGCTCTTCTAAGTGCACACACAAGTGCAATAAAGCTCATATACTGTGCCAGCCTGGCACATGGATGCGAGATCCAATCCAATCCATCCATCAAGTTGATCCAACCTTCTACATGTTGTCCAGAAAACAATTATGGTCCAGTCAACCCGCCTGACCCAGCTCGAACTCGGCTCGAACTGGTCCGATCTACTGACCGAGTCAAATCAAGCTGGAGATGCTGGCTCGGTCACCGAGCTGAGCCGAGTTCAAGCTGGGTCTGCCCGGTGATCGAGCCGAGTCGAGCTGAGGCCAGCTCGACTCGGTTCGGCTCGATGTACACCCCTACCTATGACACTTGGTACAGAGGAGCTCAAAATTTTAAACATAGCATATATTAACTCAAATAAAACAACTAGATTGTGCAGTCCATTGTCACCAAATCTTAGTCCAAAGATCAAATTAGTTGAACAATCCCAACCACTGATTTGTGGAAAATAGAACCATTGGATATTTTTCATTGTTAACCATCCAATAAATTTCACAAATCTGATAGTCAGATAATCAGATAAGCTTAATTTTGGTTGATGAAACATCTAGATTGGCTACCATAGTTTGGAAATGGCCATGCTTCTATGATCGTAAGCATGGCACAGTTGTACAAAAATTTAGACCATCCATATTGTTGGCCCACCAGTCTTATAGTTAGATAAATAAATAAGAGTAATTATTGGTTCATCATACATCTAAATCAGGACCCATAATTGAGATGGTTTAATTTGAACTAGTTGTAAGATATTTGAATAAGGTGATCTCACTTTGGATATAACTGCATCATTTCTGTCAAGCAGTGCTATTGTTCAGAGTATCCTCGATATTATTCGTATCTCTAGCTTGGAGATATCGATAACACTGGTAGAACCAGAAATTTCAGGTATTGGTGACATATCACTAAGTATCTTCCAGATATTGGTGATATATCGCTAAGTATAGCCAATGTATCGCCAAGATTTTTGACTGTGTAACTTCTAGGTATTGCTTGTATCACCAATGTATTAGTAATATTTTGATTAATATCACCAATGTACTGATATCACCAAAAATCTGTTTATTAAAAAATTTTCATTTCAATTTTATTTTTATTTTTATGGGTGCATGGTTGTATGATGAAATGCATGTTTGTATGTCTGTATATGTATGTATGTATGCATGGATGGATGGATCATGGATGGATGGATGTATGGATGGATGGATGGATTTGCATGCATACACACATACACACATACATACATAAATACATATATGTGTTTGAGTGTATGTGTGTATGCATGTATGTACAAATGGATGGATCATGCATGCATGTTTGTATGTATGTGCATGCATGATTGGATGGATGGATCCATCATTTACCCCATCTTTCCTAATGTTTCTCTGAGTCGATACACGCTTTTAGGCCCTATTAAAGGGAAACTTATTATTTAATTCCTTAATATGCAAATATGCGTCTTTTTTGCTATTATTTGATTCTTAAATATACAAATGTGTATTTTAGCATCTCCTGAATTATCATTGAAAAATTCCACCATTTCCCCCATGTTTCTCTAATGTCTCCTTGAGGTAGCGTTGCATGCTTTTAGACCCCCATTAAAGAGAAACTTATTATGCATGTGTCTTTTTTGCAATTATTTGATTCCTAAATATGCAAATATGTGTATTTAGCATCACCCGAAGTTACATTGAGAAAATCCACCATTTCCTCGTGTTTCCCCAATGTTTCTCTCAGTCAACAGCACATTTTCGGATATTAGCAATAATATCGACGATATCGATACATGTTTTTGCATCCTCAACTAGTGATACATGTAACGATACCGATACTATAAACATTGGGCAGCACACAGTTCAAGATCTTATACAAAGGAAACTTCTTATGCACAATGTTCCCATTATTGGCGAATTGTCGATAATATCGCTGATAAGTTCGATGTCATTGGCTTAGTGACATCGAACCCACTTTTTATGTTTCTCTTCTGATTTTCAAGATAATATCGGTGATATTTTGCCAAAAACGATGATTTGAATTTATCGCGATAAAACTGCCTACCTACTTATTTGGAATTGTAGCTAACTACCTATTTTCACCGATTAAATCGATAAATATCATGAGGTTTAGCTGGTTATCGACGCAATTATCAACAAACGACTCTTCAAAAAAAAAAAAAAAAAAACCTCAAGACCAAGAAAAAATTAACAGCCTATATATCGACAATCCAACTTCAGATCTTACTTGGGGAGTCAATTTTGGTAAGTCCATATTTACAGGAATAGTATGGAAGGGTAATTATGGCAATTGAGTTAGGGTTTTGAAAGAGGGCCTTCATTGAAGGTCTTTTTGTTTCTAACTTTACTTTGAGTTATGTTGAAAATGTGAGTTTTGTACCATTAATAAAAACAGTTCACCACCACTGATGCAGGACTGATGCATGAACCAAATAACATGTAAGATCAAGTAGCAAAATTAAGACAATTAACAAAAAAACACAAGCATTGCCATAATCATCACGAATCCCATGAAAACCAAAAGAACATCATGCATGATCCTAGCCTAAGTTACCAACATCATCACACAAGATCATTAAATAAAACGAAACCAGGATCTAATGGATGTAGGGACATCCAATTAGCATAGGGTATAGTCTATTTCAAAGCAGAAAACGTAATACAACCTAGGTTACAAATTAAGGTTTGGGTAATTTGGGAAAGTAGGAAAATTAGGGATTTTAGGTTTAGGGTTAGGGTTTTGGGAATGGAAGAAAGGGGTTTTGATATAAGGATGATGGAAAGCCAAAAATGGGAAAGGTGTGGCCGTACGGCCAACCCGGAGGATTCACACGTGGCTGTACGGTCACACGTGTGGCGTTGGATGGATGGGTTAGGTCGGTTAGGGTTTGGGATTGTGAATAGGTTAAGGAAAGATGGGTTTATGAAAGAATGAAGGCTTATGATAGGAGAATCGAAGAATTCGATGAAAATACCTTGATGGAGGAGAAGAGAGAAGATGTGTGGGCATAGATGAAGACCTCACACCTTTGTTGATGAAGATTAGCCTCGCACCAATCTCTCTTCCAAATCGCATGAAGATGGAAGAAGAAAGTAAGAGCTTCTCTCTCTCTCTCTCTCTCTCTCTCTCTCTCTCTCTCTAATCACAAAATCCAATGAGGGAGAGGGTCACACGCCCACCCTCTTTTATAGCTTCAAGAAGTTCAAAAATTACAATAAACACCCTGTTTTGTGAATTTTGACGAAAATAGCCCTAGCCTAAAAAAAATCAACTAAAAACAGTCATAATAGTATCCAAACATAACATAAACAAAACTAAATCCTATAAACTGATAAAAGTTGAGAAAAACTAATGTGGACAACCCACGATCAATGGCCTGATCATGTGATCCAACTGCCCGGTCATCACGTCCCTCCGATCCAATGGTCTGGATCACTTCATAAAGCAACCCATGTGCATCTTCCCAGTGTGGGGTCTTTTAGATGCTCGCACATGCACATGAGGTCTTCAGCACGGTCACGGATACTCGCCTAGCTACGGGGAAATCGATGTGGCCCACCTCCTTTAATACGTATGCAAGGGTGTACATGAAGTGATGTCCTCATCAACCACTTTACATAAAAAAAGAACTTCCAATTAACTTAACTTTTAAGTTATGTTTTAAAATGTGAGTTTTCCACCATTAATAAGAACTGTGCACCGCCACTTAGCATAAAAACTTAACAATCAACTTAGCTTTTAAGTTATTTCAAATTGAGTTCTACACCATTTACTAAGAACGTGTCACCACCATTTGACATGAAAAAACCTTATAAAAAAGATACAAAGTAGATGGGATTGGATGGTTGGATAAATAGATGGGATGGATGGATGTTTGAATGGGTAGATGGGATGGATGGATGGATGGATATTTGGATGACTGAATGGGATGGATAGATGGGTCAGATGGATGGTTCGATGGGATGGTTGGATAAATAGTAGGATGGATGGTTGGATAGATAGTAGGATGGATGGTTGGATGGATGGAGGAATGGATGGATGGATGGATGATGGGATGGTTGGTTGGTTGATTGGATGGATGGGTGTTTGGATGATTGGATGATTGAATGGGATGGATGGATGGATGACATGGTTGGATGATTGGCTAGATGGGATGGATGGATGGATGATTGGATGGGATAGTTACATGGGTGGATAGATGGGATGGATGGATGTTTGGATGATTAGATGGGATAGTTACATGGGTGGATAGATGGGATGGATGTTTAGATGATTGGATGGGATAGTTACATGGATGAGATCATTGGACGGTTGAGCGGATAGTTGGATGGGATGGTTGGATAGATTGGATGGATGATTGGATGGGATGGTTGGATGGATGGATGGATGGTTGGATGGTTAGATGGATGGATAGATGGGATGGACGTTTGGATGATTGGATGGGATGGATGGATGGATGGTTGGGTCATCATGCATGATGCATGTGTGTTGTGTTTATATGCTTATTTATGCATTGATGTATAATGTTTGGATGATTGTACATGTTTGTTTGCTTGTCAATTGGTTTAATGAGATTTATTATTAACGTGATTTCTTACGACAACGTGTTTTAGGCCCCCATTAAATGGAAACGTATTATGTACGCATTTTTTTTTACAAATTTTTTATTCCTAAATATGCAAATATGTGCATTTAAACATCTCCTGAAGTTTCATTGAAAAATTCCACCATTTTCTCCATGTTTCCCCATGTTTCTCCCACATTTTCTGTTATTGGCAATATTATTGGCGATAACGATATTGTTTCTTTATCCCCAGCTAGCAAAACTTGTAGCGATACCGACAACTCGAACACTGCTTATGTATACTTGTTTTTTGTGATGTTTTTAAGTTCTAAATACGTAATCATGTCTCTATTAACATATCTTGAAGTTCCATTGAAAATTCTATCATTTTCCTAATATTTCCCCGAACTTTCCTCAAACAGTGATACATTCCCCGATACATGCGATATTTCCCTTGTGATACTAAGATGCGTATCTCAAGGGTGCGATGCATGCTTTGATAATGATACTTCAGACAATGGGTATTAGGAAGCAGTACCAACTAGGAGGACCGATAGTAGAGGACAAGTGAGTTTCCAATTACTATAGGCTTGCACCAAAGGTTGGCATTGAGCCCATATCTTTTTGCATTGGTAAGATTTTACAAGCATCCAAAGGACCACTAAGAATATAAAGGTTTTAAAATTAGTCAGACTAAAGCCGAGTTTATGGAATGTCTCGAAATTCCACTTCGATCAACAGTCAATTGTCCCCCATTTCAGAGTATTTAGGAATATCTGATGAAATCATCATCATAAACGCTCCAATTTTGGGATTTGGGGGAAGATGGGCTGATTTGTGGAAAATTGGAGAAATTCAAAAATTTTCACAAATTTGAGAGGATGAGTATCGACATTATTGTTAGAGAATATCTACACTGCTATCATTCTACTATGACCTGGGCATAGTATTGTTGGTTTGTGGAGCAATAGTACTATGTTCAGCCCTGTCGAGATGGAGATGATGATTTTGAGCCACCGCGTAGCTCTATGTGGGTCTGAGCCACAACCACATACATTATTTATAGGTATATTTTTAGTTTTCTACTTCTTTTGATTTTAAATATATTGCCCGTGTTTCTATACATATCTTCTTACATTTATAAATTATATGAACAAACTTTGAGTATACTTGCATCAGTCCACTTGAACAACACATAACTTAGGATCCTATACAAAGGAAACCTATTATATGCACTTGTTTTTGTGATGTTTTTATATGTAAGTGGGTATTGATGTATTTTTTTAACAATACCTGAAGTTCCATTGAAAAATTCTACCAATTTCCCAATGTTTCCCCATGTTTCACAATAACAGCGATAAGTTACGCAATACAACCAATATATCCCATGTGATAACCAATATGTATTTGTATCCCAAGGATGCGATACATTACCCAATAACGATACGGAAAACATTGGCTACACACTCCTCTTTTACCCTACAATAAAACTTGACAAAACCTTAAAACCATGTAGTACCCTTAATCATTATCAGATTTCTCAAAATTAATGTCATCAATCAATTTATGCCTCCAGCCAACAGGTGTTCCAATCTCAAGACTCCCTTATTTTAAAAATGAAGTTCAAACATGAAAGAAACAATACAAGTGTCGAGTTATAATTTCAGCGATGTTACCCACTGAACTATACAGAAGACTTCAAATCTATTCCTCAATGGAAATGCCAGAATATGGCCATCACAGTCAACTTCTTTCCAGCAAATGTTTGACAAAGTATATCTCAGACACAAGTGGCATTATGCCTCTTCTAGAGAAATTCTAGTACTTCTATGAATGGGATTGAAGATCAACAGTAACAAATAAATCCTGCTGATGGTTTGAGAGAACAGAAAAGTTCATCTGTAGAGGTTGACTTCAAAATTTTATGTTTTACCTATCAGATATGCACGTCTGGAAACAGCCAAGCCCACATAGATCTATTAGATATGTCAAGGAAAATGTAAATTGCATCACTAAACCATTTTAATGTTGTTTCTAGCAAATGCACAATAACTGAGAGTTTCTAAGTAAAAAGATACGATGTCTATAAAAATTTTCTTGAGCGATTTTTTCTGTAGTATATTCTTCTGATTTTTTTTTTTTTTTAAATTGTGGCTGGGGCATAACAAATGGAGGGCGGAGAAATAAATAGCACAATAATAACCATAGAACAGATACCCTCATAGCAAAGTTGTTATCTTATTTATTTGGTTGGAGCAGAAATTATAGAACCTGTAGCCCAGAAATCCAATTTGAAATCATAAATAGTTCTCTAGAGTGAATAAATAAAGAAGAAGAAAAAAAAAATCTTGTACCAAGCCAATGAATGTAAGTTCTCTCTCATCCTCGAAGGAGAGAGTCCGTTGACCCATGGGCATTCGTTTTAAAGCGAGAGCCAAACATCTTAGGGTCTCTTTGCCTGCAAGACTGATCATGTAAATAAGAAATGAGACTCCGCTGAGTAGATTATTTGAATATGAAACAAATAAACAATTCAATATTCTGACAAAAACTACAAAAACCTATTACTTAAGAGTAAAAAAAAGGAGAAAAGTTTTGCACAGATTTCCCAGGCTTCAAAATCAGTACCCATATAGCACATGATACTTGAAACGTAACGTGTAGCAGAATTCACTTTTTGAACAAACATGGGATGGACTCAACAGTTGTGTTATTCAGAATTGTTTTACAATCTGATCCATTGACAATCTGGACCATTCAACTGTTCAGATGACAAACTTCCACAATATTGGTGATCCGGATTGGATGATAGAAGACCTAGATTGGATCCATGTTTGATGACCAAATGTATGGTCTAGTTGGATTGTGGGGCCTACTGATACAATTGGATGATCTTGATTGATTGCATGTGTGACATATCTTCATATTAAAGACGTCCAAGCAATCCGCTGGATGTCCTTATCTACACACACACACACACTTGTTCGTTAAGTTCAAATTAGATTAGAAAATTTTAAATTCGCATTTTTTTTAGTTCCACCCTCCTCTTATCTTCTTTTAAGCTGTTGGATATGATTAGGATGAATATCTGAATATCCAGATTAGGATAAGCATGAGCTATAGAGAACTCTACCTAGCAGTGTTAGCGTGCCGTCCTTTTGGGGGGGGGGGGAGGGGGGTGTTGCGGGTTGCATTGTGCTGCATCAATAGTAAAGTCAGAGGAAGTTCCAATACCTCAGAAACTTGTTTGATTCAATTGTCTACTCAGAACCAGTCCACACACTGAAGGTTCCCATCCCTTTTTCCCAAACCTTCGGATATTGGATACGATCAAATTGCTGGGAATTTTCTGAACATGGAATTCCCCATTATTATTCTTCCATTATAATAATTTTCTGCTACCGGGACTTTTCTGCAAAGTATCATCATCATCATCTAAGGTGCTGTTTGGTAAGCTGAAAAATAAGCCCTGAAAATTAAATTGAGTGCTGAATTTTAGCACTTACAAGTACAAAAAAATCTGTTTGGTTATTTGTCTGAAAAATGTCATAATATCCAAAAATAAGCATTTTTTTTCCACAAAAAAAAAAAAAAAAATTGTTTAGTAAACACAAACCACGAATGTCTAAAAATTAGCAAATTGTCGTATTTGCCCCTTGTCTATAAGAAGTTATCTATTTCTAGCATGGCTCCATCATTCAACTATAGGTTTTGGAAATACGGCGCCCCTCCTAAAGTTGATGCTTTTGTGTGGCTGGTAGGAAGGAACAAAATCCTTACCGTGGACAATCTTTGCAAAAGAGTAATGTTGCTTCCAAACATTTGTCTCCTTTGCATGAGGGATGCAGAGTTGGTGGCGCACCTGTTTATTCATTTGTCCATTTGCCAGGAAGATATGGGATTCTTTCTTAACTTCTTTGAATGTTAGCTAGGTTATGCCGGCTTCCATCCACTACTTTCTTGCTTCTTGAGATGAAGGCGGCTTCGGAAAAGAAGGCAAGGCGGTCTGACACTTGGTGGGCATGGCTACTTTTTGGGCGATTTGGATGGAAAGGAACAGGTGGTACTTTGAAAACAAGCTGGACTCCATCGAGGGAACCTATCGGAAAGCTCTGTCTTGGACATTTGAATGGGTTATGGGGATAAAGGATTTGGATCCTTGTGTAATTTGTTCCCTATTGGGCATTTAGTTCTCCCCTTTCGCTGTTTTGTTCATTCTTTTCCCGCTTTTTGCAGCTACTAATAAAAAAATTGTTACCTTCCAAAAATATATCTGTATACAAGGTTCGCTAGAGAAAGAAAAACGGGTTGATCTAGTGACCACATCACGCAACATCCAGGACCAGACTATCGATCCATCGATCCTCCAAGCGTCGCAAAGCCTGTAATCGGGTGATCAGGTGGAAATCTAACCGTACAAGCTGCTTACATGATTGCATGGGTAGGCTCATTGAAATGAGGGCCCCACACGACCATCATGGGCTAGACATGTGGCGCTATCACCCACTAAGGGTGGGTGGGTCCTACAATGCCATATGCATGGTCATTAATCGCAGATCAATCAGGGATCAAAACACACATGCACATGATCATTAGAGCAACATGAATCAATTGCCCAAAAATAATCAATCGATGTTCATGGACTAATCCGCTTGAATCAACATGATCGAGCACCCCATAGACCAATATGAGCCGACAAATAATTCCATGATATGCACATCGGGCCAGGGATCAAGTTTCGGCCCAATCCAACTTCAGTTCTGACAGATCTGATCAAAACAATTTGTTTCCAGGAAACTTTTAATAATGGACAGTCCTAGATTTCTATGCAAGACACCTAGTGTCCAATCCAACTAGTCAAATCCCACGTGCATCCTAAAGAACACTCATATAAAATTTCATCTCAATCTGATTACTGGATCTTAAGATATGGCCCACCCAATGTAGGTCATTGCTTGGTCAACGAAGAGTTGATCTTACCCATCCAATAGCTTTGCGGTCTAAACTCTGACTGAGGAAAACGACCCCATGTTTCGAAGCTGACGTCAAGGCTACAATCCCATCAAGTTAGAAGTCCTAAAGGGTACCATTAGATTGCCTAAAAGTAGGCCACAAGTCAGCTGACGCCACTTAGGTTCGCGGAACGCATGCACCTAGACAACCCAACATGTTTCAGCTAGATCTCCGCGATATGATGTCCATTTGGGGCGTGAGACTACTCGTTACGAAAGTATCAACAAGTACTACAAAATGTTTCAGTGATTGTTAAAAAAGACATCAATATACACTTACAAATCAAAACATTACAAAAAACAAGTGCACATGATAGGTTTTCTTTGTATGGGTCCTAATCTATGCGTTGTCTAACTGAATTGATGCAAGTAAATTAAAAGTCTATTCATATAATTTATAAACGTAAGAAGACATGTGGAAACACAAGCAAACATTCAAAAGCAAAAGAAGAATCACTAGATTAGGTTACATGCATGTTTGATTTTGATTGTTTTTCAATTTTCTGCAACTCTGTCCTTCTCCAAATCTTGAAATTGAAGCTCCCAATCCATGATTTTTTATACAAAACATGAAAAATCATGGAATTGTAACAATTCGACACTGATTTAACATGATTTATAGAAAAAAGGATCGAAAAGAAAAAAAAATGCTCACCGGATCGACATGGGGGGTATATCCCACTACTTGTGTGTTTCGTATCGCACAGGTGGGATACAAGACATATCGTGGGATATATCGGTCGATATCGTCGATATTTAAAACACCGGGTGTGTGTAGGATGTTTACGCGTCCAAAATAGGTGGGCCCCATGTAATTTTAAAGGGGGCTAGGGGTGTCGGGTCCACCCCACATAAGATCTAGACATGACAGACATAACCCACACCTTACATGTCCCAAGTGTCCCCACAAAATAGTTTAAGTGGGCCCACATGGTGACACACGATCACATGCACAACGATGGGCTATATTTGCATTAACACAATTGGGTCCCACATATATCTCATATTTTGGAAAAATCCAGGGCAAACATGAATTTGGAAACCATAATATCCTAATGGAAATAAAACACTCTCTCTCAATAGAGCAATATCCTAATTGGATGAAGAGATAATCAAGGAAAAACAAGTTAGAATAGGAAACTTTCAAAGTGCCTTGTGTGAGGGGGAGAGGGGCATCGTACGACACCCCTTGCGTATTGTGGGCCCTAGGCTAGGCCACGTGGGCATGATCCTCTCTGACCATTCTCTTCTTCACACTTGTAAACACAAGGGTTACAAGCTCCGTCTCTGCGTCTGACAACCGTGGCCCATGGATCGATATACATATTGTGAAACTCATAATGTAGGATCTCACATAAACACCATCTTCCCGTTAAATTTGAACCCACCATGACAGACCTCAAGGTATTTATAACATGTATGATGATTCTCTCATCAAAAGTATGAATATATACGGCCAATCTCATGTAAACAATGTGATGGGGACATCTCGGGCACATGCACGTCCCCCCAACGCACGTACGCAAGGAGGAGGGCCCCACCATCGATCTGGATCGATGACGACATCCATGGAGGGCCTCCTAGTTAGAGGACTGTGTTTTGGTTCCTTGGAGTGGATCCGATCATCATGTGGATCCCACCATTGGATCTCATGATCGTGGCCCACTACCATAGATGATCTAGGACTTTAAGTTTTGCTTATTATCATTATTAGGAACAACATGAACGATTTAGATTGCTTTGATTAGTTGTTATTTTTGTTACTTCGTCTCTAAGTAATAGTGTGCGCACATGGCGCGGCTTTTGGGGTATACAGTTTTCTTATAAATAGGCAACCCCTTGTAGGTTTTTTGGGATGGAAGATTAATAAAATTTCTGCGTTTTTTTCATGCCTCTATGAGTTTCTGAGTTGTGAAAATCCAATTGGGTGTGAAACCCTCCCTTCCTCGAAGGGCCGACTATCGTGGTGCGAAGCCACACTCATCCCAATTCGCCCCCACCTTCTGCAGTCATTCTCCCTGCAAATCCATCAATATTTTGCAGACGTTTCTTTTCTACAGCAGATTTCTGGAATCCGGCCCTGCAGGAGGGCTGAAACTTCAGTGGAGCACTGCGCGCAGACCGATCGTTTTGTGGTCCGCCCTTGGCCGACCAGGGCCAAGCTGACCGTTTTCTGATTCGTGGGCCCCATACACGTGCGGGACACCACTAGTGCACATGCGTCTGGGCCTTCACTGCTGTCCACGCGTGTGGTGTTTCTCTGGTTCGTCTCTCTCCTTTCTTTCACTCATCTTTCACCCAAATCCCTAACCCTAACCCTAAATTACTCAAATCCCCAATTTTATGCCATTTTTTTTTTCAACTTTAAAGTTCCCCGTATTGAAATCTGTGAATCCCTTGGATTGAGGAATTATTTTTGTGCATGTGTGGATGAATTTACCCTCATTTGATTATTTTTTGGTCTATAATTTTGATTGATCCGGCTGTAGCATGTGTAGGCCTGGATTCGCATAAGATTCCCCTTGATTGAGTGCTTGAACTTTTGTGTGGGATGGAATTTTGTGTAACTCTTTCTGAATTAGTGTGATCTAAAGCCTAAAAATCTTGCACATCATATTTGAATTTCATGTCCTGCATCACAATGAGAACCATTCGATATATGGAACCTTCCATCATGGCCCATCCCCACCACATCCACACAATCCAAAACCAAAAAACTATAAGGGAAATATCCATAATACATTAGGTGCAAAAATCATAGAAAACATACTACTTAAACATGATGATCCAAACAATCCAAAATTCGGATCCAAAGGAATGGATGAGAGAGAACGTAATAGTTTTGAAAACCTGGAAGGGCAATGTTGTCATTTTGAATTATTGGTAGGGATATTTTCATCAAAACTGACCTATAAGTTTAAAGGAAAATCACTTACAACATTCAACAATAAGTGATAAGTGGAGGGTCGGTGGCTTAAAAGAAGAACCATGAATTTCAATGATAATTAAAATTAAGTGCCTAACTCTTTTTATTTACCAAACAGTCTAATTATGAAAATCACTGAAAATTGCAATTTTCAATGAGAAGTATTGAAATTAAGTTTTACCAAACGGCATCTAAGCCTTATCCCAAGTAATTAAGGTCGTCAATATGAATCCTTTTTAGCCACTCCACACTATAAAGGGCCATAACTTCACTTAGACCATAGGTCATCAAGTCTTTCCTTATTACCTCCACCCACGTCCTTTTGGGCCTTCCACTTGTACGAACGCACTCCTCCCAACCAACACAACCCTTGGTCTCGTGGCACATGACCGAACCACCTAAGTCTACTTGTCATCAGTGTTTAAATTGTCGGCGATATTATCGAAATATCGCCGATAATATCGGTGTCGCTGCACTGGCGACACCGAAACCCCATTTATTCGTGTCGTTTCCAGGTTTCGCCGATAATCTTGCCGATATTGTCAGTATTTTCAAAATCTCGCCGATATTTCACTGTTCCCACCAACCATGGGTGGGAACTATAGCCAACAACCCACCTTTATCGATAAAAGGGGGATGTTGTCGGCGATAAAATCACAAAAAAAAACACAAAAAAATACCTATTTTTCACCCGGATCTGTTTGAAGACGCGAATTCATGACTGTTGAGTGTAAATCGGCAACTTTCCGGTAAGATTCTACCCCAAAAAAATCTTTTTTTTTTTTTTTTTTTTTTTTTTTTTTTTTCCGTCGAAAAATCCTCTGGCAACTTCTCCAGAAAAGAATCGGCTTGCGGGCCGAGATCTTGTTGGAAAATAGAGGTTTTTTTTTTTTTTTTTATAAAAAAAATAATAATTTGGGATGAGGGAGAGGGATTTTCAGGTTGAAAATTCGGAGAAATTGGTGGGAAGGAGATGAAATTTTGAAAAAATTGGATGGGGAGAGGGATTTTCGGGGTTTTAGCGCAAATTGGGGATCGGGCGTGATTGTGAAATTGGATTGCGTACTTAGTTACTCAGTACGCTCTTATCGTACTAAGTACACTCTGTTGGGCCCACCGCGAATGTATCTGGTCTATCCATGCGGTCCATCCATTTTTGCATCTTATTTTAGGGGTTGAGACCAAAATTTAAGCGTACCAAAAGATCAAGTGGACCACACCATTGGAAATAGTTGGAATAATGACTTCCACCATTAAAACTTTTTTAGGGCACACAGTGATGTTTATTTCTCATCCAACCTGTTCATAAGATCACACAGACATGGATGAAGGGAAAACACAAATAGAAGTTTGATCCAAAACTTCTGTGGCCCCCAAGAAATTTTCAACGGTAGATGTTCAATTCATACTGTTTCTATGGTGTGGTCCACTTGAGGTTTGGATATACTTCGTTTTTAGGCTCAAGACATAAAATTATCTGTTAAAATGGATGGACGGAGTGGATAGAATATATAACTCACGGTGGACCCCACAGAGTTTACCTAAGCGTACTTTGTTACTCAGTACACAGTTGGCTTCCATCGGGCGTGTAAGTGGGGCTTTGATGGTGCAGGTCAGTGCTCCGTGACCATGATGCATCTGTCGTATCCATTCTGTCCATTAATTTTTAATTATCATTTTAGAGCTTGATCCAAAAAATGAGGTAGACCACACCATGGGAAAACAGTAGTGATTGGATATCCACCATTTAAATCCTCTTAAGGCCCACTCTATTGTTTATTTGACATCCAATCTGTTAATTAGGTCATACAGACCCAGATGAAGGGAAAAAACAAAGATCAGGTTGTTTCGAAACCTTTATGGCCCCCAAAAAGTTTTTAATGGTCAAAGTTCATTCAACACTGTTTCCTGTAATGTGGTCCAATTGAGATTGGGATATACCTCATTTTTTTTCTCATACCATAAAATGATCTATAAAAATAGATGGACGGCATGAATGAAACACATACCTCATGGTGGGGCCCACTTGATATTGAAACTTTCCTAGTGCCCTACCATTGAACGCTCTGCCATTGAAACGAACGCGGATTGTGTCCTACCCCTGCCCGGAACCGTCCGGGCAGGGCTCTGTGGGGCCCACCGTAATGTAAGTGCTTTATCCACGCCGTTCATCACTTTTCTCATATCCTTTTAAGATATGATAATAAAAATGAATCAGGTCCACAACTGCAGTAGACCACACCAAAGGAAGCTGCAGTGATAATGACATCCACCGTTGAAACCTTTTTAAGGGCACCGTGATGTTTTTTTTACCAACCAACCTATTAATAGGGTCGTTTAGACGTGGATGAAGTGAAAACACAAATATCAGCTTGATCCAAAACTTCTTCAGCTCCTAAGAAGTTTTTAATGGTGGACTTTCAATTCCCACTTTGTGGTCCACATAAGACCGGTACCTGCCTCATTTTTGGGCTCATATCTTAAAATAAACTGAGAAAAATTATTAACGGCATGGATAAAACAATTACATCACGGTGGGATAAAACAATTACATCACGGTGGGCCCCACAGAGCCTTGCCCGACGGATTTGAAACGGGCGCAAATTGGATATGGACAAGGTCAGTAGCCAAATCGCTACTGAAGTGACGTCACCAAGCTCTGTGGACCCCACCGTGATGTAAGTATCCATACCGTCGAACCATTTTTAGAGATCGTTTTATGGCATTACAAAGAGAATGAGATAGATCTAAATTTCAAGTGGACCCACCACAGAAAACCGTGGGAGCCGTCCCAACCACCGTTGAAACATTTATAGGGCCCACAGTGATGTATTTTTGAGATTCATCCTATTCATAAGTTAACATAGAAATAGATAAAGTGAAAACAAAAATATCAGCTTCATTGGAAACTATTGTGGCCCCTAAGAAGTTTTGAATGGTGGATGTCTCTGTCCCCACCATTTTCTATGGTGGGTTCCACTTGAACTTTAGATCTATCTCATTCTCTTTGTAATGCCGTAAAACGATCTCTAAAGTGGGACCTATCCAATGGGCTGTTGCCTTTAGATCTATCTCATTCTCTTTAGATATATGGAGGCCTTTCATCAAGTGGGACCCTCTGTAAATCTACATTGACCCAAAAATCTGGACAGTTCACTTATCCAATGGGCTGTTGCCTTTAAGAAAACTGGAAATCAAATATGAACTCATTTTGGTTACTATTTGAATGATTTCTTACGACAACACATGCCTTTTGGCCCCCATTAAATGGAAACTTCTAATTTCATGCATTCTTTTTGCAATGTTTTCATTCCTTAATATGTAAATATGTGTATTTAGGCATGTCCTGAAGTTTCACTGAAAAATTCCACCATTTTCTCCATGTTTCCCCCTTTTTCCCTGCATTTCCGGTTATTGGTGATAACGATATTATATTTCCGGCCAGCGAAACTTGTAGCGATACCGACAACTCGAACACTGCTTGTCATCATCTTGTTATCTATTGGTGGTGCTCCTAAATTCCCTTAAATGCATTCATTTCTAATTCTATCCTTCCTGGTGTTTTAAATAGCGATAGCGTGTTGTGTAGTGTTCAGCTCTCTGTAGCGTGTACCGTAAGCTACGCAATACTTTTCTTTTTTTTTTTTTTAATTTAAAAATAGAAAAAAATGATAAATTGTAAGGAAAAAAACATTATATAAACATGTTCAAACAAGTTATTAATCATCATTTATCAAAAGCCAATTCACATACACAAACCAAATCGAATTCTTATCACATCAACTTTTTAAGCAAACTATAATTAATAGTCTAATTAAAACCAAAAGTCAGAAGTACGAAAAGAAATTAAAATCCCACAGTTGAGAGTATTAAGTACAAAATGGAAAGTATAATTACCTTTAAAAATATACAAAATATAATTACCATTTATTAAAAAAAGCTATAGCGTACGCTTCATACGCTATGTGCACACACTACATACGCTACGCACACTACGACGCTACATACACTACGACCCCTGTAGTGTACACTACAAGGGATTTATGCTATTTGCTAACGCTGCATAGCATTGTAGCTAAGCAAAAAGGGCTATTCAAAACATTGATCCTTCCTTGTCTTGCCAATTATCCATCTCAACATCCTCATTTCAACTACACTCATCTTATGGACATGTTGTTCCTTAACTGCCCAGCATTCTATCCCACAAAACATGGCTGGTCTTATAGCCATCCTATAAAATTTCCCTTTATGCAACAAGTATATGGTTGCTAAACTTTTTCTGTAGTTTTTCTTTCTTTCTTTCCTTTCTATTTATCATTTTTTATTTGTTTCTTGGGATTGATATATGTCTAGTTCCTGGAATTTGTCACTATTTGCAAACATCCGGAATTCAAAATTCATATGCCCCTCCGCCTAACTTCTAACTTCATGTTCCCACAATCCACAGTCCCAACTTGCACAAAACCTGCGCTTAGCTCCACTCCATAGATCTACCCCATGAGTTCTGTACCACATGCCTTGTCCCATCCCCATATCAGCTAGCTATTACCTGAAGTCTCTTCTCTCTACCCATTACAACAGCCGCTATACCATCCCAAATTGCACCTTAACATGCCCACCTTTTAGCTTTTAACTCAACCCAAATATCGTCTAGATTCTATACATCTTCCAATTTCCATCCTGCAACAAATTCTATACATCCATCCATTTCCAGCCTGCAACTTTGTCCACTTTCAGCCTTTAGATCCAACATACACAAAACCCATTCCTTGCTTTAGATGTCTTTCCTAGGTCTGGCAAACCTGTGCCCAGAGGCTAATATCTTTGTGGTTAGATGTGTCTTTGGTCAGGGACGTTGTGCCCCTCCTTGTCAAAGGGACCTGTTGGACTCTGAATTCGATGACTTGCTTGCTCTTTTGTCTTGTTTGCAGGGTCTGTTGATCTCCTCAAATGAGTCTGATTCTATCTGTTGGTAGTGGGAAAAGTCTAGGCGCTTCTCGATCAGGTCTATGTATTGGCATCTCCTGAATAATGTCTATCTGGCAGTCAATTCCTACGCTATTCATGCGTGGTCCTATGGAGCCCCTCCTAAAGTGGCTGCTTTCGCCAGGCTTGTGGGAAGAAATAGAATGCTGATGGTCGATAATCTTCGTAACTGGAGCATGGTCTTCCCCAATGCTTCCCCAACTACTCAATGGATCATCTTTTTATCCATTGCTCTTTTTCAAGGATAGACTGGTTTGGCGTCCTTAGATTGGTAAACATCTTGTGGGTAATGTTAGGGTCTATCGACATGCTGTTGAAGGCCTGGCATGGAGCTGACAGTGGAGCTTTTAACTCCTAGAAATGAAAGCTTGCGCTGCTTGCAGTGATGTGGTCTATTTGGCTTGAAAGAAATAATCAGGACTTTAGGGATCTTCAAAGTGTAGTGTCGGTTGTTCATAGAAGGATTGTTTTGCTCCATTCTGAGTGGTTGTCCAAATTTGTTTTGAGTTGGGTCTTGGGATGGGGTTGTATTTTTCCTTTTCCTTTTCTTTTGGTTTCCTATCTTTGTTTCTTTTTCCTTTTTTGGCCTTTTTGGCTGTGATAATATTCATCTTAAAATTTATTAAAAAAAAAAAAAAAACAAGATGGTACTGACTTTCATATATAGGTGCCATGGTTATCATCAGCTCGTGTCCTGAGATGTTTGGTCAGGTCCTATAACGAGGGAAACCCTCATTGTGTTGCTGCGGCATGCGCCTAAGGAGAATGTCTTTGCAACCTGAGTGAGCCGAGGAGCCAAGTGATGTGCCAGCAAGTAGCTCTACTGTCAGTTAGAATGGAGATGCTTTTATCTTTCAAAAACAGAAAAAAAAGAAAAAGAAAGAATGGAGATGCCTTTGGAAGCACTCTTTATGAATCTGCAGTCATTACGCATTATGAGTCTACAAGCAACATTGATACCTAACTATAGCCTAGTCGATGTGCTAGTGGTGGTTGGTTGCAAATGTAGTATGGATTCAGTCAGCAGAATGTCCTAGTGACACTGAATCAGGTCCAGTCAACAAAAGTCCCTCCAACTCGATCAATATCAACAACATCTCATGACACTAACGCCAGTTTTGATGATGTCAAGTTGGCAGCGGAGGAAGACTCAACATTCAGGAAAGCCGCCCGGTGGTTTGGTACATTATAAACCTACATGGCTACACCTAACTGTCATTTTAAAAACATGTCCTTAACACCCCAAGCCGTAGATCTATTCCCATCCCTAGCCACTTTAAAGTCCAAATCTAGAACCAAGGTTCACATTGGTTATGAAGAAGCTATAAATTATTTACGTTCAAATTAAACAACATAGTATAGAATGTTCAGATGGGAATGTATGTCCAGGGCAACAATCTTCTTATTTTTATTAAGAGGCTGTATGTATTTACAATCACTTCAACAATATATCATAGAATAATCAAATGGGGATGTATATCTAGGGTAACAATCTCCTCTCTCTCTCTCTCTCTCTCTCTCTCTCTCTCTCTCTAACCAAGAAGGGTATAGCATATTTATGATCACTTCAATAACATTTTTATAGAATATTAAGAGAGGGATGTATGTCCATAGAAACAACCTGTGGACATACATCAATAATTGATATCCTTATCATTCCACTGCTTTCTGTCGCGGCCATCGTGCGAGCAAATGGTTGGATTCAGGTGGGCCCTACCATGATGTTTATGTAAAATCGACCACGACCGCTAGGTGTGTCACCCCATGTTAGGACGAGGGCCCAAAAATCAGCACCATCTGTGATTCAGGTGGACCACATGATTGGAAATAGTGTACAAGGAAATGCTACCCTTCCAAGCTGTTTCCATTAGAGTGACCCACATGAATCATGGATGGGTATGATTTTTGGGCCACAAGCCTAAATTTTTCGGTGGAATCTAATGGTTGGAGTGGGTTTTATATTATATATATTTTTTGAAGATTGAAAATTTTCATTAAGAGTTAGGATCAAAAAAAAAAAAAAAAAAAAAAAAAAAAAAAAGAAAAAAAAAGACAACAACAACTCTACATACGCATTAACAAAACACGTAAAAAACAAAGAAAGAAAGAGAAAAGAAACAGAAACAATAAAACAAAACACGAAAACACCTAAACAACTCAAAATGGGGAACAAACCCGAAGAGAGAAATACTAAGGGTGAAGGACATGCTGATCTGAGGATAGGAGGTAAGAAGAGCAATCCGTGACATCTCTCAAGATTAGAGCCAACACCTAGGCAAGAGAAGATAGGGAGTTGTCTTAAAAGGTCCAGAGGTTCCTCTCCCTCTAGATGACATAAAGGACGGCAAAGATATGGAGGTGCCATAGAAATCACAGGTGGACATCTCTCTACCAAGTATTTCTTTTAGCGTGGCCCACCAAAATATAGGCCAACCTGATTTTTTGTCTCTGGGTCTAATATGGGACTAAATATCTAATGGTCAGAGTGGATCTTACATAAACATCACGACGGCCCAACAAAAACAAGAGGGGTGTATCCTACAATTACTTTTTTTTTTTTTTTTCTAAATAATCTCTCTGTATAGTTAGTGAGGGGTGCCCAGACTTGATAATTAGCGGGGCCCACCATGACGTGTATGCCAAATCCACTCCGACCATCAGATGCATAATCCCACTCATTGTTTGAAGTATCCTCAATATTATCGAAATATCACTGATATCATCCGTATCTCTAGCTCGACAATACCGATAACATTGGTAGTGATACCAATAACAATGGTAGTATTAGAAATTCTAGGTATCGGAGATGTATCACTAAGTATCACCCAATGTATCGCCAATATTTTTTAATGTCTAAATTTCAGGTGTCGCTTGTATTGCCAATGTATTGATATCACTAATAATTTTGATTGTGTAAATTCCAAGTGTCGCTTGTATCAGCAGTGTATTGGCAATATTTTGATAATATCACTAATGTATCGATATCACCAAAAAGTTGTTTATTAAAAAATTTTCCATTTCAATTTTTTTATGGGCGCATGGTTGTATGTAGTAATCAGTGTTTCAAATAGCGCCAGTAGCGTAGCAGTAGCGTACGCTACGTAGCATAGCGTGGCTGTAGCGCTACGTAGCGTCCTAAATAGCGTAAATCCCCTGTAGCGTACGCTACAGCTACGTATCGCGTAGTGTACGTAGCGTAAGCTACAATGTATTTTTTACTATTTTTTCATATTTTCTTCGTATCTAATGTTGAGGAATGTGACACTTGTATTGTACTGATACTTTTAACCTATGTGATTTTTATTTCTTTTCATAATTGTGACTTATAGTTTCAATTATGCATTATTAATTAAAGTGGTTTGCTTAGAAAATTGTTGATGTGATAATTATTTGGTTTGGCTTATATATGTGGATTGGCTTTTGATAAATGATAACTAATAAATCATTTGAACATGCTTATAATTGAAAAAAATAAAAATAAATCATCTTTTAGGCATTTTTATATTTTTCTTTTCCCTTTTTCCAATATTTATTATATTTGTCCTATTTTTAAATTAAAAAATAGAAGTATCGTGTAGCTTACGCTACATGCTACATATTTACGCTACACGCTATAGAGGGTTGAGCGCTACGCATCACGCTACCGCTATTTAAAACACTGGTAGTAATCAATTTGTCGACATTAATATCAATAATATTGTGACATTATCATTATCGCAACATGGGCTATACCGAGACCACAATCTTTCACTTTCGTTGAAATTGCCGACGATTTCTAGGCAAGATATAGTGTGTTATTGATATTCTGAAATATCAATGGATGTTTGGATAAATGGGATGAATGGGATACTTGAACTGCGTTCTTATGACAACACATGCTTTTAGGCACCCATTAAATGGAAACTTATTATGTATGCATTCTTTTTGCAATTTTTTATCCCAAATATGCAAACATGTGTATTATAGCATCTCCTGAAGTTTCACTGAAAAATTCCATTGTTTTCCCCATGTTTCCTCGCATTTCTGGTTATTTGTGATATCGATATTGTTTCTGTATCACCGGCTAGTGAAACTTGTAGCGATATCGATACTTCAAACACTCCCGCATTAGGCCCAGAGTAATAAAAATCGGGCTAACTTGTGATTTAGCAGGACCACATCAAAGAAAATAGTTGGGAGAGAGATGTGTACCCTTGATTTTTATAAGGACCATTGTGATGATTATATGAAGTCTACTCCAACCATTAGATGCCACACCAAAATTTAGGCATGGGACCTAAACATCACACCCATTTGTGATTCAGGTGGGCCATATCAAGGGAAACTATTTGGAGGGTGATCATTGCCCTTTACACGATTTCAAATTATGTGGTCCACCTTAATCACGATTGGGCGTGATATTTGGGCCCTTGTCCTAACATGAGGTGACAAACTTGGTGGCCAAGGTGGATTTTACATAAACATAAAAATGGGGCCCACCCATGCAACAGACCCATTTGCTTGCACGCCCACCCAACGAACTATTAAAAAATGTATGAAAGGTAGTGGAATGATGATTATATCTATAAATGAGGTAGCCTTTTTGGAAAAGATACCAGAATGTAAATTCCATATGAATTAGGTAGTTCTTTTTTTTTTTTTTTTTTTTTTTTTTAATTTTATAAAATTAATTAATTTATTTTTTATAAATATGGAGGTTAAGAGTAATAAATTCCGTTGAGCTATTTAAATTCATAAAGATAAGTTGACAGATGACCCTATAGAAGAGGTTGAAGGATCTACATATATGAGTGAATGGATAGTCAAAAAGGAAACTGTCACTGTTATAGTGTTAAACTTTGTGGAGATGGTCACCATGATACCATCTTAATGATGATGATGGTACAAAGATCAAAAGACGATAGTGACCAAGAACAAGACGATGCCGATAGACAACAACAAATGAAGCTACAACCAATGTTCTAGCCATCCAGTTCTGCAAACCCACTCTTGTAATAGAAGTGGAAGTTAACACCTGGGACATGGAGGACCGTGGAGAAGTAAAAGAAGGATTGGTGTTACCTGCAACACCATCTTATGAGTGATCACCAACTTGGCATGTAGGGCTTCACCATCCATTGCTGCATCCAAGGGTTCCTTAATCAATTTTCAAAACCATGATCCTAGCCATGTGTATTGCCATGTGGGGTCCATCTTAGATGATCTTAACCATGTGGGCCCATCGTCAATCAATCCTAAATGTGTATTTCCATGTGGGGCCCATCAGTAGATCATATTAATCATGGGGGATCATTGCTAGTCAATTGCAGCAATGTGGGGCCCATCATTATTAATACTTACAAATACCTAGCGAGTCATTATTTCCCCATGTAAAATATCTATGCCAAACATCAAAAAATGGAAATTAAGACCACAATTTGCGGGAAAACAAAACAGAAAAAATAGCGTTCCTTACCACCAATTTCCTGGAAATGATATTTCCTGTTAATGGCAGCAGCCATCCACTCCGATGGACCGGTCCTTAAGATTCTCAGTTGGGATCAATTCTCGGCCTTTGGCTTTGAAGATCTATGGCTTCTGGTATGGTCGATTCCTCTAGAACTATGGAATAAAGAATTTTTTCTGCAAGTAGCGTCCTGCCTGGGAGAGTTCATAGAGCTGGATTCCAAAACCAGGTCGGGAGAGAAGATGGGGGTCATCAGACTTCGCATCAGGAGGAAAAAAGGCTCGCAGTTGCCGACCTTCATTAAAATCATAGCGGATGGCAGATCGTTCTTCTTGCCGATCCAACCAAAACCCGCCAACCAACTAATCGTCAGATGGGGAGACATCTGGAGGTCTAGAGTTAGAGGTTCCCCTCCCGCTCAACGCATGCCCGGGGCCGGTCGGAATGAAGAAGTCCACCCACATAGTGCTGCGGGACTACCGAATCATAGTGAGACATCATTTTTAATGTCCCGCGGAGCACCAATAGATTTTAGTCGCCATCGAGTAGGGTCGTCAGTGTACGAGGCCGATAAGTGGTAGCAGCAGAACACCCGCTCCTGTACGATAGACAAGCGTCGACAGCATATCGCCCCAGTGCTGCTCCCGCTCCCCAAAGGGTCAGAAACCAGTCACAATCAGGAAGCTTCCCCGTCTCTCCTTTTAGCCACGCGTCAACAGGAGAGCGCTTCGGGTCCCTACGAAGAAACCACGCGTCGTTCAAAGGTCGCCTCAGTACAGTTGCCGTGTTGTCCATCGGGTAATACACTCCAACCGGGTGCCAAACCAGACGCGCGCCAGGTACTCGCCATGTGTGCCATTGTTGGCTCAAATACTCGTCGTGGCATCCATCGGGAGGTTCAACTGGAAACGTTTTATCCCGAACCCACTCTCGAGCTAGCCTCTGCAGCCTCGGACAAAGATAACCCGAACTCTAACCTATCTCTGCTCCTCAGAGAGGAAGGCGTCTTCTAGACTTCTCCTTTCTTTTCAGACCTTGACAAAGGTTGTTCTGCTCCTCTTGCGTCCTTGGAAAGATCGGCATCCTTGGACTCGCAGTCTCCCTGTTCCGCTAGCCGCTTAGAAGCAGATCTATCCCTAGCGCTCCTTTTTTAGGAAGATTCTCGGATCATTGAAGCCAAACCCTTGCAGATGAGGGCAGGCGGTTCTACAACGGAAATGGAAGGAGACAGTACAGTGATTCAGGGACTGGCGCACCAGAAAATGATGATAGCAAGAGACATACAGAAGAAGAGATGGATTAGGGACGTGGTGAGTCATATTGGAAGATCGATCGGTCTGTCCTTCGGAGACCATCCGGAGGATTTCATTTCTCTCTTTCACTGCATCGAGACCCGGGGCCGTCCTTTATCCCCATCCAACACTCCAAAAGCCAGGCGCTCCAAGCTCTTCGAACCGATCCCCCCTCCTTTATTGGGATCGATTAGGTTACGGTCACAGAGGGCCGTAGGGGTAGATCTGTTCCTAGATGATAATTTTATCCTGGAACGTCCGAGGGGTGGGCTCTTGTTGGAAGCGTAGCATCATCAAAGACATCTGCTATAGAAGCAAAGCCAACATCATCTGTTTGCAAGAAACCAAGGTTTCTAAATTTTCTGATGGTCTTTCTCGCTCTCTTTGGAAGATGAAAGACGTCAACTGGGTGGTGTTGAATGCGTCCGGTAGCTCGGGAGGCGTTGTTATGGCCTGGAACCCCGCAGTTTGGTCTCTCGACCGCAATTGGGTGGGTAAGTTTTCAGTCTCGATCATTCTTAAAGAAGTCGCATCCAATTTCTCGTGCCTTTTCACCTCTGTGTATGGTCCTAATCTAGCAGATAGAAGGACCGAATTCTGGGAGGAGCTTAATCAAGTTAGGAAGCTTTACAGTGGGCCGTGGTGCATAAGCAGGGACTTCAACATCATCAGATTTGCAGAGGAAAAATCCAGCGGCAGGAAAGTCTCTCCGGCGATGAGGCAGTTCTCGAAATGGATCAACAATCATGCTTTGATCGACCTTCCACTTCAAGGCGCCAGATACACATAGTGGAACGACAGGGCCAATCCAATCCGCGCGAGATTGGACAGATTTCTCGTCTCGACAGATTGGCTAGAAAATTTCCCTCTCATTTCTCAATCGGTGCTTCCTAGGCCCACTTCAGATCATAGCCCGGTTATTCTCAATTCTATAGAGGATAATTGGGGGCCTAAACCTTTCAGATTTGATATCTCCTAGTTAAGGATCGACGGGTTTCAACAGTTAGTGTCGGATTGGTGGAAGGGCTTCTCAGTTGAAGGGTTTGTAGGCTTCAGATTATTCAAAAAACTAAAGCTCCTCAAGGGTAAAATTAAGGAGTGGAAGAAGCTCGTCCTCTATAAAAGGCAGTTAGAAATGTCGGCAATTCTGGAAGAGCTTCTTCTTACAGACTCCTCGACAGAAGATGATCCCATGCTAGCTGATAGCTGGATCCAGCAGACCAACCTCATCCACAGATATTCCGTAAGGACTCTTGAAGATGAGATTTCCTGGAAGCAGAAATCTCGAAACTCCTGGATCTCGGAAGGTGATAAAAACACGAAATACTTCCACAATATGGCAAGCGTGCGAGCGAGAATCAATAAAATCAAGTTATTAGAAGTTAATGGGGTTTGGATTGACTCTCAGGAAGATATTTCGGAAGCAGTGATCGATTATTTCAGCACCCTCCTCCGTAAAGAGGACTGGTCCAGACCAAAGCTCGATCTCCTTTCCTTCACTCAAATCGCCGCAGAAGAAGCCTCATCCATTGAAACCCAGTTCTCGATAGCAGAAGTTAAGGAGGCGATTAGCTCCTTATTAGGCGACAAAGCTCCAGGCCCTAACGGGTTTCCGATAGCATTCTTCCTGTCGTTCTGGGAAGTGTTACAGGGGGACTTCATGGCCTTTATTTCTGAATTCCATGATCAGAGCTGTCTAAAGAGATGGGAGCAACCTTCATAGCCCTCATTCTAAAAAAACAGGGTGTAGCGGCCTTGAAGGACTTTCGGCCGATCAGTCTCGTAGGAGGGCCTTACAAGATATTGGCTAAGATCCTTGCCACTCGCCTGAGAGGGGTAATGGGGAAGATCATTTCTAAGAATCAAAACGCCTTCATTTCGGGCAGACGGATCATTGATAGTGCTTTGATTGCATTTGAGTGCCTCGATTCTATACACAAAGCCAAGTCCAAGAGTATTCTTTGCAAATTAGACATAGAGAAGGCCTATGATCACGTGGATTGGGACTTCCTCCAGTATATGCTGCAGAAAATGGGGTTCGGTTTGAAATGGCACGGCTGGATCAAGGAGTGTGTGGGGAAAGCGTTCTTTTCGATTCTCCTCGACGGATCCCCCAAAGGTTTTTTTGCTAGCTCCAAGGGTCTCCGTCAGGGAGACCCTCTCTCCTTTTTTTAATTCCTTATTGTGGGCGAAGCCTTATCCAAGATGCTGCATAAAGGGTTAGGCATTGGAATTATTGGAGGAGTTCAAATAAGAAATATGCCTCCCATATTCCACATTCAGTACGCAGACGACACCCTGCTCTTCTGTGAAGCCAACCTAAATAAGGCGAGCAATCTTCGTACCGTAATTTGTTGTTTTGAAGCGGTCTCAGGGCTAAGAGTTAATCTGGCCAAATCCACTATTTTCGGTGTTGATATGGAAGAATCGAAAGTGTCAGAGTTCGCAGACCTGTTGAACTGCTCCATCGGCTCCCTTCCTACGACGTTCGTAGGCCTTCCTCTATCAGTGGGTACAGACAGAGTCATCGATAGATTCGAGAAGTATCTTGCCTCTTGGAAATGCAAGTATATATCTATAGGGGGTCGTCTAACAATGATTAAGGCTGTTCTCTCCAGTCGGCCGTTATACTACATGTCTCTATTCAAATGTGCAAAATCAGTTCTAGTCAAGCTAGAAAACCTAAGATGTGATTTCCTTTGGTTTGGAAAAGGGGACAAGAAAAATTTCCACCTGGTCGACTGGAACACGGTGTACCTTCATACAAAAGATGGTGGAGCTGGTGTCAGAAAGCTGAAGTGGATGAACCAGGCTCTGCTCGGTAAATGGACCTGGAGGCTCGGGTCCAATCCCGGGGCCTTGTGGAAGACATTGCTTAAATGCAAATACGGTCGATCAGTCGGAGGGTGGTGGACCAAAGATTCAACAGCATACAGAGCGTTGGCCTTATGGAAAGGGGTGTTAGAGATGAAACATGAAGTAATCAATGGGATTCATTTCTCGGTCGGCAATGGGAACAATATCTCCTTTTGGAATGACATTTGGATAGGAGATACCCCCCCTTCAAGTTGCGTTCCCTCTCATCTATCGACTGGCTTCTAATCGGGTCTCTTTAGTTTCAGACAGTTTCTCCATTCTCGGCTCCATGCATGTGTGGGATATTCTGTGTCGTAGAAACCTGCAAGACAATGAAATCTCAGAGCTAGCGGCCCTGTTAGCCCTCCTCAACAGCAGCAATCCAAATCAGAGTGTCCAAGATAGCATCCTATGACATCCGAATAAAAAAGGGGTCTTCTCTGTCAAATCCCTATACAACCGCATCCTCAATTGCTCCCGCGGCTCGGCAGTCCCCTCGGCAGATTTCATGTGGAAATACAAACTCCCGCCAAAGATTGCGGTCTTCACTTGGCTAGTCAATAATAGGAAGGTCCTGACAGTAGATAATCTTAGGAAAAGAGGTGTGTATTCCTAATATCTGTCTTTGCTGCATGGCGGAAGCAGAATCAGTGAACCACCTCTTTATTCACTGCCCCCTTACGCTCCAGTATGGTCAACGGTTTTTTCTTGGTTCAATATTTCTTGGGTCCTTCCCTCCTCTTCCGTCAGTTTGCTTAAAGCCTGGCATGGGGCAGATTTCGATAAATAGAAAATTCAGGTTTGGAGAATGTCTTTAGCGACAATGTGGTGGGCGATTTGGGAAGAGTGTAATGGGAGATGCTTCAAAGGGGAGTCTCATGATGTTGGGTTTATCATTAAGAAGGTTCATTTCTTTATAGAGGAATGGGCCACCCATGCTCCGCAGCCAGGCAGTAGCACTTTGTTTTCATTTCCTTCTATATAGCCGTTTTGGTCTGCTATCTCAGCAGGCCAATCCCTCTTGTATCTTTTCTCTTTTATAAGATTTCGTCGCTTCTCAAAAAAAAAAAAAAAAAAAAAATGATATTTCCACATAAATAACATTTCCTCATTTTTTTTTTTCAATGAATCCACATAGCACTTATAGGAAGGTACTTAATGTTTGAGAACAAACCATGTATATACTTTGGCATTAATACAATTACATAGAACCTAGAAAGAAGTTCAAATGATCGTCTAAAAGAAAAAACCTCTAAGAAACACCAATAGCATGTTTTATTCAGCCTTTAAACTATCAAGTGGCACTGGTAAAGTAGGAAAAGCAAAATTTGAAAAGAAGCCATTTTCTCCGCTTCCACCTTTCCATACAAATTTGTTACGAGGCATACACCTATGAGAAAGGATGAGAGGCTAAACATGGGGCTTACACTGAATTAGAATTCATGCATGAAAATGTCAAAAACCAAACAAAAATGATGTAAAATTTCTGGAAAAAAAAGTTGCATTTAAAGGACTAAAAAATGCCAGATGCAAGGAAATCTGACCTATGGAATCTGGACTCCAATTCAGCTCGAATGGCTGTAGTTAGTGGAACCACAGAACCATCATCATTGCAGAGAATATTTGTGCATCTAGAAATTATACTCTCAGGAGCACCTTTGGAAAACATAATTTCCTGCTGTTTTCGGCTACAGAGTACACTCATCATTTTGCGGTCTCGAGAAAATTCTAAAAGAGAGACCTGCAAAATCATATGGCCTTTCTGCATGAGACAATGACAAAAGACATGCAATGTCTGGGACAGGACAAATGAGATCGCGGAAGGACATATAGTGAATACATGCAGATAAGGAAATAAACTCATTCATAATAGCAGAAAAAAAGGCAAGCCATTGAATGTCAGCAGCACAAATGCAACTATCTCTGAACTACTAAACTCAGTCGACCATATCCACAACATACATTTTATGCATTGACATTTTGACAGAGATTTGTGGTACCAATTCACAGCAAAGAGGTATTTGTGTGTGGTACCAATTCACAGCAAAGAGGTATTTGTGTGTGGTACCAATTCACAGCAAAGAGGTATTTGTGTGTAAAAGCGAGTGAAGAAAGCTAGAGCTCTGGAAGCCAAGAGAGACACCCTCCACTTTCAGAGCTGTGGCCATGAGGATGGGTAACATCAATATTTTGTGTTTTATTTACACAACACAAGGTAGTTTCAGAAGACATGTAAGTTAAACACAGAAAGTACAGAAACGAACTGGCTACAACTTTAAAGATTTGGCAATAGTACGCTATACCTGATCTGCTCTTGAATATTACTTTTAAGTCATCTTTCAGTTACAGTAGACTCATGCCCTAAGTGACTTCATTAAAATCCTAGATTCTTTAATTAAAAAAGCATACAACCAAAGCATCGAAGCGATCAGGCAAATGTAGAATGATCTTGTTTTCAGTACAAACACAAGCATTTCTCCAGAGACAAATACATTGTAGCTGGACCACGAAGTCTTTTATGACTTATATGAAAGCCTCAAATTATACATATCATGTACAATTTATAGAAAAGAAACAATGAAGCATTGATTTTTGCATGAACTACCAAATTCCAAGAACATGTTCCTTTTGTCTTTGATGCACAAATGATTGTACCAGAATAGTGTCACACTTTTCTATCAGGAAAATACAGTTCTACTAAAACACAAAAAGCCAGAAGGCCAACACCATTGTTAGAACTGTCTTTTACTCTCTTTTTAGGAGCATAGAAGTCTTTTGCCCTCTGTTGGTTCTTTTGTAATAACGTCTCCTTTTGGGGGAATTTATTTTATTTTAAAGATTTTAGTGAAAAGAATGAAAGGTTAGTTTCTACTCTACAATGAAAACTAATTACAACCCTAATCTTTTTTCCTCATTCTCTCTTTTTCTCTCTTATCTTTTCTCTGTTTGCTTCATCTTTCCAATCTCTTAAACTTTCGGTGTGAGCATCTATTTCTAAGCTAAAGCAACACAAAGAAGACCTGACCAATCACAAGAGCAATCCTCTCATGTAGTTTGGCAAAAACATCCAATACCAACCACCCAATAGCTAAGAAGATGTATGACTCTTTACACTACTTGGAAGGCCGATTCACGTTGTTGCTGAAAGTACATCTATTCATTTCCTTCCAAATGGCCCATAGGATGGCCATGAAGCATAGTCTCAATAAAGTCATTCTCTTGCAACCTCTAAGAGCTCATCTCCTAGCAGTCACAAGTTGATCAATGGATGGATCCTGGCATCAGCCAAGCAACATTGAGTTGGCTAAGACACCATCCCCAAACAACCATGGCAAAGGAGCAGCACATGAACAAACGATTGACACTTCCAACATTTCTTAAACACATGCAACTTCACTATCCTAATCATTTAAGACTTATCGTAACTAATTGGGGTCAACTACATGAATCCCATTCTGTCATTCCACTCTATCAAGGATCACATCCTGAATTAAACCATAGGTCACAAAATATTTGCTTACAACATCCACCCACGTCCTTTTGGGCCTTTCCTTTGCCATTTTAGAGCCTTCAACTTGAACCAAGACACTCGTAACCAGAGCAATCCTTGGTCTCCATTGCACATGGACAAACCATCAAGTGTACTTCCGCTCATCTTTACCTATTGGTGCTACTCCTAAGTTCTCTTAAACACAATCATTTCTAACTCTATCCTTATCGTTCCACTCATCCATCTCAAAATTTTCATTTCAGCTACACTCATCCTACGAACATGTTCTTCCTTGATTGGCCAACATTTTGTCCCATAAAGAATGGTTGGTCTTATAGCTATCCAACAATATCTCCCCTTTAGTTTGATTGGTATATGGCAATCACATAAAACTCCATAGGCACATCACCGCGTCAACCACCCCACTCTAATTCTATGAGCAACATCCTTCTCAATCTCCCTGCTCTCATGACTTGTTGATCCAAGACATTGAAAATGGTAATTTTTTAGTATGCGCCTAGCAATCTTAAACAATTCTTTGCTTCCACTCCTATTGTTACTGGGGTATACAACATCCATTTGCCATCTAGTTATAAGTGGCTATCTGTTCTAGGCTTATGCAGGACCATTAACCACTTGCTCTAAAAGCTCGAATTGATAAAGCGTGGCGAATTAATTCCTTTATCTCATAGCTCAGGCCCCAAATCCATGGGTTCCACCTCACATGAGCCACCCGCCTCACACGGGCCCCAAATCCATGGGTTCTATGGGCCGCCCACCCCGAGTGTGCCCCTGCATCCCATAGGTCACCCCACTCGAGCCCGGTGTTAAAATGCTCCCGCATTAATCACTCCCGGTGAGGAGTCTCGAACACGAGACATTCCGCTCTGATACCAATTTGATGCAGGATAATTAATGCAGAACCCATAGATTTGGGGCCCACGAGGAGGGTTTGGCTAATGACCTAACCTATGGATTTGGGGCTTGGGCTATGAGATAAAGGGATTAATTTGCCATGCTCTATCAGTTCGAGCTTTTAAAGCAAGTGGTTAATTGTCCCGCATCAAATTGGTATTAGAGCAGCAGGTCTCATGTTCGAGACTCCTCACTGGGGGGTGATTAATTCGGGGGCATTTTCATACCGGGCTCGAGTGGGGTGGCTCGCGGGATGCAGGGGCACACTCGGGGTGGGCGGCCCGCAGAACCCATGGGTTTGGGGCCTATGAGGAGGGTTCGGCCGAGAACCTAACCCATGGATTTGGGGCCTAGGCTTATGAGATAAAGGGATTAATTCGCCATGCTCTATCAGTTCGAGCTTTTAGAGCAAGTGGTTAATTGTCCTGCATCAAATAGGATTCATAAGTTTGACTAGGGGCTGTTCTTACGATTAACCTCCAAAACCAACAGGCGCATCATGAGACAAATCAACGAAAAAATCCCACAGGCATTATTTGATGGATATATGGAGAATGAAACTCTAGAACTTGAAAAAAAAAAAAAAAAGAGGCAAATTAACATCCATGCGATTCCAAATGCAAAATTTGACAAGTGTACCATCGATAATATGTCAAAAAACTTTTAAAAAGCATGAACGTCTGAAACTCCATTGATATCTTCAAGTAGGTGAAACAAAACAAGAGCACCCCATCCAATTTTACAGGGGAATAAAAGCTAAATATTTATGGAAACACAACTAGAAATTCAAGTTTGAGGACATCTGAGATTTTCTGACTAGAAGTGTAAGACTGATTAAGATTTAAAATCGTTGGACATAGTCTAATTGAGATTCCAATTTGCCCATGAGCCAGAAATTTCCCAAAAGTACTCGAGCTTCATTCTTAATGAATAAGGTGTTTTAGTGTCATTTGGTGAGTGCAAGGCACGGTGGCTTTTGCTGGTGGATATCTTCAAAAGACAGTACAATCACATGCTCACACAAGTAGCAGGGTCTTTTGGATCACAGCATCATCTTCCTATATTTGTATAGACTGGAGACCATCATGCAAAAGTAGGAGGTGGGCCTCACTGATCTCTCTCTCTTCTCTCCCCCCCCCCCCCCCCCCCCCCCCCCCGCTTTCCTATGCTTCAAGAATTTTTTTTTTTTTTTTAAGAACACAAACACCTTTTCTTCTCAAGTAAGAATTTCAACTAGACTATTGTACATGCAAGCTTCTCGTTTATATCAGTTCAATAACATGCAACTATGGCTCTAAAACTCCACGGATTGTGTTAAAATGGTGTAGAAGTGTAGATTTCCTGAAGCAGGATAAGTAGACAAAATAAACATGTTGACGTGGTGAAACATAGTATTCAAAGAGGAAAAAGGCTAAGCATATATTTCTAAACAATATTTGAAAGAAGAATTATTATGCACACAGTAATGAAGTCTATCGTGTATAGATATTACATGTCTGTTTATCAAACCATAAAAAATGACAAGAATATGATTTAGGAAATCAATTTCTAGGTGCCATGCCAATAGCTCCAGTTCAACAGATTTAAGCATAGAAGCATTTATAACATGGCGATTGATAAGAAAATGATGCAAGGATTCACTCCATAAGATTAAACAAAAATGCAGGAGATAAAAGAAATTGAAAGAACAACATGCAAAATTAACTGTCCAGTAACATGTATTAGAACAAAACCATCTCCTTGACTAACCATCTTAGTTTTGTGTTACTTGGAACATTGCAGTAAACGGCACAATCAGGGATTAAAAAAAGTCAAAGGCGAACCTTTTTAAACTGGTTCTCCCAATAATGGTTACAGTAAGATGCACGCTCATGTTTGCTCAGCATATTCAGAGCTGAAGGCATGGAATCATAACCGGGAAGACCGACCTGATACATGATAATAAATAAATGAGCTCCCCGCAATCCTTGAACAAATTACCAATCTGTCACAAATGATAAACAAAAATTAACAGTCTCCAGTATTATATATAGTGACAGAATTTTTAGTTGCCTTTTCTGCTAGAACACGGAGGGCAACTTCAGTTGACTCGCCAATTTTGTCATAGTTTCCCTTGTCTGGGTTGTATTGTAAAGTAGATTCATTGCAAAGGGCAGAACACATTGATATGTGTAGAAGACAGGGAAAATGCGCAGGAAATTCAACCTGCAAAACAATAAAAGAACTTAATATGATAATTTAAGTGGCATACTATGAATTCAAACAAAATAAGCAAATGGCATGCTGGTACAAGCAAAAATAGAGGACCTGTATCCTCCACTTTATTTATCACTGATCACCGACAAACAGGATTGCTATTATACACAAATAACGAGACAGTTATGTACAATATCCAAGCAGAACCCATTGCAAACAAATGTCACAAAGGCTACATTGGGAATTTTACTTAAATCTAACTGACTTCTATGAAACGAAGAGATTTCAATAAAAAGACAGCTTTTTTTTTTTTTTTTTTTTTTTTTAATAATGGAGTTCAGGTGAAGAATAAGTATGGGTATTTTTAGGTGCATATTTTAATCAACCTATGTAATATACATTTACATAGTGCCTGCGAGAGTTTTGTGCTCTCATTGAGGTCCCAAGACCAGATAACAGTGTTGTGTCAGGTTGGCAGCAGGATAAAAGGATTCGTGTAGCTGATCCCAATTAGTTGGGATAGTGCTTAGATGAACATGGTCTCTTTTTTTTTTTTTTTTGTGTGTGTGTGTGTGAAACTAAAGAGAGCCAACGAAGAAAGGTTGCGGCCTTTCAAAAGTGAGATTGGATGAGAAGAGAGTGAGAATTGAAGACATTGGGTCACAATCAGCTCCACTTCTACAGTGGAACTACCACATACTTCTGAAGAGATGGTTACTCTTACATAAGAAGAGTATTCAAAGTTGAAAACCTTGCAAAAACAACCCAACTCTGCAGCTTCTATTGTGACTTTTTCCCTTGCAGCCATATTCATGAGTCATGACCTTAGGTATGGCTTATTTAGTGTCCAAGGGTTCTTCTTCATAGGTTATCGACTTTGGAGCATCAGATTATATGACAAGTTTCTCTAGTGCTTTCTCTTCCATTAATACAGCGCAGTGTATTAAATAACACCCGTAGCGTATGCTACGTAGCATAGTGTTGCCGTAGCACTACATAGCATACCCAAATAGCACAAATCCCCTGTAGCATACGCTACAGCTACGTAGCGTGTAGCATAGGTAGTGTACGCTACATTGCACCATTTTTTAAAAGTTCAATATATGTAAAATGGTGTAGAACTCATATTATAAAAAAAATCTTATAATGTAAAATTGAAACCAAAATTGCTTTATTGTTTTTAACTTAAAACGGTGGTGTTTCTTTATTAAAACATGTGTTGAACTCACACCATACAAATAACTTAAAAACTTAAAAGAAAAGAGTTCGAAAGAGGGTTTTGGAAAACCCCTCTTTCAAACACTAGCCTCGGACGCAACTTCTCCTCTACTTCTTTGAATCTACCGATCCAAAAGGCCATTGAAGGGGATTTGTTGGTCAATCATTGGAGCCTGCAAGAAGATCTATTTACTGTATTTTGAAGAACATTGGAGCTTAAACGAAGGAGAAATAAGATTTCCCCCTTTCCACATCTATACCACTACAAAGTTGCAACTTCCAAATTTTTTATTGATTGAATCTCTTCTTCAGCCTACAAGAGGTATGTTCTTGCCCCTTAGTGAGTTCATTTTCATTTAAAATGAATATTTATTAGTTACATCAGGATTTATTTTTTTTTCCTCTTCAAAATGCCAGTTACCATGCCATATTTGTAGGATAGGGTTGGCATTCAATTCTTTTCATTTTTTTTTTCTTTTCTTTTTAGGTGGTGGTATGCATTGGTTTCCATGGTGTTGCCCACGTGGGCCCACTATGGGTTGTTTATGGGTGTGGATATGCATTGTTTTCCATGGTGTGGCACATGCGGGGCCCACTGAGGTGTAAGGGTGGATGTGCATTATTTTGTATGGTGTGGCTCGCATGGGACTGACTAAGGTGTATGGGTGGATTTGCATTGTTTTCTATGGTGAGGCCCATGTGGAGCCCATTAAGGTGTGTGTATAGGCAGATGTGCATTGTTTTTTATGGTGTGACCCAAGTGGTTTTTTAGAAAGTTGTTGATGTGATAATATTTGATTTGGTTTATATATCTGGATTAGCTTTTGATAAATAATAATTAATAACTTGTTTGAACATGCTTATACTTATTTAGGCCTTTTTTTATATTTTTTGCTTTTTTTTTTTTCCTTGCTATTTATCATATATTTTTTTTTCTATTTAAATTAAAAAATAGAAGTATCGTGCAACTTACGCCACACGCTACACTATTTACACTACACGCTACGGAGGTCTAAATGCTACGCATTACGCTACCGCTATTTAAAACACTGGTACAACGTTAACCGGTTCATCCAAAACCTTGGCAGATGCTACCAAGTCCAAAGTGCATGGAATGGGTACTGTTCATCTGAGTTCTTACCTCTCATTATTACATGTTCTCTGTCCCTAAATTTCTTCTAAATTTTCTGTTAGTTAGCAAGCTCACCAAATCTTTTAACTGCTTTGTGACTTTCTGTCCTTCACATTGTGTTTTTCCAAGATCTCGAGATGAAGGAAAAGATTGGTGGAGGGCATGAGCAAGATGGGTTATACTATCTAAACCGTGAAGTTGTTAGTCCTACATCATAGAATGACATCAATGAAACTGCCGTCTTGTTCACAGGTCTGTAAAAGTTCTTAAAAGTGTTATTCCTTTATCATTTGTGTTAGTTTTAGAGTGTGAAATATGTGAACTGAGTAAACATCATCGTATTACATTTGTGTCGTATGTGAGCTGAGTAAACATCATCATGCTACCTTTCCACCACGTGAGGAAAAATGTAATCTAGTTCCTTCTTCTCTAGTACATTCAAATGTTTGGGAACCAACTAAAATTCCTAGTGGGACAAGGCATAAGTACTTTGTTACATTCATTGATAATTTTTCCTATACAACTGGATTTAATTAATAAAAGAATGATATGAATTATACTCTATTTTAAAGACATTTCACATTGAGGTACAAAATCAATTTAATTTAAAGGTGTCGGTGTGTGTCTTTCTCTGAAATAGGTATATTGTATCAAACATTGTGCATTCATACCCCACAACAAAATGTAGTAAAATGGAAAATATTGTTACTTGCTTGACGTAACTTGAGCCTTTAATATATTCCTGAAAGTTTTTGGAGTGATGCGGTTCATACAACATGCTTCCCGATAAATTGAATGCCCTCAACGATTTTAATAAGTAAATCACCTCATGACATCTTAATTCTAGACACTTCATCATTCTCTTTACCTCGCAGTCTTTGGATGTGTATGTTTTGTTCACCAGTTGGAATTAGGCCATGATAAATTAGATCATAGAGGCATCAAATGTGTTTTTCTCGAATACTCTCAAACACAAAGAGGTTATCATTGCTACAACCCTTCACTTGAGAGACAATATGTGTGCACAAATGTCACTTTTATCGAGTCCACTCTGTTCTTCTCAAATGACAATAAATCTCCTAACATAGGAGATGTCCTTATACTTGTTGTATCTGATGAAGAAACGGTTCCATCTCCTTCCACTATACCTCGGTTGAAAATCTACTCGCATAAAAAATGGACAAACAGTATAGCCACTTAGGACGTGCCATCTACCTTATCTTCTTTGAGCCTTGTGATCCAACGAAGTCTCCAGATAGGTCTACATATAAGAAACATGTTATTGGTTGCATAAGAGTGTACACCGTTAAATTCAAGCCTGGCGGTATACTTAAATGGTTAAAGGCTTGCTTAGCGGCTAAGGGATATACTCAGACACTTGGTGTTGATTATACCAAAACATTCTCTCAAGTTGCCAAGTTGAATTCTATTCGTGTCAGTCTCTATGGCTATTAATCATGATTGGCCCTCTTCCAACTAGATGTTAAAAGTGCATTTCTTTATGGTGATCTTACAGAATAGGTATACATGGAGCACCCACATGGATTCATTGCTCAAGGGGAGTCTAATAAGATGTGTAAATTGTGAAAGGTGATTTATGGTCTAAAGCAGTCACCACATGCATGGTTTGATAAATTTAGTAAATTTGTATCGAACCACGGCTTTGTTTGAAACCATGCATATCGTTGTCTCCATACAGAGAGGCATGTCAGACCTTATTGTGTCATTAGTATATGTTGTCGATATTGTTGTTATAGGAAGTGATGGTATGGGAATAAAGGAGATGAAGTATCTACAAAGACACTTTCTCATAAGAGATTTGGGACATCTTCAATGCTTCCTAGGTATAGAAGTTGCTAGATCAAATGAAGGAATTAATCTATCTCAACGAAAATAAGCTTCGGATTTACTCATAGAGATTGGTCTATGGTGATCCGAATCACAAGCTTACTAGTTGATGCAGACCCACGACCCACCTAAGTCCACTATATGATTCAACAAGGCGTAAGCCCATAGCACACCATAGGCCTAAAATGTGCTAATTTTTTTTTTTACAAATTTGGGGGCCTAAAATCAAGGATTATAATTTATTATTTTTTGGAGATGTGGGGGACTATTTAAAGATGTGATGAAGGAATAAGTGATATGATTGAAGATATGGGTTGGATTTAGAAATTTAATTGCTTTCCATGTTTGCATTTCATTAGGCATTTGTCAGATGAAGAAAGATTATATTAGTTTGTAATAAATTATGATTGATTCTCTTCATTGTAGAGATTTCAATTAAGGATTCCTTTAGGATCTATAAAAGGGGGTGGTGGTGTAGGAGTGAGCAATTTCGAATATTTTTCTAAGTGGGGTTTTTCTTTTAAGTTTTATAAGAGAAAATGTTGATATCAATAAAAGTTTTCTCCCTCTCTACTCCATTATTCTTATGAGTTCTCATTAACTCGACAACCGGGTTGTGCCACTCGTGATCAAGGGGAGATACTTGAAGACCCAGTGAGGTATAGAAGATTGGTTAGTAAACTCATCTACAATGTTCGAAATATCGGTATCGTGTTACATATCACATTCTTGGGATACGGATACGTATCGGTTATCGCATGGGATATATCGGTTGTATCGTGTAATGAATCACTATTGTTAGAAACATGGGGAAACATTGGGAAATTGGTTGAATTTTTTGGTGATTGTTAAAAAAGACATCAATACACTTATAAATCAAAACATTACAAAAAACAAGTACACATAATAGGTTTTCTTTGTGTGGGGTCCTAATATATGTGTTGTCTATCTGAATTGATGCAAGTATGTTCAATGTCTATTCATATATTTTTATGTAAGAAGACGTGTGGAAACACAAGCAATACATTCAAAAGCAAAAGAAGAATCACTAGATTATGTTACATACATGTTTGATTTGATTTTTGGACACAGATTACAAATGATTTACAATAAATTGGGAAATTATGATTTTTTTCAATTTTCCGCAACTCAGCCCATCTCCTCCAAATCTCGAAATTGAAGCTCCCAATCCATGATTTTTCATGCAAAACATGAAAAATCACGGATTTGTAACAATTCGACATTAATTTAACATGATTTACAGAAAATAAAAGGATCAAAATTTGAAAATGCTCACCAGATCGAACATTTGGGATATATCGCACTACTTGTGCGTTTCGTATCGCACTGGTGGGATACAAGATATATCGTGGGATATATCGGCCGATATCGTCGATATTTAAAACACTGCTCATCTATTTAACCATCACCCAGCTAGATATTTCTTATGCTGTGAGTATGGTGAGCCAATTTATGAGCTCTCTCCAAGGGTATTGCACATGGATGCAACCGTTCGAATTCTGTGATACCTTAAAAGGGCACCAGGTCAAGAATTATGTATAGACGAAACAATCATCAAGTCATAAGATATTCTAATGTAGACCGGATCAACCCTTTGGAAGACAAGTGATCTACTATTGGATATTGTAGGTTTGTGGGAAGAAATCTCCAAGGGTATTGCACATGGATGCAACCGTTCGAATTCTGTGATACCTTAAAAGGGCACCAGGTCAAGAATTATGTATAGACGAAACAATCATCAAGTCATAAGATATTCTAATGTAGACTGGATCAACCCTTTGGAAGACAAGTGATCTACTATTGGATATTGTAGGTTTGTGGGAAGAAATCTCGTCACATGGAAAAGTAAGAAGTAGAGTATTGTTGCCCGATAAAATAGTGAAGTAGAATATAAAGCAATGGCTCATACTACCTGTGAGTTAGTGTTGATCAAGAAACTACTACAAGATATAGGGTTTATGGTGAATCTACCGATACAGTTGTTTTGCGATAACCAGGTTGCATCCCATATTGCAAATAATCCAGTCTACCATGAAAGAATTAAACATATTGAGGTAGATTGCCACTTAATACACGAGAAGGTCCTTGATGACGAAATCTTTACACCACATGTCCAGTCATATGATCACTTGTAGATGTATTCACCAAAGCTTTTGCTCACAGGTCTACACAAATATATTGCAAGCTTGGCATCGACAATATCCATGCTCTAGCTCAAGGGGAGTGTTAATATACAAAATATATATATATTTTTTTGAAGACACAGGGTGTCCCCACCTCATTTTTGAAGTGAGACTAATCCCCGCGAATACACGCAATCACCCACAACCACGTGTATCGGGTAAAGCCAAGGAGGGGAATCAAACCCTCACCTATACGGAGCAAACCTACGGTGAAGACCATTCGCCCATAATATGTGGATGTGCCCCGTATAGTTGTACGGCCCACTTAAGTGGCGGATATAGGCCTAACCCTTCTCTTATCTCTCTATTTAGATTGATCCCCCCCCCCCCCCCCCCCGCACTGGAGAAATAAATGAAGAGAAGGGCTAATATGAAGGGCAAGTTTGGCACCTCTACTCTAATCTAATAAGAGCTTTTTCAAATAAGAGCTATTCTTTTTGGATGTACCACAAACAAAGCTCCTTCTCTTAGGGGCTCTCCCCTATCACTCGAAATTCGTTGGGAGGGAAGCAACCCTTTCTTTACGTACTATTTTGCCTATCGACCCGAATGAATCAGTCGATCCACATTATATAGAAAGATCACTCATGCAGAAGTGTAGGGAACGAACGGAGCGCGGATGCGCGAAGTGAGAACTAGCAATGCACGTTGGGAATTTGGACCCCTCGACGTGGGACCAACCAAATGGAAGAAGGTGAGAGGGATTGCCCCGAAGCAATAGCAAGAGCTAACCTAAGTGTGCAAGCACACAACTATAGCAAGAGCTTTCCACAGAAGCTATGGTCATTTGACTAACACCATTGCCGAGGCCCAAGCCATGCTAGATGGCATAAAGATATGCTACAACCTGGGACTTTCTAACATCATCGTGGAGACGGACTCGATGATCATAGTCAAATTAGTTAAGGATCCTTTTTGCCCATGCTCTTGGCAAATTTGGTACAACTTGGGTGAGATTCAGTTCCTTTGGCGACCCCTTAACCTCAAATTCAACCACATTCATCGAGAAGGTAATTCGGTAGCTGACGCCTTAGCCAGAATGGCTAGCGAGGGATGCCCAAATAGATTGTATGACTCCCGAGCATCCCTTCCGAGACAAGTGCGAGGTAACCTTGTTACTGATAATTTGGGCATTGGGAACATTCGAGTTACGTAGTGGGGGCCATTTTGTTTTTCCTTTTCTTGGACAACTATTGTGCAGATAGAGTTATACGATGGGTGCGGTCCGCCTTTTTTGTCAGGACCCTCCTGAATGATTGTAAATTCCCTCATGAAATGAAATAGCTGTTTTTGAAAAAAAAAAAAAAAAGTTTGAAAAAAAAAAAAGAAAAAGAAAAAGAAAAAAGAAAAAAAAAGAGCTATTCTAATAAGCTCATTTATTCTAACTCTTGTTTTCGATAAGCTTGTTCGGTAAAATTACTTTTTCAAAACTGAAAAAGCTCTTATTTGAAGTAAGAACATTTGCTAAAATGTTCAAATAAAAGCTTTTTTTAGGGGTAGTTGATGTCATTTTTAAAAATTACAACTACATACTATAAGAGCAATTCAGACAGTTGTTTTGGTGGATCTCACCATAGATGGATCGTGCCCCAAATGGAAAAAGAATGGATGGCTACAATCTTCATGTTTTAAGACATTTGGACCATCCATTATGTTATGTGGGACATTAGATGTGGATCATCCATCATATGGAGCCTACCTTTCACGTGGACCGTCCATCGTGTGGGCCAAACCTTCAAAGTGGGCAGTCCATGCGAGGCCTGTCTTGGATGTGGACCAATCATCATTGGGGGCTGAACTTTGACGTGGACCAGTCATCATTGGGGGCTGAACTTTGACGTGGACCATCCATTATGTGGAGCCCACCTTGATGTAGGTTATCCATCATGTGAGGCCAACCATCCATCGTGTGGGGCTCACCTTCTATGCAGATCATCCATCATGTTGGGCCACTTTAGATATGGGTCATCCATCATGCGAAACCTTGGACGTGGACTATCCATTAGGTGGGGCCCACTTGATGTGGACTGTCCATCACAAGAGGCCACACTTTGATGTGGGCCATCCATCATGTGAGGCCACCTCCGTCCATTACATGGACCCACCTTGATGCGGACCATTCATTATGTGGGGCCCCACCTTCAATATGTCTCATTCATCATGTGGGCCTACCTTCAATGTCCACCATCCATCATGTGGGTCCCACCTTTGATGTGGACCATCCATCAGGTGAGGCCCACTTGATGTGGATGGTCCGTCATGCTGAGCCACACTTTGATGTGGGCCATCCATCATGTGGGCCCACCTTTGATGTGAACCATGCATTATGTGGGCCCACCTTTAATGTCTACCATCCCTCATGTGGGTCCAACTTTTTCAGTGGACCGTCCATCATGTGGGGCCCATTTGATGTTGATAGTCCATCATGTGGGACCTACCTTTGATATGAACAATGCATTATGTGGGCCAACCTTGATGTGCACCATTCATCATGTGGGGCCCAACCTTCAATATGGGTCGTTCATCATGTGGGCCTACCTTTGATGTAAACCTTCCATCATGTGGGTCCCACCTTTGATGTAGACCATCCATCAGGTGGGGCCCGCTTGATGTGGATCATCCATCAAGTGGGGCCACACTTTGACATGGGCCATCCATCATATGGGGCCCACCTATGATGTGACCGTGCATTATGTGGGCCCACCTTGATGTGGGGCATTCATCATGTGGGCCCCCACCTTTAATACGAGTTGTTCGTCATGTGGGCCTACTTTAGAGAGATTGTGAAGGAAAGAGAAGAGGGCAAGATGAGAACTACTTAAAAAGTTTACAGACAAACTTGTCCTACAAGTAGCAAAAAATGTCTCCCCGCTTAAGCCAAATAAGCACTTAAAAGAAGAAAAAGAAGATCTCCCCATCACTTATTTTTTTATAGTTTTTTGCTAGTTTCTAAAATGTTAAGTGGTAAAATTAGGGCTTTACCAAACGGTCTCTGTTAAAAATAAGAGATTTTTTTATATATAGAATAAGTGAATAAGCTCTTATTAATAGAGATGCCAAATGGCCCCGAAGAAAAAGAAATATGATTTAATGGAAAAGATGAAAGAAATAAAGGGTTTGTACTTTGTATGAACAACTAAAAACAAAGACAATGAACTTAGAGAAAGAAGGGAAGATTAACAAAAAGAACAATTAAGAGTAGATTTTATGTTTGTAGGACCCTTCATAGATTGGAGAATCAACAATAAGTTGTTTGGAAAATTATTCAACACACCTGTGTATGAGTCTCAGTTTTCTCAAATAATATAGTTTTTCGGTCAAGAAGGCTTCATCATGGATCATTTGGCTATTTCTTCTCTTCATGTTCCTATCAAAATAGTGAAGGTGAAAAAACAATTATGGTGAAGTAAGCCAATTATGGGTTTTTCTGAAGTTAAATGTGGGTGGTGCTTCAAATGTAATTTGGGTCCAACGTCAAGCAAGGGAATTATAACAAATTCAAAATATGATTGTGTTCTTGCTTTCAGAATTTTTTATGGGACATGCACTAATCTCTGTGGAATTATGTGCTCTTAAAGATGGGTTGATTCAATGTAGGTGGTTCAGATCTATCTGATTTGTGTCAAGGTTGATTCAACGATCATTGTCACCATGCTTAGTAATATCAACAAATCAGTCTCATGGTTGGTTTGGTATGTATGGCTAATTTCAATGAGCCCTTAAGGGAGGAGCTTAATGCTTCAGTTTCTCATATTTATAGGGAAGCTAATGGTGTTATTGATGCTCCTGCTAATCTATCTTGTGAATATGATCGGAATTTTTCCTTTCAAGGCAATGCATATCTTCGAAATGTTTTTTCATCTTTATGTTCATACAAGACTCACCTTCCTAGTCTTTGTATTAGATGATATTATTAGTAGGATTTTCATGAATAGAGGAAAGGTTATTGTCCTCCCTATTTCTTTTACAAATTTTTGGTTTAATCAAATAAATTGTCAAGTGGTGATCACCCACCTTTTGCAGAAAAAAAGGTACCATGGCACTTCTCCATCCGTCTAGCAATTTCTTCAATCTTACAATCTTGTTGAACAACTTTTTCAACTAAAATAAACCAATATCTCTTGGACATTTCCAAAACTCATTTGGTCCTGGGGCCTTTACCATCTTCATCTTTCTCAAAGTTACTTAAACTTCAGATATCCTAATCCTATGAAAGCATTTATTGTCTTTGGCCTCAGTTGAGTTTCTGATTCTGTTGCAGGACAATTAACCACTTGCTCTAAAAGCTTAAACTAATACAGCATGACGAATTAATCCATTTATCTCATAGCCCAGGCCCCACATCTACGGGTTAGGTCCTCGGCCGAACCCTCCTCATGGGCCCCAAATCACATGGGCTTCGCCCCACACGGGTCGCCCACCCTGAGTGTGCCCCCGCATCCCACAGGCCATCCCACTTGAGCACGACGTGAAAATGCCCTTGCATTAATCACCCTCGGTGAGGAGTCTCGAACGCTAGACCTCTCGTTCTGATACCAATTTGACGCAGGACAATTAACCACTTGCTCTACAAGCTCGAACTAATAGAGCATGGCAAATTAATCCCTTAATCTCATAGCCCAGGCCCCACATCCATGGGTTAGGTCATCGGCCGAACCCTCCTCGTGGGCCCAAAATCACATTGGTTCCACCTCACACGAACCACCCACCTCACACGGGTGGCCCACCACGAGTGTGCCCTCGCATCCCACAAGCCACCCCACTCGAGCCCGGTGTGAAAATGCCCTTGCATTAGATTCCTTCTGTCTCTAAGCTCTTGAAGTGGTCGTCGTTTAATGAATAATGGAAATAGATTCTCCAAATTTCATTGATTATCTTTAAACAATCCCTCTGGTTATCACTCTTTGAGGTATCAAACATGGTCTAAGTCCGACACTTCCTCACTCGCATTTTTTCAAGTTCGAGTACATCTTTCTCACCTTCACTTGCACCCAATAGGTCATGCAGATCATTAGGTGCCTTAAGTTTAGCCTCACTTCCCACTTAGCGTTATTTATGGTGCTTCTATATTCTTCTCAATTTTGTTCTCAATTCTGGGGCCTTGAAACATGCTTGCTTCCTGCTGACAAACTTTTAGACCTCATCATTCCAACACCAAGTTTCCTTATGCGAGTAGCTTTTCCCTCTAGATACTCAAAACTTCTCTTGCCACTTTCCCCAATGCACTCAGCCATCTCATTCTATATAACATTAATTTTTTCCATCAACATTCCACTTCGGATGCAGTTTACATCATTTAGAAAAATAACAATAAAAGAAAGGGAAAAGTGAGTTAAAAGGTGAAATAAACATATAAGCAATTAATAAACCACAAACATTATCCTAAAAAAAAAAATAATAACCCACAAACATTTCACATGAGTGAATTTGTTAAAGCAACATTCAAGAGAGTTTCCAAAACTTCCTAAATAATTGGACAGGTAACAACTGTTCTGGTAGAAAGTCAAATTAAGAGCACACAAAATGCCATCAAACCCTTCTTTATTAATGACAAAACTCTAATACCTGAATTCCCTCAGCATCAAAAATTCTGCCTTCCGGTGCATATGTTGTTCCACTAACAGTGTACTCGGTGGTGATAGTACCATGGTGTGGGGAACGAACCACACAGATCTGGAAAGGTCAGGTAGCACAAAATATCACAGGACATAATAGTGAGAGAAATTTTACTGTTGTACTAGGAGAAATGAGCATAAAGTGATCATGCCTGGATGTGGCATGTATCACAGTAGAATTTTCATTATCATGTGCACAACTTGATCAAAAATAGCTTTTAGAATTAAGAAACTTCATTGACACAGTTATCAAGTTATTCTTACAGTCCACAAAAGAACAATGCATACTTGCAACATATATAAGAATGACCTTGATCTGTTTGGCTACAAGCAGTCAGAGAAAACAAGCATAGAAGTGATAGTTTAACATATTATACCAAACCAAGCCAACTTGGTAATGGTGGAGAGAATGAGAGTCACACCCCGAAATCAGAGTGCATCAGAAGACTCAGAATAAGTCAGACCAAGTCAGAGTGAGTCAGGCTGGTCGTACCAGTTCCAGTCTCAGGGTGAGCACTCCAAGACCGCCATGAAATAAACAGCAGCAAAGAAACTGAATAAAAACTACATGCTGTAAAAATATATGTTGAAAATTTTGCACCAAGAATTCAGCTTGCGTATGGAAAAGAATTTGTCCGATAGGTTATCTTTTGTTTCCCCAAATGCATTTAGACTCTGACTTGATACCATTAACCCAGTGTAATGGGATATTTAACATGTAAAGAGCCATAATTTCCAAACGAAAAACCTCAGACTTCTTCAAAGTCGTGTTGTTTTGTGAAGAGGCAGCATATAAATTTCCAATATATTATTAGTACATGTACAATGTGAAAAGAAATAACAAGTACAACTCTACTTCATCTATAAGAAAAATGTACGTGAGCAGGTAAACTGCAGGAAGTATGACCAAACATCCAATATTGTGAGGAAATCACCTTTGACACAGACATCATGTTTGTCGTGAGTGTACCAGTTTTGTCACTGCAAATTACAGTAGTGCAGCCCAGGGTCTCCACCGATGGTAAAGACCTTACAATAGCATTCATTCGTGCCATTCTTTTTGTCCCAAGAGCCAAACACCTAATTGAATAATGGAAACGTCAATTCTGAACATATAAAACCATGAAAATGTCAATTATAATCCAATAAAATTGCAATTCTGCTATAACATACAAACCGTGATCCACTGACCACAAAAAAGGAGTTCATATTTGTCACTAAGGGCAGTTTTTAACTATAGCCCAAAATGTCATAGATGCTTAGAGAAGAGACAAATAATTCCCCTTAATTAACATATGCCTAATTTTAGTCAGAATACATTTATATTAGACAAATTGCTGATTCTGAATGTGCATATCAATTTGTTTCAGGAAATACCCAGACATGATAAGCATATTGTTTGAAGACATAAAGGTCACTACTATTAAATCTGAAGGTGTTATGTGATAAGCACAAGACTTTTCTGTGATACTTTCACCATGACCAAGTAAAAACTGATTTTTCTGTACTGGAAATTGAACACGTTGACAGGATAGTTGTTGATTTCAAGTATGGTAGGATTTGACAATTCCACAAATAAAGGATCACGAGAATTTTTGAAAGACTCAAAGATATTGAAAAACTAAATACACTCTTTTATGTATAACCACTCTGAAATGCATTCTAAATGAGATTTGTCCAATTCTATTGTTATTTTCTTATCGGTTTCTTTTTTATTAATGGATTGAAATCCACGTGGGCCTATTGGTCTTGCACTTGTCAATGGATTTCAACCAACCCAATGTCAAGATTTCCCTCAAGAAGAGAGCCATGGTGATGACATTTCAGGAAAAAGAAAAGGAAACAACTTTTTGCTGCCAAATAAAAACATATCACAAGGTCTTGGTATCGATCCCTAGTGGGGATAGCTAACAGTGAAGTGTCAACTGACAGTGGGGTGTACTAACAAGCTAACAAAAAAAAAAAAAAAAAAAAACTTTTTGCTGCCAAATCCAGCACACGAAAGATACTAGTTACAAGTATTTGGTCTTGGGAATTACAATCACATTAGCATTCATAGGTGATATTGAAAGTAGCACCTACTAGAAGGATCAATAATTGACAGTTCAAACATATGGTAATATATTATGCCCCACAACAGAGTTTAAGTCATTCTATGCAGTAATGCTTTGTATAGCTTAAAAAGATAAATACTTCCCACACACCATCTCTCATGAGATCAGTTTATTGTGGTATATGATTAGCAATTTCAGGTGGTTAAATTTGGAAGAAACATAAAATAACGAAGTTTGTATTTTGACCAAAGAAATTTCCACTGAGAAGTGGTTAAATTCTGTTCCAGTACACAGTAATCTTCTCTATGATGTCATTGAAACATATGAAAATCACAGCAAATTGAGTGCAAAACAAGTCATCACCTACCCAAGGAATACTTTTAGAGATGAACTGATGCTCCAAATAAATAACTTGGAAATCAAAAGGAAATCACCACGATGATAACCAAGTCCTTCTTGGGTTTTTTTCCAGGTTTTGTTGCAAGAAGATGTCTTGTGGTTCGTATATAGAAGTTCATGTACAATGCAGCTCTTTCCATAAAATGAACTCGTACAAGAATAAGGGCATGCATGTGGGCAACTGAACAAAACCCAGCATGGTCGAAAAACTTGTAATCTTCCAGAAAACAAATAATAAGTGACCCTACCATGTTGGAGAAATTGTGCATGGTGTCTTGGACTCCATTCCCCTGTAAGTGTTGCAGTGGACATTTTCAGCATTTAAATTTCAAAATAACCCTCTTTGACTAGGCTTAGGTTAAGGGGATATAAGTGAGTCAGTGACTCTACCATCTTGGAGGTATTGTGAGGAGTCTTGGACTTTGTTTCCATGTACTGTTGCCATGGGCATTTTCAGCATTTAAAATATCGAAAGTACCCCTTTTGACTAGGATTAGGTTAAGGGCAATGTTTTAAATATCGACGATATCAACCGATATATCCCATGATATATCCTGTATCCTACTTGTGCGATACGAAACACACAAGTAGTGAGATATTTCCCACATGTTCGATCCGATAAGCATTTTTTTTTTTTCAATCATTTTTTTTTTTCCTGTAAATCATGTTAAATCAATGTCAAATTGTTACAAGTCCAAGATTTTTCATGTTTTGCATGGCATGAAAAATCATGGATTGGGAACTTCGATTTTGAGATTTGGAAGAGAAGAACCGAGTTGCAGATATTTTTAAAAAAATCAAAATCAAACATGTATGTAACTTAATCTAGTGATTCTTCTTTTGCTTTTGAATGTATTGCTTGTGTTTCCACATGTCTTCTTACATTTATAAATTATATGAATAGACTTTAAATATACTTGCATCAATTTAGTTAGACAACACATATACTAGGACCCCATACAAAGAAAACTTATTATGTGAACCTGTTTTTTGTAATGTTTTGATTAGTAAGTGTATTGATGTCTTCTCACTGAAATTTTGTTGAAAAATTCAACCAATTTCCAATGTTCCCCCATGTTTCCAACAACAACGATACATTACGCAATACAACCAATATATCCCATGTGATAACCGATACGTATCTGTATCCCAAGGGTGAGATATGTAACGCGATACCAATATTTCGAACATTGATTAAGGGGATGTAAAACCTTTAGAGGTGATTTTGGTTTGTACACCATACTTCACCACATGGTGGAACCCCCCAATCTTCTCACATGGATGTGATCACGCATCTCAACAAACCACATAAATCTCTGGTTTCATGTCAAGGTCTTTTCTTTCCAAGTACTTTTTCTCAATTTTCCATCATGATCTATTGATCCTACTGTAGTTTCTATTAATCTTCCATCCATGACGAGAACAGATTGATAACTGTCCAGCCTTACCTGCAGTCATCAAAAAGTTGAACAAAGGAACGTTGTCTGCTCATCAACTTTAAACTTGCTCCACTGCAATCTCTCAATAAAGCAGTTGCCCAAAAGAGGACCTGGTTTCAGTTTTTCGGATTTTAGTAAGGTTTCTATTACATGCTACAATCAGTGTTCAGTGTATTGATATCGTTGCATGTACTGAAACATGTACAATATTGCTGATATTATTCCTGATGCTTGGAAAAACATCAATGCCAGAAACATTAGGAAAAAGGTGAAAATTTTCATTGAAACTTGTTGCAAAGAAATTGTCGGGAGAAAGATCCCTTCTCGACTACACGCATAACAATATTTAAATTAAAAGAAAGCGGTTAAAAAATATGCAAACCACAACACAAATTCATGTGGTTCCCTTTCGGTACATCCATGGATTCACACCAATCCATTATGCTCGAAGGCAAAAAACGAAGAAGCAACTCTCAATACAATGACGACTCTCTCCCTCTCACAACAGAATATATATTACCCCAACCGAATTATGGTTCACATAAAACACCATATGAAATTACAAAATTGCCCTCTAGACTGATGGCACCCCCTCCCCCAAAGCAAGGGGTGTTACCCCCCCTGCGATCCCTAGTGAGCTTAGTACGGAGATCGACCCACGAAAGTGATTGCTGGATCAATAGTACACCTTTTATGATCAGGCTCCATAGATCTTAACAATTTCCCACTTGGAAACTGATCACAAGCAACTTCCATTGAATTTGTTGCATCTACAAAGCAGAGAACTCACCACACCAGTTTTCCTCCATTATGAGAATGCTTGAGTTCCAGGCCACAACTATGGCGAGGATCGCTCCACCTGACCACCAACCACCTACGGCCTCATCTGCATTGCACGACACATCGATCCCTCAACTGGTACATCATCGGACCACCAAGGATATGTGCCATCTTCCCCGTTTTTACTAGAGAGACATGAACGCTGTCGAAGCTTCTCCCAACACTTCTAGATCTCCCCCCATCTGCAGGGTGCCTCTCTTTCCACCTTCAACAAAAGATAGACCTTGCTCACCCGGAGATTGACAAAAACCCTTGCTTACATGCCCTTCGCCCAAAGATGTTGCAACCACTCCCCAGAATCCCCTTCCCTTTGATTTTCCTTTCCAAGCATCTTTCTCTGTCTTCATCATTGCCACACTCGACACTTCCTTTCTCCTTCTCCCGCTGCAGACTAGCATTAGACCTTCGCCCGCTCCCACTACTTTCACCCCTTGCTGCAGATTTACCTCTGTAGATCACCTTCCATCTCCCAACTAATCTTCCTCTCGGCCCTTTGTATTGGTTCTCTACTTGACGAGATTGACAGGATTCTCTCAATGTTCTCAACTCCAACGTATGGGTTCTCAAATGGAAAGTTCGTCAAGATTCTTTCCCATTCTTGAAGCTCTACAAACTCAAATCTCGCTAGCAGGAGCAACACCTAGGTGGAAGGCTTGAACAAATAAGCTCTAACCTCTATAAAGCATACAACATACACCAAGGGAATTGATCATGTATGCACAATTAATTCATTTATAACTGTAACGTCTTGGAAAAATCCGTACAAAGACCCGAGTACCACCACAGGCAGAAATCACTTAGGACTAAATCCTTTAGAAATTATACGAAATTAACTAAGTGTTAAACTAGATTAGCTGTGAAATTAGCTTGAACCACTTTAAATACGAACTGCAAGCCCCAAAACTTGTAGAATCATTAACGCTACATTACCTTGAAATCTAGGATCAATCTCTAAACCCAGTTGCTCTTGGGAGCACATTGAAACTCCGTATCGGACCTGGACCACGCGTCGAAAGTCTGATTACCGCGAAACTATACACTTATGACCACTTTACTAGCTTGACAACCATCTCGGAAATCAAATCCAGATAGTATCTAGAAGCACACAACTTGAGCCCGGAGCGAAGTGTGTGAGAAACGCGAATACCTTTAGAAATTGAACTCAGATTTAAGTGATTTGGGTTGTTCGCTTGCAGGCCAAATCTAAGCTTTCAGACCATCGGAATCTGACCCAATTACACCCTCGGATCAGGGGAAATTTCCAACACATGTTAGTGTACTTGTCGCCCTGATCGAGCGACAATGACCGTTGAACTAAAACTGGTCCTCTGCGGTCGATCTGTAAATCCAATCGGACCGAAACTTTAACTCGACCTAGATCCAATGTTAGGGAGCTTAAGTCCGACCGCATGCAGAAAAGGGGCCTTCGGAAGTGTTCCGTTGGATCGAAACTGTCGCCCTTTGGCTATAACCCAAGTATACCTTGGCCATGGGGCCATTTCCATCAGTCCTGGGCCTATATAAGCCCCTTAAACCATCTCTCTCTCATTCCATACGAATTGGAAAACCCTAAGAGAGAGAAGAGAGAAAAGAGAAGGAAAGCGAGAGTAAGAGAGAGAGAGGCTGAGGGTTTGTTGTAGGGATTCATCCCTGCAGCTCCACGGGCTGAATCAGCCTTTTTAAATCGCTATCCCGGCGATTTCGACTCCGTTCTTGGGTAAGAAATCCTAACCCTAATCTGTTTTAGGGTTTCAAATAGTGTAAGTGATGAAATAGCTAACCTATTTCATGCTATAGGTGGTCGTCGTGCCGTAGAGGAAGACTTGACATACAAACTGAGTTCGATACTTGTTTATCGGCGAAAGGTGCGGACTATAAATGTTTAGGTTATGGTTTTCAAGGCTTTCAATGTCAGTAATGATTTATGACTGGCTTGATTGCTATCACGTGTGCTTAGATACGAGGGTTTCCGTGTATTATGTACATATATAAACTATGTTGATTTATAATGCATTCCATGTGTTTGTTGAAATGTGTGAATGAGTATGAAATTGTGATTTATGCTTGCCATATTTATTGACTGAGAATTCATGATTGTTGTACGTATGGTGAACCCTTGTAAAGGGATTTGCTATAATACCTATTATAACTACCTTACTACATGTATATGATATGTGTAGCCTAAGTGTTTGATAAAATGCCTGAATGTGAAAATGCTTGTTTAAATGCATGAAATGAGGGTGTTGAGATAGGATTCTCAATTCCCTTAACTATGGTTATAGTATCCTTTAAATAACCTATCCTACTACTATGTGTTGTATAGATGAAATGTCTATGTATGATAATATGTGTAGTATGTGTTTGTTAAATTGCTCAAGTAAGATTTATATCTGATTTCAGTTGTCACATGCTGTTTTGGATTACTTGATGTGAATGCTGTTGTTTGGAATGTGATTGGGGCTACTATGTAGTCCAGACAATCGGTAAATGTCTGTGAACGGTGGTTGAACTGCTTAACCACGACAGACACGCCCGATGAATCTGAATCGTACGCTGTTTGTCGGCAGTGGTTAGGCCACACGGAGTACTTACACGCTCTATGTCGATCGGCTCGACGTATGCTCGTATCAGTCGAGCTTGTCAAGGAACCCAATTGACCCAATGTATGTTCACCATGTATGGACGCTAATGTTTGAATCTAAGGTACCAACTTACCAGTGCAAAACTCGTTAACCTTAGTACCTCGATCCGCTAAGACTCATGAGCCGAACATGGTGGAATGAGACACCGTGGTCGAGCTGTCGGCCTACGCCAGGGTGACGAGCCCACCCGTAGTAACCAATGAGCAACCTAAGCTCGTGAGCCGAATACGGTGGTATGGGACACTGTATTCGAGCTGTCAGCCTACGACTAGGTGACGAGCCATTCGTAGTGACCTCGAGCATACTTTAAGACTGCACTGAGGCGACGAGCTTTTCCGTAGCAACTAGAGTATAAGCTAGGCCTGCATTGAGGTGACAAGCCCTTTGTAGCAACCTGGAACCGCAACATTGTATGAGACTAGCTAGGACTGACGACCCTAGAATGGATCATTGTTTGGGAAATGATATAAGGGAGGTACCTTAGCTTTCTAATCCTGCTATATGAAAAAGTCTAATAAGAACTCGGTAATTACGCTCATGCACCACATTGCATGTGCCTTTAGCATTGGTGTTGAGCACAGAGGAAGGGGTGCATGCTGCGACCGTAAGAGGAAGATCGCAGAGGGAGTGCAGGCGAGGGCATGCATCATTAATACATATCATGTTTGCATTAACCAGAGTACTTAGGGATGTTTGATTGTATTGCTTTATCGTTACTGCTTGATTGAATTGATAACATGTTAACCTTTGCCTTATAGCTCCACTGAGTTGATCAATCACTCCCACGTTCTAGGATGGTGTTTTAAACACCAACCAGACCCTGTCTTAAATGCAGATTCTGGCGCGACGTATGAGGCCGAGCCAGACTTCTGTGACAATGAGGAGGAGTTCTCATACATGCAGTTATCAGGCAGGTTTACGTAGACCGCTCTGATCGATGGGTTTACAGGAATATATGATTATTTGGACATTCACATTTTGTCATTTTGTATTTTTTTTTGGAATAGATATGTATTTATTCAACTCAGTAATGCCATCATACTCGGGAGGTTGGGAAACACATCTATGTACTTTATATATCTATCACAGTCTTCCGCTTGCGAAATTTAACTGTCTCTGGAGTATGATATGCTGTTTGGTATAATCTCACTCATGTTTAAGGCACTAATACAGACAACATTTAATCATCATTATCTATGTTGCATAAGTGATGTGCTGGGACTCGAGAGTTGGGCTCCTGCTCGACCCCCAAATTTCAGGGCGTTACAATAACTAGTGCGAAAAGGTAAGGGCCAAAGTCTCACCCTTAGTGATGAACCACTATATTTTTACTTAATATTGATGAAATAAATAGTATTAAGAAATACACAACCAAAAGGAAGAAAATATCTCAACTTAGGGTTATCATCTTCCAACATTACTCTTTCATGCAAAAAAAAGTTGAATGAATACATGAAATAGATAAATTTTGACCCAAATGATGATTTCAAATCGAAGAAACATTCACTTTCCATGCCCATCATTGTCATCTTAACCTTTCCATGGCTTTTAAATAGTAGATTGGTGAAAGTTTTATGATCGGCTATCCACCAAACATGATGGGGACATCACGCGCACACGCACGCCCCCCTGCACATGTACGCAAGGAGGAGGGCTCCACCATAGATCTGGATCGATAACGACGTCCAGGGAGGGCCTCCTAGTTAGAGGACTGCGTTTTGGTTCGTTGAAGTGGACACGATAGTCATGTGAATCCTACCATGGGTCTCATGATCGTTGGCCCCTATTCTAATTGATCTAGTACTTTAGGTTTTGTTTATTATCGTTATTAGAAATATCATGGATGGTATAGATTGCATTGATTAATTGTTATTTTTTATTACTTCGTATCCGAGTAATAGGTTGCGCACATGGCGTGAGTTTTGGCGTAAGGGTTTTATTATAAATAGGCACCCCTTGTAGTCTTTTTTTTTTTCTCATTGAAGATTAATAAAATTTCTGCGTTTTTGTTCTGCTTCTCTAAGTTTCTGAGTTGTGGAAATACAATTGGGTGTGAAACTCTCCCTTCTTCGAAGGGCTGACTACCGTGGTGTGAAGCCACACTCATCCCGATTCGCCCCCACCTTCTATTATCCATATTTCTCTTCTCCTACAGCCATCTCCCCTGCAAATCCATCAATATTTTGCAGACGTTTCTTTTCTAAAGCAGATTTCTAGAATCTGGCCCTGTAGGAGGGTTGAAGCTTCGACGGAGCACCAGACACAGACCGTATATCGGATCGGCCCGAAATTCGAGGGTTTTGGAGCCCACCCCTGGCCGACCAGACTCAAAGAGTCGCTTTCCAGGTTCGTGGTCCCCACGCACGTGCGGACAGACCCCTGCGCGCGTGCGTCAGGTCTGGCCCGCTATCCACACACATGGACTGTCATCAGGTCCAATCTTTCCCCTCTTTCATTCCTTTTTTACTTTCCCTAACCCTAACCCTAAATTATTCAAATCCCCAATTTTATGCCCGTTCTTCAACCTTAGGGTTCCCCGAATTGAAATTTTTGAATCCCTTGGATTGGGGGAATTATTTCTGTGCATGTGTGGATGAATTACCCTCCTTTGATTCTTGTTTGGTCTATAATTTTGATTGATCTGGCCCTAGCATGTGTAGACCTGGATCCACATAAGATTCCCCTTGATTGAGTGCTTGAACTTTCGTGTGGGATGTGGAATTTTGTGTGACTGTTTCTGAATTAGTGTGATCTAAAGCCTGAAAATCTTGCACATCATACTTGAATTTCATGTCCTGCATCAAAACATCAACCTTCCTCTTTAAGTTGCACTCTAGAATCAGACATGGCAGAGGTTCACATTTCAAAGCCATAGAAGTAGAGAAACAACAAGATTTGTAAGATCGACTTCAAATCATTCTTTAAATAAATAACCAATATCCCTACACTTAAAAGGGACTTCTAAGTTTTTCTCATTGTGATTATCAAGAGAAGTGTTCCTTTATGTTAGAATATATTACATGTGTCGTAGTTTACCAATCTCACCTTGTCAGTCAAGATAGTATGCTCCCGATGCATTAGATTTCCTATGGTTCTCATTTTCAAGCATGCGTCATAATTCCTAATCACGTCCACGCCCACTTCAAATTAATGAGAAGCTTCTTCATATTCAGAAAAGACGAGGACATTTAAGATGGGTCAATGAGGTTGATATAAAGTTGATTCAATTTGGAGAAATGGTAAAGTTCATTGGACATTTTTGAAATAATCAAGTGTCCAAGTATTATTATTAATTTATTTTTTAAAGGTAAGTGCCAAACTAAATATTTATGTAATTTTCAACATTTTTAGCTTACTGCAAAGCTAATTCACATATAGCACAATTAAAATTTATGGATGTAAATTCACATCATCTTTATCATCTTCATCATCATAACTCAAGAAACTAATATAATCAAGTGAAATTCTGAACTCACGTTGTAACAACAGCAGGAAGCCCTTCAGGAATTGCTGCCACTGCAAGAGCAACTGCAATCTATGGAATAATGCAAGAAACAACGTCTTAGTGATAAACAGCTAGTAGTCAGTCCCATATTGTCAGACACAAAACCAAGTATCCAAATGAAACAAGAACAAATAATCAAAGTCGGAAATAATAGTGCTAGTTGTGGATGAAACTAAACACCAACATGAAAATAATTGCCTTAACATAATAACACGAAACAATAAAATACTGAAGTGCTTTTTTACACCCAAAGTTGAGTTGGAAAATTCAAATCATAAAAAATATATCAAGTAATCTTTCAACGGAACAGAAGCATCTCAACCTGAAGGAGGCTAGCAGCCAAGCACAAGCTAGCTAAACCCTAAAACAAAGAGAACTCGATGATGAGCAGTTATAGGTTCCATAACAATACAAAATTCCACTCGCCAGCTACCCTCACATTGATCTCTATGACACCCATTGAACATATCTAACCCAGTAGCCCAGGATACAATTCTGCCACTTGCCAAGTTTCCCGTGTGAGTAGTTACACTAGAGGAAGTCCTATTATAACATTCCTTGCAAACTGCCCATAACCCAGCAAGGAACAGGAGCCATCACAATTATTTCCATTTTGGGCCCTGGCCTCCCCAAACTTACACTCCTCAAAGAAGGCCCCAGGTGCCCATGGCATTGACCACGCTATACCAAAGAGACTGAAGAACTGATCCCACATACATCTCATGAGTCATGACATCACAGTGGATGAACAAATGGCTAACCTATTCCGCATAAGAGAGACAGGTACAGACATTTGTGATTATCATATTCCTATTCCTCAAATGGTCACATTATCCCGAGCAACACTCGATAAAATGATTTAAATGAGAATTTTCCTGAATCTCTAACAACCAGCTGTCAAAATATAACCATTTCATAAGACTCAAGAACTTCCCATCTTCTCATCGCTCAGTCCCCTTCCAAATGTCGGGCCCCATATCACTTGGTCACCAAGGACATTGCAGCACTAAGAAACTAGAGCCTCTTTCTCCCTTGCCACTTGGAACTAACTAGTGTAGGCACCAGAGAGAACTATCACCACACTAGACATCCTCCCAAACCACACCATGGATACATCATCTAAACCAATGACAGTCCCTTCTTAAATTGTTGTTCCCCACTAAGCATCGCCTTCCATAGACCCAACTGTGTATTGAAACGAAGACTTGGTAAACCAAAACCTTAAAGGACCCGATACTTATGTGCAATCACTTTTTGCCAAGGTTCAAAATGTAGTTTGAAGTATGCCATATCGTCGTAGTATTGCCATGTGAACTTACCGTAATGCATTTGGTATACTATGAGAGACATTCCAATATTATTGTCAACCCTACCTGCCATAGGTTACCCTCAGCCACAAATCTCAACAGCCAAACAGCAAGGCAGTGTTCATACTTTAAGGATGTCATTAACTCTGCACCCGCCTGATCTTTCGCCTTACAGATCTCTTCCCACTCTACTAAAAGATATTCTACATCTTTAGGCTCGTTTTATTAAAACAGCAAAATCCTTCACTACCAAGGTAAAGTGTTATCGTTCAGCACTCAACTACAGCATTCTATTGTTATTCAGGTGTCTCCAGGCGTGACACACTAAGCATGCAGGTTGAGGCATTTAGATGGTATTTGAATCAGTGATGAGGTGTAATAAGGTTTCCATTCTTGAGGGAAGGTCCTTCAAATGTCATTTCGGTGGGCAATATCTATGAGGGCTCCTCTGAGCAAACAAAACTTACAGGGAAAATAAAAACCTGTTATAAAACAGATATCACAAACACATCTAGCGAGTAGCTGAAACTTTGTGGATATGTTGGTTGTTCAAGGATTCAAGACAAATCAAAACAAATAGGGTCATATCCCGAAGGCAGCCTATAAGCCTTTGTATGGAGTTTCTTTTCATTTGTTTTGCCAATTTAACTCTCTTAACGATAATTACATAATAATGTGCATGGCATTATTTGTCAAACAACCATTTACTCCAAAAGCTTAAGCTATCAGAGTGTGGTGTATCAATGTATATCAAGGGACTTTATCACTTCAACACCCCCCTGCACGTGCGGGGTGGGAACTCCGCACGGGAACATACTAACAAGGGTGGAGGGACACTCACACCATAAATAGGCCGGGCTTGATTTCCCAGTCCTTGGGCCGGATCTAATTTTTCCTGACACCTCGTGGGAGAATAATATATTAGCGAGGCATATTTGTTGCTCTCGAGATTCGAACATAGGACCTTCCTCTTTGATACCATGTCAAACAACCATTTACTCCAAAAGCTTAAGCTATCAGAGTGTGGTGTATCAATGTATATCAAGGGACTTTATCACTTCAACATTATTAACCTATATTTGAAAGTTGAAGGACAAATTTACCTCATCTACTTGTTTTTTTTTTCTTCTTCTTTCTTTTTTCATTAGACAAATTTGCCTCATTATTTTTGTTCCCTTTTTTCTATTCTGAGGTTGTGATGAGGACTAATGTAAATCAAACAAGTCATTAAGGTTTAGTCTAGCTGCATTGAGGGAATTTAGAAGTTCTTGTAACACATGGGTGAGGTGACCATGAGTGTGTCCCAAGTTGAAGTTTTGAGTTGCACATTAGTTTTTGAGTTACATCCAAGGTATTTAAAATTGGTTACGTAACGGTCGTAACGTAGCGGTAACGGTCATAACCGTTACGCGTTATAGGGTTGAAACTATAAAGAATGCTAGTGTATTATATTGTGTATTGTGTGTGGTTAGTGGGCCCTTTTTAGTGTAAGTGCATGTGCACACTTCCCTATTCTCCTGCGGTGTACTATATGCTCTATCGTAATAAAATATTATGTAGGGCAAGCAAGCCTAACACATCATCTCTCCCAAACTCTCCTCCTCCTTCTTCTCTCTCTAATATTCTCATCTCTTCTTCATATTATCCTCATCAAATCATTCTCTACTTGGTATCAGAGCAAAGATCCAGACATTCCACATCCAATAGGTTGAGAGGCAACATGTCACCTTGCTGACGTTAGCAGCCGTACGGCTGACGTCAGCGTTGTACGGACGCATGGACTCCGTTTGAGCTAAAAGTTTAGGGGTTTGATAGATCTTGATTTTATAAAATTTGTCGTGATTTTTTCAGAATTTATTAGACCTCATTTCATGGTATTTTGGGCAAAATAGAGAAATTCGAAAATCGGTCCCAGATTCCATTTTCCTTCGATCTACCTCAAATCGGTAAGCTTTTCTTTGGTTTCTTTGCTCAAGATGGACCGAAATCTTCCTCCTAAGCTATTCATGGTGGATTTTTTACTTAAGACCAATGTTTGAGAGGTTTTTAACCTCAAACGGGCGTGCGGCTGGGCCGTTTTTCACTCGGTCAAGCCCTTTTTTTACTGCATTTCATGGTATTTTGGATGATTGATATTTGTTTGAGGTTTATCTCTTGTTATCTTGAAGGATTGAGTGAGATAGAGTTGTTTGAATCAATCCTTCTTGGCATAGGGGGTCTCTTGGCATAGGTTGATTTCTCTTGGACTCTGCTATGGCTGACAAAGGGCCCTCATCTCTTGGCATAGGGTCTCTTGAATCCAACCCCTTGCAGATTATCTCCATTAAGTTGAATGGTGACAACTATCTTCAATAGGCACAATTTGTAAAAGTATTTTTAGGAGCCCGTGACAAGTTGTCGTATATTTTGGATGATCCCCCAAGCTCTACAGATGTTACCTACAAGTCTTGGACAAAGGAGAATTATCAAGTTATTGCATGGTTGTTGAATAACATGGATTCCTCGATTAGTCACTCAGTGATGTTTTTATCCTCGACTAAAGGCATTTGGGATACGCTTCATGATATATTCTCGGAATCTCAGAATTTTTCATGGGTATTCCAGCTTATTCAAGAAATTGGTCGGTTTCAACAAAACTCCAGATCCTTAAAAGACTACTATTCGACGCTTCGGAGTATGTGGGATGAGTTGGATATGTATCAACCTCTTCCTTCCAAATGTAAAGAGGATCATGAACATGCTCATAAGCAACAGGATACTCGTATCATGCAGTTCCTTGCTGGGTTGAGTTCTGATTATTTTCACGTTCGCGATCAGGTTGTTATGCAAGATCCTCTTCCCCCATTGACGACAGTCTATGCCATGTGTCAGCGTACTACGGTCTCTACTCTTCCTTCTCATTCATTTGTGTCACCCGAGCGTTCAGCACATCTTGCTGGCAATTAGTCCTTCCTTGGTCTTCGAGTACCGTCCTTGAGCTCAGGGCGCATTTCTGGTTTTGGTGGTCGTGGTAGAGGCCGCGAGGGAGATCGCAGTCGTGGCGGCCGTAGTCTTCGTGGTCGTGGTGGACGTGGACGAGGACATCATGGTTCCCGCATTTGTTCACATTGCAGTGGAACTAATCACACTGTTGATTATTGCTAGCAGCTACATGGTCGTCCTACGTATGCCACTGCTTCTGTTGCTTCCACTGTTGCTTCTGAGACACAGTCTTCCACCCCGACAGCTAAGCAGTCTACTTCAGGGGAGTCTTATCATTTCTCGGGCGGCATATGATGCCCTTATGCGGCTTCACATTTGGGATATTCCTGAGCCTTCTCACACAGCTTCGGCCCAGTCAGGTACTGCCCTTCTTGCGTCATCCTCTCCTACCTCCTGGGTCATCGACTTTGGAGTTTCCTCTCATATGACTGGTAAGTTGCAATTCTTTTCTTCTTATTCTCCTTCTTCTCCCACTCAGTATGTCACAGTCGCAGATGGAACCCAATCTCCCATCTCTTGGATTGGTTTCATTCCTCTCTTCTTCCTTGTCTTTGTCCTCCGTATTGCATGTGCCTCGTTTTTCATTAAACTTATTGTCTGTTAGCTCTCTTACTAAATCACTCAATTGTTTCATCACCTTCTTTCCTTCTTATTGTTTGTTTCAGGACCTACAGACGAAGAGAGTGATTGGTGGGGGGCGTGAGCGAGGAGGCGTTTATCTTCTCGATGATACACCTGTTGCCGCTTCTAGTACCCTTTCTCTAGATCGAGAGTCCATGACTCGGTGGCATTGCCGCTTAGGCCACCTATCCATTACTAGATTGAGACTTTTGTTTCCCTTCTTATCTGTCAGTAAACCATTATGCTGTGATATTTGTGAATTGTCTAAACATCATTGTGCTACGTTTCCTCCTAGCTCTTCTGAGAGGAAATCTCAACCTTTTCTTCTGGTTCACTCGGATGTCTGGGGACCAGCTCCGGTTACCTCGACTTTTGGATTTAGATATTTTGTTACCTTTATTGATAATTATTCCCGCATGACTTGGATTTATCTTTTGAAATCTAAAAGTGAAGTGTTTGATGCGTTTAAAGTGTTTTATCATGAAGTGTGCACACAATTTCATTGTTCCATCAAATCCCTCCATTCTGATAATGAGGGCGAATACATGTCTACTGCCTTTCTGTCTTTCTTGCAGGAACGTGGTATTTTGTCTAGGACGTCATGTGCTCGCACTCCTCAACAAAATGGTATTGCAAAACGAAAGAATCGTCATCTTCTTGAAGTTGCTCACACCCTTTTGCTTGATATGCATCTACCCAAACATTTTTGGGGTGATGCTCTTTTAACTGCCACTTTTCTTATTAATCGTATACCCTCACGTATTCTGTCTTACAAATCTTCATTTACTAGATTGTATCCTCATGATAATCCATTTCCTCTACCACCTAAAGTTTTTGGTTGTACATGTTTTGTTCAAATTTTGGATGGGAGTAATGATAAACTTAGCCCCAGGGCGATTAAATGTGTCTTTATAGGGTATACTCGGAGTCAGAAAGGGTATAAATGCTTTGACCCATTGACTCGCAAGAAATATGTCTCTACCGATGTCACATTATTTGATGATCTTTCTTTTTTCTCCTCTCCAGGCCGATCCCTCTGTGATCCTCTTGCGAGTCAGGGGGAGTATGACTCTTATCCTCCTCTTTCCACTAGTGATCATGGGAAAACTCCTCTCACCTCTATTCAGCATCCTGTTGGTGATATGGGTGAGCCTAAGCCTCTGCGGGTGTATCATCGTCGAGATAAATCTTCACAAGCTCAGCCATTCACCCTTCTGCTCACTTTGGATGTTGGTTCAGGTGACTCTTCTAACTCGAGTTTAGATCTTCCCATTGCCTTGCGCAAAGGGTCACGATCTTGTACTCAACACCCCATTAGCAATTTCATTTCATATGATCATCTTTCACTGTCTTTTCAGTCATTTGCAGCTTCCCTTTCATCACAGACTATTCCTAGATCTCTCTCACATGCTCTTCAGAGTCCTGATTGGACAAAGGCGATGATGGAAGAAATGTCTGCTCTTGAGAAGAATCATACTCGGGATCTTGTGCCACTTCCTGTAGGTCATAAACCTGTTGGCTGTCGATGGGTTTATACAATCAAGTTCCTTCCAGATGGCTCAATTGATCACTATAAAGCCCGTCTTATTGCTAAAGGTTACACACAAGACTCATGGTGTGGATTACTTCGAGACATTATCTCCAGTGGCTAAGCTTAATTCAATTCGCGTTGTGCTCTCCTTGGCCGTTAATTTATCATGGCCCTTGTTTCAGCTTGATGTTAAGAATGCATTTCTCCATGGGGATCTTGCAGAGGAAGTTTACATGCATCAACCTCCTGGCTTTGTTGCTTCTCACAACCCTACACTTGTATGTCGGTTGAAGAAGGCAATTTATGGACTCAAACAATCTCCACATGCATGGTTCGAAAAATTTAGTCAGGCTCTCTTGGAGTTTGGCTTTGTTCGTAGTCATGCCGATCATTCTCTCTTTATATGTCATCGATCGACAGGCATCATGTTTCTCATTGTCTATGTGGATGATATTGTTTTGTCCGATAGTGATTCTGCTGGAATGAGGGAGGTCAAAGATTTTTTGAAGACCAAGTTTGAGATCAAGGATCTTAGTCTTCTTCGCTACTTCTTCGGAATTGAAGTTGCTCGCTCATCATCCAAATTGGTCTTGTCACAACGAAAATATGCGCTCGATCTTCTCATAGAGACCGACATGTTAGGGTGCAAGCCTGCTACCACTCCCATGGATACTTCACAGAAGCTTCGACCAGATGATGGTGCTCTGCCTATTGATCCCGAGATGTATCAACGACTTGTAAGCCGGCTTATTTACCTGACTATTACTCGCCCAAATCTCTCATTTGCGGTGGGGGTTGTTAGCTAATTCATGCAAGCTCCTCGTACTTCTCATCTCACGGCTGTCAACCGCATACTTCGGTATTTAAAATCAGCCTCGGGTCTTAGCCTCCATTTTCAGCTGCATGGTCATCTTCATTTTTCTGGCTATTCCGATGCTGATTGTGCAGGTAGTACTTTTGATCGCCGCTCTACATCCGGCTTCTGTACCTTCCTAGGTGGCAATCTTATAACCTGGAAGAGCAAAAAGCAGCCAGTTGTTGCTCGGTCCTCAGCTGAAGCAGAATATCGTGCTATGGCTCATGCGACATTTGAACTCGTGTGGCTTCGCAATCTTCTTGAAGAACATGGCTATCCTCCTTCGGATCCTATTCCTCTTCACTGTGACAATCAAGCGGCCATCCATATTGTTCGTAACCCAGTTTTCCACTAGCGAACCAAGCATATTGAGGTCGACTGTCACTTTATTCGGGATAAAGTCGCTTCTAAGGAAATCGTCACTCCTTTTGTTTGATCTGGGGATCAACTTGCTGATGTTCTTACAAAGTCCTTGAGTCGAGATGCTCTTCATCGTATTCGTGACAAGTTGGGCATGATCAACATCTATGCTCCAACTTGAGGGGGAGTATAGATAATGCTAGTGTATTGTATTGTGTATTGTGTGTGGTTAGTGGGCCCTTTTTAGTGTAAGTGCATGTGCACACTTCCCTATTCTCCTGCGGTGTACTATATGCTCTATCATAATAAAATATTATGTTTTAGGGCAAGCAAGCCTAACACATCATCTCTCCCAAACTCTCCTCCTTCTTCTCTCTTAATATTCTCATCACTTCTTTACATTATCCTCATCAAATCATTCTCTACTGAAACAGCCTTGTAATGGTCCTGTAACAGTTTTTTCAAAAAAATAAAAAATGGTCATAACGGCTGGTATCATAACAGTAACGGTGGTGGCCGTTACGACCACCGTTACCGTTTTGGAACACCTTGGTTACATCACATTTAGCTCACTTGCTAGACTATGTCAACTTCATATGTTAGTTTTGAATGGTTGCATTTGTTGGACCGTAGTTTCCAAATTGCAAGCATTGGAGTCTCGAATCAATTTGTTTGATGCATCTAAGAATTAGTGTTATAGCCCTTGACAATGATGACCTATGGTCTAATTGAAGCTACGACCCTTGATGGAGTGGAATGGTGGAAAAGGATTCATGTCAACGACATTGGGTAAGGCTTAGAAGAGGATGATGATGAACTAGGTATTAGTGTTAGCACTTGATACAAAGTAAATTTGAAATGCAAATGAGATAAGTGTGAGTGTGTGTGTGTGTGTGTGTGGTGTGTGTGTGTGTGTGTGTGTGTGTGAGAGAGAGAGAGAGAGAGAGAGAGAGAGTGTGTGTGTGTGTGTGGGGGTAGTGGAAAATAGAAAAAACGACGAATGCAGTTTTGTTTCTTTGAAGTTGGGTGTATGTATCCCTAATGTTTCTACAAGTTGGTTGAAGATTTTAGGTGCATATACTAAGTTACACCTGTGTGATCTTTTTCTATGGTTGTATGAACATACTCAACATCACCACCCGGAGACGCATAAAGTTAAGCACCTTGGCTTCTATAGTTCTCTTTCTTCTTGCTATTAAATACCTAAGCCTTTGGTTAAATTTAAAAATTAAGAACATAAGATAGACATGGTCAGTACACTACCCCACTCACGGAGATTTTAGACTACCCAACCTCAAATGGTGATTCTATTAGTAAATACAAAATTAAATGAAAATTAGTTGCTTTCTATATTCACCACATAGTAAAAGGTAAAACAAGGAGTGAAAGGTGTTTGCAACATAATTGGAAAGCAGGGTTCTCTTAAATACTTGGGCCTTTATGGAAGATCAAGTAATTCCCCACTCAGTGGATGAAGAAACCCCATGCCAAGGAGAATTCGCAATAGATAAGACAATGACTCAGCAGTTGTACAACATGGTGGCATAGCTAGCAGCAGCTGACCATATTCTAACCTCTTGTTGACATCATCTCCAAGGTGAAGGCCTTTCCATGACAAGTGATTGATAAGATGTTCATGGTCTTTCAGAATTTGGATCCAGAGATAACATAATTGACATAAGGTGCTTGTTTAACTTGTACATAGCAAGGTTAAAATATTGCTTTCGAAGTGCGCCTCGTCCCAGTCCAAAACGATACATACCAATGAAACTGGCACCGCTCATTTGAAACCAGAAGAGTGGCTTGAACAAAAGCAAAAGGGCACTATTTACAAGGGTGTTCTTGTAATTTACTTATCTTTTTTTTTTTTTTTTTCTTTTTTTGAGAGAGAGAGAGCCGCAATTTTATTAAAGAGAACCAGCCAAAAGATAGGGAAAAAATACTTCCCAGAGCTAGGCCAAAAACCAAGCTAAAAGATTAGCAAACGCAGCTGCTTTAACATAAGGAGCCCATTTTGAAACAGCAAATTTCACTAAGTATATGATCACTTTCAATTGAGGGATCCATATCTTGAAAACATCAACTTTCCAGATAAACCGGAAAATCCCTATAGCAACAAGCCTCCAAATGGCTTTCCGAGAATTAAGCATTGCAGCTCCATCCCAAGCCCATAGAAGATGATCAACAAGGAACCGCATCACCCAAACACACGGAAAAGAGAGATGAATGTACACTAAAAAGACATTAAAAGCAAAGGCCAATCTTGTCATTTTAATCTCATTATGCATTGAAAGGAAATGCCTCAACTCTCTTGCTCTCTCCCTCCCACCCCCAACAAAAAAAAAAAAAAAAAAAAAAAAAAAAAAAAAAGGAAATAAAAAAACCATAACCCCAACAATCCCTCTCCTCCCTCTAAATCTACCTATCAATCTATCTTCTTTTTTTCCAAGGGTGCGTTAGAACAGTGACAAGTCCATTGGCAGTGGCACGAGATGCCCTGAGTCAGACAAAACCAAGACTCAGTAGGACTCATCCTAAATTTGGAAATAAATCTGACCAATTCATAGTTATTTCTGGCAACAGAGGTTCGACCTAGATCAGTTCCAACCAAAAACAGATACAACTCTGCCAAAACCGAGTCCCATACGTGATAGGACGGTATCTTAAACCACGAGACACAGCATGGTAACTTATCATTGAATTATGTGACCTAACAGCAATACAAAACCATACACCAAAATATCCATCATGAAAGCAATGTCAGCAATTTTTGGTTTGGAACACCTATAATTATATCATCTTTCTCAAGGGCATATCAAATCAAACAAAAAATAGGACATGCTTCAAAAATGCAGGTTATATCTATCACATAAAGGAAGAAAGTAATGACTATTCCATTTTATGGCACCAGTGTTTCAAATAGCGCCCGTAGCATAGCGGTAACGTACACTACATAGAGTAGTGTAGCCGTAGCGCTATGTAGCGTCCCAAATAGCGTAAATCCCCTGTAGCGTACATAGCGTCCCAAATAGCGTAAATCTCATGTAGCGTACGCTAAAGCTATGTAGCGCGTAGCGTAAGCTACAATGTATTTTTTTACTATTTTTTTTTTTCACGTTTTCTTTGTTTCTAATGTTAAGGAATGTGACACTTGTATTGTACTTGATACTTTTAACCTATGGGATTTTTATTTCTTTTCATAATTGTGACTTGTGGTTTCAATTAAACATTATTAATTAAAGTGGTTTGCATAGAAAGTTGTTGATGTGATACTTATTTGATTTGGCTTATATATGTGGATTGGCTTTTGATAAATGATAACTAATAACTTTTTTGAACATGCTTATAATTGATCAAATGAATCATCTTTTAGGCATTTTTATATTTTTTCACTTTATTTTCACTATTTATTATATTTGTCATATTTTTTAATTAAAAAATAGAAGTATCGTGTAGCTTACACTCCATGCTATAGAGGGTTGAGCGCTACGCATCACGCTACCGCTATTTAAAACACTGGATGGCACTAATACATATTATTTACTTGGAAAAATGAGCACTGCGATGTACCTAATCCGTGATGGAATACCTTGAAGTAATGGATAGCACCTCTCAAGAAGCCACCATGAGAAGGATCACGAAAATGACCAATGTTTACAACCCAAACTGAGACACAAATACCTGCAATAACCTACACACAAAAAGGAAATCCAGTTAAAGCATGAATTACCAGCCGCAGGAAGTGGGCTCCACAGTGAGAGCCCAGACAGAATTTTTCTCTTCGGTATAGCATATTATGATGGTCCATGTTCAAAAAACTGGTCATGCAAATGAAAACTCACTGACGATTTAAGAAAACTAGCCGAGTTAATAACCAATTCAGCTGATTTTTTTTTTTTTTTTTTCTCAAAATCATAGTTAGAACTTGGTACTTGAGCAGGCATTACCCTTCTTCTTCTTCTTTTTTGTGTGCGTGCGTGTGCATCAGGGAGATAATTTTATCAGCAAAGAAGCCAAATTGGCTGAAAAACTAGGCTGCTACAGAAGAGAGCAATAAAGGAGCTAGGGAGAGGAACAACAAAAGAAGACCCACATCCCAGCTGAGGAAATGAAAAAAAAAAAAAAAAAAAAAGATGAACATTAAAAGAAAGCCTACTCCATAATTTCACTTTCATCATAACATCTTAACTCAATTTCCTGAAGAATGAGCAGAAGGCAGGCAGCATGTGCCATGTGAGGCTCTTTCAGATGTGAGATTGCAACATCCTGAATTCTAATATTGATGAACCTGGAGCACAAGGAGTCACAATATTTAAGCAGCATGAGGTTCTTCCATGGGGCATTTGAAGGATTGGTCACAGTAGTGATGGCAGAAGGAGCATTTATGCAGACATGAAGGTTCCTGCCAATGAGATTTTTGGCACTTGAATTAACAACTAACATTCCAACTTCCAAAGATTTTAATGGAAGAACCAGATGACGAGATTAGTAAATGGAGAGCATTGTAGGAAGCAACTAACCATGAACGCAATAGGACAATTTTTTGGAAGGAAAGAGGACAGCACATAGTCACAAGCAGTGCTTAGTGTTCCTTAACTGCAGGGTGTAACCAGAACCCAAGACAGGAGTCCTAATAGGAGGTCATGCCAAACTCTAGCCTATCCATCGAAAAGAAAGAAAGAAAAGAAACCTGGACTGACAACAAACTCTAGCCTATCCATCAAAAAGAAAGAAAGAAAAGAAACCTGGAGGTCCTGGACTGACAACAAACTCTAGAAGGCACAAGGGATTTTCCTAATCAAAAGACGTAACAACTAGATAGCACGAGATCATTATATGGAGCCTGCTGAGATTTTATTTTATTTTATTTCCTTGAAGATTGAGAATATTATTAAAGGGAGCCAAAGCAAACCAAAACAAAAGAAAGAAACATAGCAAACAAGAGAACAAAACAGAAAGAAACACAAATTATACAAGAGGGGGAAAAAAACAGGAAAGAAAAGGAAAAGCAACTAGCAGAAGCCAGCTGTACAACTTGAACACCCCAGCAAGGGACATCCCACACCATCTAAACCAGAAAAAAGGAAACCACTGAATTATTCAGGTGTAGCAAGCTGAGAGCCCAATCGGAGGCTTAATGGCAGATGCCTTCAAACACCTTAGCGATAGGAGAAGAAAGATCTCTAAAACAGTAAGAGTTCCTGATGGGTTCCTTAAAGTCCACAAAAGGATAACCAAGGCTAGGTTGGGGCCCACGAGTCTCTTGTAGGCCCCATAGGTCGTCGGCAGCTTTTAAAAGCCAAGATAGGTGGTGCGGTTGGGCCTCCATGAGCCCAACAGGCACACATGCTTTTTCTGATTTTTGTTAAGAAAAGTTATTGCATGGGGTATTTTGTAATAAATTTTTTTAAGTCAACCTGATGGATTTATTTAGGGTTTTCCTTGGGGGAAAGAGAGATCTATTGTAACTTGGCTTTGAAGAAAAGAAAGGAACTTTCCTTGGACTTGTGGAGGTAATGATTCCTCTTCGTCGGCTTGGTGTGGACTCCAAGACCATCAGTCGGTGCTGATTCCAGGTGAAACTCATCTATTTTCTTTCCTCTAATCCTCTATAATCTTCTTCTTCTCTTCTTATCTTCACATCTCCTAGTTTAGAACTATTGAATCCCACTTCTCTCTCTTATTTTTCCCTTCCCTTGAACCCTAGCCCTACTACGTTCTAGAATTTCAGATTTCTTTTATCTTTGTTATTTTGTGTCGCCCGTCCGCTATCAATTCTTTTCCCGCCAAATGCCCCAAAGTGTGGCCAGCCCAACAAGGCGCTAGAGGGGTTGAATAGGATCACCAGAGCCAACTCTATGCCAAGCGAAGAGAAGGCCAGGGATGTCGGAAGGCATTACCCAAAGAGAACCAATACTGCCAAATCTACTAAGAATGGAGACGCATTTAGAAGAATCGTGCCACACTTCTGAAGATTATCAACCGTGAGGATCCTTCATTTCACAAGGATTCAAGAGAAAGCAGCAATCTTCAGCGGCACTGGATAGGAACAAATGAAGGGAAGGGTTGAGCTGTTACGGGAGTTGGACCATGCAGGAATTTGAACAATGATTTGGAGGAGAAGCTTCCCGAAGGAGAGAGCAACCATTGAAGGGAGTCTTCCTCTTCTGAATTCAGTCTGATTCCCTCTAAGAGCTTCAAGAGGCAAAGGAAATCTTGCAGCTCAAAATCTGACATCGATCTCCCACCTGAACCATCATTAGAGAAGCAGACAACGACAGAGCAATAAAGATCAAAGGCAATATTACCTAGACTAGGAAAAAAGGAGCTGAAGAGGGGACTTTGAAACCCAATGACCGATCCAGAAATGAATGTGGTTCCCATTTCCGAGACTAAAGGAAAAACCATTTGAAATCGGGGATCTAAGGGAAGAAATGGATTTCCAAATGGAGGAAGCCCTATACAGGGAAGAAGCCCCAATGAACCAATCGCCCATTTCAACACCATATTTAGCCACAATGGTCTCCATCCACCATCTGCCTCTTTCAGAGGCAAAACTCAAGATCCACTTCCCCAGCAAGGCAAAATTGACATCTGAGAGGACCCGAATCCGTACTCCCCCTTCTGGATAGGGTTTGTAAACATCGTTCCAATTCACAAGTTGAAATTTATGGTTATCTAAACTGCCATTCCAGAGGAAGTCTCTATGGATCTTCTCAATCTTAAGAAGAGTAGATTTTGGGTAATGGAATAAAGAAAGAAAGTATGTGGGAGGATCGGAGAGAGCTACTTTTAAGAGAGTTAGATGGCCACCCAGAGAAAGCAGACGGTTTTTCCAAGGGGCTAGTTTCCGCTCCACCCACTTGATCACCACATCCAAAGACAGTTAGCCGGCCTACCAATGCAGAGGGGGATCCCTAGATAGGAAGCTGGAAAGGATCCGGCCTTGCAACCAAAAGCCCTGGCAAGGTCAGAGAGTGGCCATAGGAGTGTTGATATGCAACATCTCACTTTTAGATAGATTAATTTGAGCCCAGAGACTACTTCAAAACAACAGAGAATTTTTCTCAGATTAATAAGTGCAACTTCAGGGGCATAACAAAATAGCAGTGTGTCATCTGCAAATTGGGTTGGATGATCAAGGGAGAGGTGTGAGTGACAGAGAACCCACTGATTCCCCTTTCATCAGCATCTTACTAAGACCTTCCGAAGCAATGATGTAGAGCCTTCTGAGAATTGTGAAGTTGTTCCGATAAAAAGGACATGATGTAGAGCAACCAAGAGATCATAGGTCTGTTTAGATGGAAATGTAAACAACCAGTAAAGGTCCTTTATAGTGGAAATCCATGTCATTATCTGGGACAAAACATATTCTGCTCTATTGCACATGCTCCCCCTTCAGACTATCAATCTTTTGTGTCAACCTTTGTTCATGACCATTTATTGGTTCAACTGTCTAATTCCATAATATGTTCATTCACTTTTATATTAAAATTATAATTCAGCTAGTGATTCTCGATATCACTGCTCCGGCTCACACCTCATGCAGAAAGATGGCAGAAATTATTTTTTCCAAGTTATTGAACCAATTGTCTAATTCCATAAAATTTTCATTCGATTCTGGATTGAATTGTAAGTTGGTGTACAAATGGAGATGTACCTCTCCTTTATAAATCAACAAGGAATGATGTATCATATTTTTGCTTAACACTGCAACAAGCAAACAACTATGCCAATTTTGTAACAAAGAATGATTAATACATTGTAAACAATAAATTTCACGTATTTATTTAATGATGAAGAATTAAGTGAAGGCAGATGGTAAAGATCACCTTGGCCAAGAATGTACCAAATTCATCAAGCTTCTTCTTTAGTGGTGTCGCTTCCTGTAATTCCGAAATTTACATATATAACAAAATATCATAAGTATCATTCAGAAAAGTGGTCAAGTGAGCCCTAAAAAACATAATATGAAGGAAAAAAAAAAAAAAAAAAAAACAAATTAAAAATTCAGAGAATGCAAATTATCAAATCGCAATGAAATCATTTAGGTACCTACAAAAAACAAAACAATAAAATATGAAGCACAAAACCTTGGTAAATATAAATTTGCACACAAGTCATACATTACCCATAAAATAGTTGAGTGCTTACATCTCCTGTTCTTAACATTGCATCGCGTATGCTGCCCATTGCAGTGTTAGAACCAACTCCAACAACAATAGCTCTTGCTCTACCAGCCACCACAATTGTTCCCTGACAGTCAACATAAGTTAGCATTCACCCATTAAATATTATGAGCAACTGAGCAACAACCGCCAGTGATCCCTCCCGATATAAACATAGAAAAACAAAGTGACCAGTAGACAATAATTAAACATTTAATGTCAATCTTCAATTTGACAATCAAAGAAGATGCCAAAATTTGTCCCATTTTCACCAAAAAAGATCCTGGGAATGCACCAACATTAAGTGAACACGGTTGAATCCAGTGTTTTAAGTATTGATGATATCCGCCGATATATCCCACGATATATCTTGTATCCCACCTGTGCGATACAAAACACACAAATAGTAGGATATATCCCACATGTTCAATCTGGTGAGCATTTTCGATTTTTTATTCTTTTTTTTTTCCCTTGTAAATCATGTTAAATCAGTGTCAAATTGTTACAGATCCATGAATTTTCATGTTTTGCAAAGCTTCGATTTCGAATGTTTGGAGATGGGCTAAGTTGCAGAAATTTGAAAAAATTCAAAATTTCCCAATATCTTGCAAATCGGTTGCAATATTTGTTTCAAAACATAAAATCAAACATATATGTAACCTGATCTAGTGATTCTTCTTTTGCTTTTGAATGTATTGTGTTTCCGCACGTCTTCTTACACTTATAAATTATATGAATAAACTTCGAATATACTTGCATCAATGCAGTTAGACAATGCATAGATTAGGACCCCATACAAAGAAAACTTATTATATGCACTTGTTTTTTGTAATGTATTGATTTATAAGTGTGTATTGATGTCTTTTTTAACAATCATTGAAGTTCCATTGAAAAATTCGACCAATTTCCCAATGTTTCCCCATGTTTCCAACAACAGCGATACATTACGCGATACAACCAATATATCCCATGCGATAACTGATACATATCCGTATCCTAAGGGTGTGATACGTAACGCGATACCGATATTTTGGACACTGGTTGAATCAAACAAATCAGTTGAATCAAAGATCAACCCATGATCGAACTAGACTGAATTGATTTGATCCAACCCAACAATTTAGGGTGAATCAAATGTGAATTTGTTCAATCAAACCAATTCACAATTCTAGATAAGTTTAATCGAACTAATTAAGTATGATAACACTCACATATACCTGCCACCCATATAATATCTTTAGCCAAATCTAGCCTATCAAAACTAATCTGTTTCACCGCCATGGATATCAAATGATTGAAATTTTACTGCCATCATGTAAAATATGACCCACCAAAAGTAATCTGTTTCTCATTGTCAACCCACTTCATATTTTGTCCGATGAAACATAATTGTCAACCCACTTCTAGATCCAAATCTCATGGGGACCACATGGTACTTTGAATGATATCTTATGGTAGCGCATGCTTTTAAGCCCCATTAAATGAAAACTTATTGTGTATGCATTCTTTGTGCAAATTTTTTTTATTCCTAAATATGCAAATATGTGTATTTAGGCATCTCTTGAAGTTTCATTGAAAAAATCCACAGTTTTCCTCATGTTTTCCCTGTTTTTCCCACATTTCCAGTTATTGGCGATATTATCGGCGATAACGATATTATATCTTTATCTCTGGTCAGCGAAACTTGTAGCGATACCGACAACTCGAACAATGGTCCCAAGCCCATGTGAAGGAAGGTTGATGACAGATGAGCAGTTGTTCACAAACCCTTGCAGAACAAATGTTTTATTCATTCGTAAAATGTTTATTTATAAAAAATAAAAATAAAAAATAAAAGGTCGGGAGAAGGCTATGATGATGATGAAGATCAGTTAAATGTTTTATTTATAAAAATTTGAAGAAGGGTCAAGTGTTCCATCCATAACTTTCTTAATATTTGGCATAGTTGAGAGTATTAAGACCATGTCTCTTTGTGTCAATTAACCATCCTATCCTATCAACACTTCATAAAAGGCAGTGCACAAGTAATTAAGGTTTCTACAAAAGAAATTTATCTTAAAAAAAAAAAAAAAAAATCTAGAAAGACCATAGAAAGTAGAGAAAGGAAAGATGTTCCATAATAAGCACAGAAAATGCTTAAAACTTACTGAGAAGAGGATGTTTGTCTTGTCCTGGTGCACAGCATTTGTTGCTAAAGTTGATTCAAGCTCTTTTGCCACTGAACAGCTCTCCCCTACCACCAAATAACAAATTCTTATCTAGTTGAGAAAGATAAATGCAACTTATTAAAGAAAGAGAAAATAGCACCAACATGATGAACTTGACACGGTTAGAAAAGTATGTATGTGATATATATATATATATATATATATATATGCCAAATGCTCAGCTGTGCACCAGTTCGCACGAGTTTTCGTGCGAACTTTTTGAGAACTCATCATGCGTTGTGTGAGTCCAAAATCTGAACCGTCCACGTGATGGAGCACCCCAGGAAACCCCCCAAGCCTAACTTTTACTTTGATCCAAAACTTCGGTGGGCCATAGAAAAGGAAAACAGTTTCCTCCCTTGATTTGCATCTCTATTTTCTATGGCCCACCAGAGTTTTAGATCAGGGTGAAAATTGATCCCTGGGGGTTTCATGGGATGCCGCATCACATGGACCGTTCGGATTAGACGCCCATGACACGTGTGCAAAGGTGCACGCGTGCGCAAGTGAGCATGCCCAACTTTTACTTTGATCCAAAACTTCAGTGGGCCATAGAAAAGGAAAACAGTTTCCTCCCTTGATTTGCATCTTTATTTTTTATGGCCCACCAGAGTTTTAGATCAGGGTGAAAATTGATCCCTAGGGGTTTCATGGGATGCCGCATCACATGGACCGTTCGGATTAGACGCCCAAGACATGTGTGCAAAGGTGCACGCGTGCGCAGGTGAGCATGATTATATATATATATATATATATATATATAGGGAAAAGGTACTATGCGCTCGAGCTGATTTTAACGTCCCATGAGGTCGAGCTGTGTGGGCCCCAACGTGATGCGTTTCGAACATCAACACCGTGAATTTGATGTGTCCCCTTTAAATTATGGGATATCCCAAAAATCAGCCGTATACGGAACTCAGGTGGGCCATACCATCTAAAATCATGTGAAGACATGCCAAAAACCTATAAAAGTACTTGGTGGGGCCCACCTGAGTTTTGAATACTGCTGAAACTTAGTTTGAACCCTCATCCAAGTGGGACACACATAATGGATGGGTTGGATTTGCAAACCACATCTCGGTGGGCCCAAAAAAATGGTTATGAATGTTTTAATGGTGCACGGCCCCTCTCAACTTCTGTATGTGGTGTGGCCCACACAAGTCACGGATTGACTTGATTTTTGAGACCTAGGCCCACAATGGAATGGTGCATCTGACTGATGGTGTTGATGTTCGAAACGCATCACGGTGGGGCCCACACAGCTCAACCTCATGGGACGTTAAAATCAGCTCGAGCGCATAGTACCTTTTCCCATATATATATATATTATATATATATATATATATATATATATTATATATATAGATATATATACACACACACACACACACACCACACACACACACACACACACACACATATATGTATATAACACTTTTAATGGAAGATAAATATCAATAATAGGGCTATGCAGAAGAAACATGTTCACATTGACCCAGTTATACACTTCTAAGCATGTCATAGGGCCATACAAATGTAAGTATCCAACAATTAACAAATGGATTCATGCTTTGTCATGCAAGCACAAGCCTAGGCACCCTCAAATGCAAATGCAAATGATTGGTCAAACAAAGATGAGTTAATGGAAGACAAAGGACACACATGCAGTGGCTGCAAGTACAAACAAACAAATTAATGAGCATGTACTTCAGTACCTAACTTACGTTCCTCAAGTTCAAAGCAACCAATAAATAAGTAACATGAAAAGTTCATATTAAAAGAAATTTCATGTTAGCAGGATAAAAATACTTATTTTTAAAGGTAACAAAGAACTGCAACATCAAAAGTTCGTATTAAAAGAAATTTCATGTTAGCAGGATAATACATTGATAGGGGAGCCAATGGGAATCAGCACGCCACAAGCGAGGGGAATAGGCCTCCCCCAAATAAAAGTGGATGCTCGCATTCTGCAAACCCAAGCCCCCAAAAACAAGATATGGCTCCTAGCCTACTACCAGAAAGAACTCCAATGGGTAAGAAGGCCAGGATTGGATAGACCTCCAAATTGGGGTTACAATAGGGCCTGCTCACCACTAAAAACTGAATATTTTGAATAATTGACTCCAGTGAGGTGTACCTCTTCAAAGATTATAGAATTACTTTCTTTCCATATGCCCTACATCATGGCAAGTGGGACCAACTTCCATAGTATTCTCACGAGAATGGAAGGGACCATCACACAGCCCACAACGAGATCCGGTAGGGAGCAGTTGAGAGACATGAGACCCCAAAAAGGCTGAAGTAGCTCAACTCCACTAGCAACTTTGCACTGGAGGAATAGATGATTCCCTAATTCCTCTATGCACATGATTCACATTTTGGGAATCAAGATCATCCACTACTTGAGGTAATCGATAGGAATAATTTAGTTGACCACGGCTATCCAAGCAGCCACTTGAATTCTAGGAGGAGAAGGAATCCTCCAAACCTTCCCAACAGGCAAGACAGAACCGTAGGACAAGGACAAAGCTGAAAGGAGGGATTTTGCTGAGCAAGTGCCATTAGAAAATGGACTGCAAGCTTTTGTCAACAATCGAAGGGCTAACACAAGGCTCTAGCAATTCACCCATTAACATGCTATAAGCAATGATCTCATCTTCACGGAGATTTTTTCAAAGGGATGCACTCCAGACTATAGAGCCCACAGTGAAGTCATAGTAGTCCGAAATCTGCTTCCGCAAAAAGAAAAGAAGAAGTTGCAAAAAAATAAGCCAAACAGCCTCAATTGTTTGCCAAAATATAATAGGAGCTCAACCACGGAGAAGAAGCAAGAAAAGCTTCCACATTCCTTAATGGAAGAGAATGAGGAGAAAACTGGACCAAAGAATCCGTTTGTGGTTCTCAGAACACAATTATTTAATCACCACTCCTATAAAATCCTAGCCCTCCATCCCCTTTTAATAAGTTTTTTATTTACTGATAAAACTTTTGGAAATCTGTCTGTAGTTAAGGGTCTTGTAGAAAGCTGCAAAATTGGCGAGTAAAGAATATGGCCCTTTTTGAAACACTGCCGAAAATATCACCAAAAGTTCTCCATAGATCTGGGTGACAATAACACATTAAAAAAAGAAAAAGAAAAAAGAAAAAAAGCTGCCACCCTAAAACTTTTGATGTCAATAGGAGGTCATGATGACACGTCATTGTGCAGGGACGCATGCTGGCACCTGATGATGTGTATCTCCCATCTAGCAAGAAGGATATTAGTAGCATCCGTATCGAGCCGGCATCAGTCCTATTCCAGACTATCTCTCAATTGCCCCGGAGAGCCACCAATCTCATTGACATTCGCTATCCTCAGCTACTATTGGCCCAGGCGCCCAGCTGGCCAATTCTCGTTTGTTGATCGTGCGACCAATACATCAATAGGTAGGAGTGAGACTATAGATACATGTATGATGTACCCCATTTCGGCTAGGCAGCCCATATACCCAAGGCAAAGAAGACAGCTAGATGGCTTCGGTGCTGTGAGGGGTGGTCAGGCTCTGACGGAGGAAAAGGCAATCTCATCTATTCCTGAGGTCCCAACTAATATCATTGGAAGACCGATAATGCCTGCAGGTTGCATTGCACTAGAGATGGAGATTCAGTTATGGGCAGAGGTGCAAAGGAACACCATCCAGGTTCACCTAAGTCGGCATCACCAGCCAGTGGCAGCAAATTACTGGGTCTCCCTCAATAGAAAGCAATCTGATTAGCTTGGTAGAACCAGATTCCCCAGTTCCTAAGATGGTAGAGTCAAGGGTTAATGAAGGTGAAAAGAAGTTTGCTGAGGCAAGCGTGTTTGGTTGTTCATTGCTTGAGTCAACAATCGTGATTAATGCCCAAAAGCTTTAGCCAAGACAATCAGATAGAGGCAGCTTGGACCAGCTGGCAGATGAGACGGGCGCAGACAGCTCTGATTGCAAAGAGGATGACTCATCTCATTCTAAGGGTGGCTCGTTCGGATCTGCCTCTCTTTGGGTGAGAAAGAAGATCGAGAAGATGGGAAAATCCCTAGGAATAAATATAAAAGGAGAAGAGGATAATTTTCTAGTCATATAACTGGTTAGAAGCCAAGGAGAAAGAAGCTAGAGAGAGTGCATTGAGTAAAAGCTTGGGGAGGAACCCGAAAGGCTCTAGAGAACTCGAGAATCTTTAGTCATCAATTAACTACGACAACAAAAGGGGTCATTCATATTCGGGCAGGGACAAGGATCTCGATGGTGATTGTTCCAAAAAGATTATTATCTCATGGAACGTTAGAGGCATGGGCAGTGCAGAGAAGTGAAAGGGTTGTCTATGAGATGGTATGAAAGTACTAAATAGATACATTAATCATTCAGGAGATGAAGAAGGCTTCCTTCTCACTGTCGGACATTATAGGCCTCTGGGGTAATAGGCATTGTGATTGGGTGTCTTTGCCAGCAGAGGAGAGGTTGGGAGGTATTTTGATCAACTGGAATTCTTCTCTAGTTTAGATGGTTGTTGTTCTCTTTCTGTCCTCTTCAAGCACTTGCATTCATAAGACATCCCAATCCGACCCAAGTTAACGACATCCTATACAATAGAATATCAGAAGCACAGGCCAAGTCCCTGGAGGAAAGGTTCTACTTGCAAGAGGTAGAGCAAGCAATTTCAATCTTAATGGGGACTCTGATCCAGGTCTAGACAGTTTTTCCATGGGCTTCTTCCACTACCGCTGGTTATAGATAGAAGTTAGAACGACGTCGTGGCAGTATTCCAAATATCATCGATATCGCTAGATAGCGGATTAAGATATTGGGGTTTCAAAAAAATTACTTCTATCAGCGGTAGCATCGCCTATAAATATCATCAATATTATGATATTGCCCACCAATACAAATATTTACCTGTATCCACAATATTGCCGATGTTATCACTGATACAAGGGACATTGTTGAATGGTTTGCAAATTAAGAACGATATATTAAATTTCTTTTATCTTTAAAAAATAATTTTGTTGTTTGCTAATTATGTATGTATGTATATGTCAGCGGATGCATGGACGGATGATTGTGTTATGCATGTATAGGTGTATATCATGTAGGTAATGAATGCACGTACAGATAGATGGAAAGATCAACGGATGGTGAGAACGACAGATGGATGGATGGATGGATCATGTATCTATGTGGGGACAAAGAAGACGATTTCTTGTAGCTTCATAACAGTGTTCAAAATATCGGTATCGTGTTACGTATCGCACCCTTGGGATACAAATACGTATCAGTTATCGCATGGGATATATTGGTTGTATCGCGTAATGTATCGTTGTTGTTGGAAACACGGGGAAACGTTGAAAATTGGTCAAATTTTTCAATGAAATTTCAGTGATTGTTAAAAAAGACATCAATTCACACTTACAAATCAAAACATTACAAAAAAAAAAAAAAAAAACAAGTGTACATAATAGGTTTTCTTTGTATGGGGTCTTAATCTATGCGTTGTCTAACTGAATTGATGCAAGTATATTCAAAGTTTACTCATATAATTTATAAATGTAAGAAGACGTGTGGAAACACAGGCAATACATTCAAAAGCAAAAGAAAAATCACTAGATCAGGTTACATACATGTTTGATTTTATGTTTGGACATAAAGATTGCAACCAATTTGCAAGAAATTGGGAAAATTTTGATTTTTTTCTATTTTCCACAACTCGGTCTTTGTCCTCCAAATCTCGAAATTGAAGCTCCCAATCCATGATTTTTCATGCAAAACATGAAAAATCATTGATTTGTAACAATTTGACACTGATTTAACATAATTTACAGAAAAAAAAAAAAAAAAATTGATCAGAAAAAAAAAAATGCTCACTGGATCAAACATGTGGGATACATCCCACTGCTTCTGCGTTTCGTTCGCACAGGTGAGATACAAGATATATCGTGGGATATATCGGCTGATATCGTCGATATTTAAAATACTGCTTCATAACTCCATGTGGCTTCGATTCACATTTTTTCGTATCCCTGGTCATTGATACATGCAACGATACTGATAATCTTGAACACTATGCCGTGGCAATGTTTGACTAGGTCCTCATATGTAGAGACATGAATGCATCATTCATTAACCCCAGTCGCCAAGAAGATCTAAAAGGAAGAAATCAAGGACTTTAGGCTGATTAATTTGATAGAGAGCTACTATAAAATTCTTGCGAAGGTGTTTTGACCAGGTTGCATAAAGTGATAAGCTTGATATAACTCCAATTCAATTGGCAGTTATTCTAGGCAGATTTATCATTGATGGCCCATTCTCGGCGTATCAACTGATCGAAATGGCACACCATTCAGACTCTTCAAAAGCTCTCGTGGTGTCTAGCAAGGGGATCCTTTATCCCCATCGGTATTTTCAATTGCAACAGAGGCTCTCCAAAAAATTCTTAACAAAGCAGTAGTAGAAGGCATTATAAAGGTAATGATGGTGAAGATTTTCTCAACGGTTTTTCTGCACCTATAGAATGTGGACAACACAATATTGTTGGGCTCAGGTGGAGTGGAAGAAGCATGGGTTTCAATTTTTCTCAAATGCTAAGAGATCATCTCTCATCTCCAGCATTAAGAGTAAGTTGGGGAAGAGAAGCACTACTGGGATAAATTTGGATGTTAGAGAGGTTATAAAACTAACAGATTCAGTGGAGCGTAAGTTGGAGACGTGCCAATTAAGATGATTGGTATGTTGTTGGGTTTTGGAAAGCAGCAGTCAAAAGTTTGGGACTCACTTATTAAAACTATTTCAATTCAAATTGGTTGTATGGAAGGGTTATTATCTCTCGGGGGGAGGATAATGTTAAGTAAAGCTGTCCTCACAAACATCTAGTATATCTTTTAACCTTATTTAGATGCCCTATTAAATGGCAGCCTAGCTGGAATCAATTATAAGGCATTCTTGTGGAACAATTGGGAGTGGACTCATAAATTTCAATTAGTATCACAGTCTGAGGTTTGCAAATCAGTTAAAGAGGAGGATTGAGTTTCAGGTCAATTCGGGGGATGGATGAAGCTTTACTGGCGAAATGGTGATGGCGTCTTAGAAGTGGCAAGGCTTCTGATGCAGGGACATGTAATGGCCTAACCATAGATGCATGTATGATCAGGTTGAAGAAATTCAAATAATAAAATTAATCAACAAACTGTTATCAATCACGTCGATTAATCAAATCTCAACACAGAGATGAAATCATTCCGTCAGGATCATACCCCTTGGAATAAAACCACGTAAACAGTGAAAAGGGATGACCTAGGGATATGAGGATATCCCTGATCTAGCATAAACCAGTCCACAGTCAAGTTTGGATCCGATTCTCCTAACTAGCCATCCCTATTTTCCATTCAAACCAAAAAAGAATATCCAAAGATGAACGAAAGAGATGAATAAGAGATGGGTTTGAGATGAAAGTGAGTACGAATTCTAGGGCATCAAAGAAAAGAAGACGGCTGATTCTTACCTTTTCCTGCACCTTGAAGATTTAAAAAGAAGGAAAATCTAAAACCGGAGTGGAATACTTAACACCCAAGGGGCAATCCTGAAACCCTAATCTCTTTAGTAAAAGAGGAAGAAAACATACAAATTCTCATTCTTTCACTAAATAAAATAGGGTTTCTCACAGTGTATATATAAGCCACGGAAAAAACAAAAAGTACATTAAAGCCCCTGAAAATAAGGAAAATAACCAAAAAAAGACGTGTAAAACTGAAAGTGCACTAAAGCCCCTGAAAACAAGGAAAAGAACAAAAAAAGACACCTAAAATTAAAACACCCACGCGAGTAGGTATTCCGTAATGGTAACAGTGGCCGTAACGGCCACCAACATTACCTTTACGATACGGGGCATAACGGTTGTTACGGCCGTTACGGTCTGTCTTATTTATTTATTTATTTATTTATTTATTGAAAAAACCCCCGAAAAACCTATATCTACCTCATAATGCCGATTAAAAAGTATGAAAAACCTGTATATGTCCCGTAATAGACCATTACGGGGCTTTATGGCCTTTATAGGGGACGTAACGTGCCGTTAATGGCAATTACAGGTCATTTTTTTCCATAATGGCTGTTACGGCCATTACAACCCTGTAACGTGTAATGGTTGCCACCGTTACCTTTACGTAACGGCCTTTATGACCCCGTAATGGCCTTTATGACACACCATGCGCACGACTAGAGTTGGGCAAAACGGACCCGATCCGGTGGATCCGACCTGACCAGACCCGATCTGACCCAATCAGAACCAAACCGACAGTCTGGATCGGTGCGGATCGGGCAGCCCAATTCAGATCCGAAATCCTTTCGGGTCGAGTTCGGATTGGCCCTGATCCGACCCGACCTAACCCGAAAACTCGATCCGAATGGATCCGGACCGATCCGATCCGATCCGGAGTAGTTTTTATTAATCTTTCTACTTTTTCATGTGGTATGGTCCGCTTGAGCTTTGGATATGCATCAATTTTGAGTTCAACCACTAAAATGATCAAAAAAAATGAATGGACGGCGTGGATAAATCACACGCATTCATGGTGGGCCCCAACAGAGTTTAGGGTGTACAATAACAAGTGAATTTGTTGTGTACCGCACACAGCTATGTAGCTGGCCGCTGCAAGTGCTAGTTGTGTTGCTGTAGGTACGTGTCGTGCCACGACGAGCACTGACACTCCTCGAGCTCCGAGTTGTACGAACAGTTCAAAGGATATCAAAGTTACATCTTACATGGGCCCCACAGTGATATATTTATTATATCTACACTGTTCATATATTGTTGGAGACTATTATAAGCATTGTCCAAAAAATGAATAATATCTAAAGATCATCTCGACCACACCACAAATAGCAGCAGAGGATGATTTTCACCGTTAAACAATTTGTGTGCTCCACATGATAGTTAGATCTATCTTATTTTTAGTCTCAAGCATTAAGACGAGCTCGCCAAATGAATGGACGGTTTAGATATAACACATACCCCACCATTAGACCCATGGAACTTGCTAACCTCAATACAGCATGTTTGTGACTTGCGTGAAAAGAAAGTAACTGTCGTGCAGTGCACGTCAACCTAATAACGTCCAGAGAAAGCATGATGCACTTCTTTCATAGTCATGTGGGGCCCACGTTGATGTATACGTTTTATCTAAGCCGTTCATCCATTTTGACGTATCATTTTAGGCATTGAACATAAAAATACGATATATTGAAGACTAAAGTGGACCACACCATATCAAACGATCCGAATCGTACCCAATCCGATCCGACTTGGTTTCCCTAACCGAGTCGGACTCGGTTCGGGTCAAGTCAATCAAACATCGGATCGGTCCGAGTCAGGTGATCCGGACTCGGTCTCGGATCGGATCAAGTTCCGGTTAGGCTATTGGAATTTCGGATCGGACTGAGTTAGGCCCAATCCGATCCGATCCGGACCGATGCCCAGCTCTACGCATGACAGAGTGTGAAATCCACCCCATGGGCTTGCAGTCAGGGTGCAGTCATGTTGTTCCTGCACTCATAACGCGTCAAAAAATGGGTCTGATGGACCCGACGTTCATCCGCATCAACTCCTCCGCTCCAATACTCTGTCGGCAACGCCTCCTCCTTTAGTACACTCTAAAGGGTGCATCACTGATGTCCGCATCAATTCTCCCCGGATAAGAAGAGTTCGCCACTAGCGAAAGTGAACTTTTGAATCTCTCGAGCAAATCAGGGTCGATGCGCTGTAGCTCTGCCTCTGTGATCAAAGAGTTATCTACAATGGGCATGTTCCTCCATTTGACTAGGAATTTCTGGAAACCCCCTGATCGAGTGAAAACCCCCTCGGAGTCCAAAATTTCCTCTATCTTGTCTATTCTCAGTGCAGGTGGAAGAGAAGGTAAGATGGGTATACGAAGGTCAGGTTATGGCCAAGGTCCATATATAGGGGGGTCTAGGAAGAAACAGGGGAACCAATAGATAGAGGTGATGGCTCATGATAGGGAACTAGATCTTCCATATTAAATGTGGAATTGATGTCCATGGTAGCAGGGATATCAACAACATAAGCGTTAGACCTCAACCTTTTCACAATTTTATGTGGGCCTATGCTACGTGCATGAATCTTCACGGATCTAGATGGAAACTGATCAGACCTAATATGAACCATGACGTCATCTCCATGTTAAAATTCCCTAAATCTCCTGTGAGTGTCAGCAGAAAGTTTATAATGTTCATTACTTGAATTAATCTTCCTCCTGATCTTACTATGCAATGCATGTATATGTTGGGCTAAGGACTCTCCTAACTCTGAAGGACGTTGTGGGGTAGCCACGGGGATTAAATCTATGGGGGCTAGGGGTCTAAGACCTAAAACAATTTCGAACGAGCTCATATTCCTGTGAACCTGTTCACTGAAGAATTATACGTGAACTCTGTTGTGAGAAGAACAGTACCCTAGGTCCTGTGGTGGTATCCAACCAGACATCTCAACAAATTCCCTAGGTTACAATTCACTACCTCCGTTTGACCATCCGATTAGGGATGATATGCTGAAAAAAAAACTGAAACCCTGTATCCAAAAGATGCCAAAGAGTTCCAAAAATAACTAGTGAAGCTAGTATCTCTATCAGACACGATGGATCTAGGTACTCCGTGAAGTCGCACAACCTCCTGAAAGAATAACTTAGCAACATGGGAGGCATCTAAGGTCTTATAACAAGGTAGAAAATGGGTCATCTTAGAAAATCGATCAACAACCACGAGTATGAAATCGTTCTTACGAATAGTCTTGTGAAGCCCAAGCACAAAGTCCATACCGACATCTTGCCACGGGGCATGTGGAACTGGCAAAGGAGTATATAAACTTGTATTTTGTTTCCTCTGCTTCGCTAGTTAACATGTCCGACACTGCCCTACAATCTTAGTCACATCTCGCTGGAAATTAGGCCAATAGAAATGATCAAACACAAGGGCAACTGTTTTATCTTGACCAAAGTGACCCGTCATCCCTGTAGCTCCCAAACTAGAAAATCACGGAGGGATATGCATGGGATACAAAGCTTGTCCCCTCTAAAAAGATATACATCTGTAAGGGTGAACTCCGCACTCCTTGAGGGCGGGTCACTAGACAATAATGCATAAATGATCCCAAAATCAGGACAGTTTGAGTACTCACCCTTGAGTTGCTTAAAGCCTGTAACTTAAATGCTCATGGACTGTAGCATCTCAACAACCTTATTCTCTTTTCCGGGCTTGTGCTTAAGCACAAATGTGTACTCTTGAAGAAATTGTGCCCACTTGGCACCTAGGGCTCAACTTCGTTTGAGAGCTCAAATATTTCAAGGCCTCCTGATAAAAGAACGAGATGAATTCTTGCGGTAATAAATAATGCCGCCAATGGTGCAATGATTGCACGACCGCATAAAACTCTTTGTCGTATGTGGAGTAGCGTTGTTTAGCCTCGTTCAACTTCTTACTGAAAAAGACCACAGGATGTCCCTCTTGGCTTAATACTCTACCTATGGCAATTCCTGCAACGTCTCGGAAAAATCCGTACAAAGACCCTCACTCGGAACCAAATCCTTTAGAAATTAGACGAAATTAACTAAGTGATAAACTAGATTAGCTGTGAAATTAGCTTGAACCACTTTAAATACGAACTGCAAGACCCAAAACTTGCAGAACTGTTAACACTACATTACCTTGAAACCTAGGAACAATCTCTAAACCCGGTTGCTCTCGGGAGCATATTGAAACTTCGTATCGGACCTGGACTGCACGTCGAAAGTCCGATTACGTCGAAACCATACAGTTATGACCGCTTTGTTGGACTTGACGACCATCTCGGAAATCAAGTCCTAATGATACCCAGAAACGCACAACTTGAGCTCGGAGCGAAGTGTGTGAGAAACGCGAATATCTTTAGGAAATGAACTCAGATTTAAGTGATTTTGGCCGTTCGCTAGCCAAATCTAAGGTTTCAGACCGTCAGAATCCGACCCAAATACACCCTCGGATCAGAAAAGTTTCCCAGCACTGATCCATGTACTCGTGGCCATGATCGAGTGCCGACGACCGTTGAACTGAGACTGGTCTGCCACGGTCGATCCACAAATCTGATCGGACCGAAAACCTAACTCGACTTAGATCCAACATCAGGAAGCTTAAGTCCGACCGCACGCAGAAAAGGGGCCTCCAGAAGTGCTCCGTTGGATCGAAACAGCCCCTATTTGGCTATAACCTAAGTATACCATGACCCTGGGGCTATTCCCATCAGTTCTAGGCCTATATAAGGGCCTTAAACCCTCTCACTCCCTTCATATACGAATTTCTAACCCTAGGTGAGAGAAGAGTGAAGAAAGAGAAGGAAAGAGAGAGAAAATGAGAGAGAGAGTTGGAGTTTGTTTGTGGGATTCCATCCCGCCGCTCCACGTGCTTAACTATCCCCTCTGTATCGCTATTCTGGCGATTCCAATCCCGTTCTTAAGTAAGAAATCCTAACCTTAATCTGTTTTAGGGTTTCAAATAGTATAAGTGATGAAATAACTAACTTATCTCATGATATAGGTTGTTGTTGTGCCGTAAACAGGGACTTAGTGCTTAAACTGAGTTCGTTACTCGTTTACAGGCGAAAGGTGCGGATTATAAACGTATAGGTTATGGTTTTCAAGGCTTTCAATGTCGGTTAATGATTTATAACTGACTTAGGTGCCATTTCACATGCTAAATGCGATGTTTCCCTCGCTTTACAGATATATATGAACTATGTTGAGTATAGTGCATTCCATGTGTTTGTTGAAATATTTGAATGAGTTTAAAATTTGGATTCGTGCTTGCCATGATTATCCATCGTGGATACATGATGGTTGCACGTGTGACAACTCCTTGGTGAAAGGAATTGCCCTAATACATGTTATGGGCAACATACGTCATGTACGTTGAAATGTGTAGTCTAAGTGTTTGTGAAAATGTCTGAATGAGTATGGAACTGGGATTCGTGCTTGCCATGATTATCCGTCGTGGATACATAATGATTGCACGTGTGACCACTCCTTGGTGAAAGGAATTACCCTAATACATGTTATGGCCAACGTACGTCATGTATGTTGAAATGTGTAGTCTAAGTGTTTGTGAAAATGCCTAAATAAGTATGGAACTGGGATTCGTGCTTGCCATGATTATCCGTCGTGGATACATGATGGTTGCACGTGTGACCACTCCTTGGTGAAAGGAATTGCCCTAATACGTGTTATGGCCAACATATGCCATGTATGTTGAAGTGTGTAGTCAAGTGTTTGAAAAATGTCTGAACGAGTAAGTATTCGGAAACTTGTACTTTATGAAGGTGTTGAGGTGAGATTATCAATTTCCTTAGCTATGTGTATAAATCCCTTCATGCAACTTAGATTTAAAACTGTGTGATTTAGTATGAAATGCATATGTGCGAAACATGCTTACTTTGTCTTTTGTGAATTGCTCAAATGGTTACGTTCTTCGAATCAATTTTTTAATGTTGAAATGCCTATCACACATGTTTCCTATTTTGTTTAAATGTGTTTGGACTACTACATAGTCCAGGCTATCGGTAATAGCTCCCGAATGAGTGGTTGAGTTAGCCTCGCCACAACGGATATGTTCGAGGAATCCGAGTCGTACGGAGATTGCCGACAGTGGTTAGGTCACGTGGAGTGCTTACACGCTCCATGTTGATCAATTCAACGTATGCTCGTACTAGTCGAGCTCGTCAAGTAACCCGATTGACCCGATGTATGTTCACCATGTATGGACGCTACTACTTGAACTTAAGGTACCAAACTCCCCAGTGGAAACCTCGTTAACCTTGGTACCTCGATCCGCTAAGAATCATGAGCCGGACATGGTGGTATGGGACACCGTGGTCGAGCTGTCGGCCTACGTGGGGGCGACGAGCCTCCCCGTAGTGACCAGTAAGCAACACCGCCTCGTGAGCCGAATACGGTGGTATGGGACACTGTATTCGAGATGTCGGCGTACACTGATCAGGTGACGAGCCCTTTGTAGTGACCTCAAGCATACTCTGAGACTGCGTTGAGGCAATGAGCCTTTCTGTATCTACTAGATTATAAACTAGGCCTACACTGATCAGGTGACGAGCCCTTTGTAGTGACCTAGAACCGCAACATCGTATGATATTTACTAAGACTGACGACCCTAGAATGGATCATTGTTTAGGAAATTATATAAGGGATACCTTAGCTTCCCAATCCTGCTGTATGAAAAGATCTAATAAGAATCGGTAATCACGTTCATGCACCGCATTGCATGCTTTGCGCTTTGGAGTGTGAAGCTTTGTGGGGGGAATGGCGCGGATTCGTGAACGAGAGCCGCGAGCAGAGGATGAATTCGCAGGGGAGTGCAGTGAGGCATAATCATTAAACATATCATTCTTGCCTTAACCAGAGTACTTAGGAATGCTTGATTGTATTGCTTTATCATTACTACGTGATTGAATTGATAACATGTTAACCTTTGCCTTATAGCTCCACTGAGTTGATCACTCACTCCCACGTTCTGGGACGGTGTTTTAAACACCAACCAGACTCTGTCTTAGCTGCAGGTGATGGCGATGCATACGAGGTTGTCACGCCCCAGACTCGGTAATCGGAATCACAAAGAACCCGATGGCCGGTTCTGGCCGTAACAGCCTCCACAGTACCCCATTCTCGGCTCCTGAGGCAGGTTCCGATCCTGGGATCCTACTAGGAGGATTTTTCATAACAATATAATCAGTACTAATACGAGCATACCCAAGATCACAGCAAGAACATCTGAGAATAACAAAATGCATAACATCATCATACATATATCAATCATCAATCTTAAGAGAATGCAATACAAGCAATCAGTCATCAAACAAATGGGGATAACGCTCTCTAATCTCGGCCTCGCGTTCCCAAGACGCCTCGGCCTCCGAATGATGACCCCATAGCACTTTCACCAAGGAAATGACCTTGGTCCTGAGGACCTACTCCTTCCGATCAAGAATACAAATCGGTTGCTCAATGTAGGAAGCATCCTCACGGACCTCAAGCGGCTGTCAATCAATCATAGGAATAGTGTCCGACCCACACTTCCGCAACATAATGTATTAAATAGTGTATTAATACATTATTTAATATATTAAATATTAAATATTTAATACACTATTAATATTAAATATAGTGTATTAATAATAGGCCCAAAGGTCAGGGGAATCAAGGCTCAAGGCCCAAGTCCCAATGGCCATAGGATTCATACATTCAGTTGAACTTAATGAGCAGCCCCTGAGCACAAAAAAAACACGGCTTAAAAATAAGTTTAAGTTGGGTGAAATGGGCCCCACTACATCAGCCCAACCACTAGCAATCTAAGTGGGCAACCGAGGGCCCAATACCACCCTTATCTCAGCCTATAAGTCCATCAAAATGGTGGAAGTTAGCCCAACATATGGCTAGGCCAAGCTGGGACGTTCCAGCCTAATCTGGGCCCACTAGGAAGTCCCAAAATCTGGTTTATATTTGGGTCCCACAAATGATCATTAATGGAGACCCAAAAAGGCATTGATTAAGCCCAAGAGTATTCTAAAATATAAGGGAGCAATAAATGCCCAATTTCCTCAATATGGTGGGCCCCATAATCATGGCCCCAATGGGCCCTAGAACATCAAGGATGGGTCCCCAACTAATCATACACAAAGCCCAACGGGCTGGGGCCCAAAAGTTCTGAAATAACAAAGGGGACAAAAATGTACAGGAAATTTCTGCAATGCATGTTGCTGTCCTAAAGTTGGGCACTCCATTAAAGTAGGTCCAGGGCCTCTAAAACTTTGGGAATTGAGGGCCAAGGTCCCTCATCATGCATACAATAAGAGGAAACCCAAAAAGCTGGCCCACCATCAGAGGAAACATTTTTGAAATATGGTTTTTATCAAGGCATATTGCTGGACTGCACAGCAGAAAAATCTGGCAGTCCAACCATCTTGGCCCATTCTTTTGGATGCCCAAATGGGGTCAGTTGGGGCTGAAATTTTACAGAGTGACACTTCCATAGGTGGGCTACACCCCCACAAAATTTCAGAATTTTTGGATATTCCTAAGTATTTTAATTAATTTAAACAAAACAGTCTGTCCAAAAAATCGGACAGACCTGGACGTCCCAACGTGGTGGGCCAGTCCGGCCCTCGCCACGGTGTGCACAGGGGTCCATTGGCCCTGAAATTTGGTAAGAAGGTCCTACCATGAGTGGACCACACCCCTACAAAATTTCAGAATTTTTGGACATCTATAAATATTTTAATTCATTTAAATAAACCAATCTGTCATGAACATCAGACTGATCTGGACACCATATTATAGTGGGCCTATCCAGCCACCACCATGGTGTGTACAGGCATCCATTGGCCCCAAAATTTTGTAAGTGGGTCCCAACATGAGTGGTCAACCTCCCTGTAAATTTTCATAATTTTTAGACACCCAAAAGTATTTTAGTAAATTTTGGAATTCCAACCTGTCCAGGGTGGAATGTTGCTGGAACAGTGCAGAAAATCCAGACTGTCCACCTCACTTGGACCACACCTTTGGGACCCCAAAGAAGGTCGGATGGGGCTGAAATTTGGCATGATTATATGTGGGGTCCACACCTTCAAGAAGCATATATTACATGGGACCAAACACCCCTCCAAATGCCCAAAAATCTGGCCTCAAAATGACCAAAAAATCTGTCCAGATAGTTCTGGACAGCAACATATGACTGAAAATAAATAAATATAAACACTATTTAAAAGGGAATTTAATCCAAGAAAATAATGGCATGGACCACCCCAGTGGGTCCCACAAACATCCAGACCCTTCCCATTACAAAATACCCCTTGCATGTGCCCCATATAGGTAGATAAGGGGGCTCCAACGTCCAAGAGTGGACTATCATGGACGTCCACCCTCCATGATAGTCCACCCTCCATGGATGGTCTGGATATTTTTGGTCCACAAGGTGGGCCACACACTCATGATCAGAAGGTTATCAACAAAGGAAAATAAGGATTCGGCCACAAGGGAAGGGTCTCCGCCACATTGAGGCCCTTCCCCACATCACTCGTGCACACACATTCCACTATCACAAGATATACAAGATCTACATGATCATAGGATTTCTACTTGAGATCTATGGTGAAGATGCAATCTCCACCAAGGATCAAGGGTCTAGATGACCCAAAGATCCCTGATCAAAGAAAGAAAAGCCATGTAGGGGTCCATGAAGAATAGCCCCTTGCATGGAACATGCATGCAAGTAAGATGGGCTATGAGCCCCATCCATGAAATCTTGGGGGCCACCACCATCATTTGATGGGCCCCACAAGCTTCAACATGAAAGAAAATGGAAGACCAAGTAAGAAATGGAAGAAATCTGAATTTTCAATAACATGCACACCCACCTTAATGGATCCCACTTCAAAGTTACATCAATCTACTCTTCTTGCTCCAAGGGACATGGATCTATGGTTGAGATCTTATTGTAATGGTTAGATGGGGAGAGAGATGGAAGAAATATGGCTGGAATTTTTTAGCAAGGTAGAATGTTTTGGAGGTTCTAGCAATGGGAGAAGAGAATGAATGGAAAAAGAGAAAAGGGAGAAAGATGTAGCATGAGAGTAATGATGAATTTCTAGAAAAATGGAGGCATGCTTGCCTTGGCAAGAGGAACTCATGATGAGTTTGGGAGGAGATTCCTATGTGCTAGGGGTCTAGGAGCTAGAGCCTAGGCTAGCTATAGGGGTTAGGTTCTCTTTATGGTTGGCCCAAAACGACAGATTGATTTATTTAAATGAATTAAAATATTTATAGATGTCCGAAAATGACATTTTTGATTTATTTAAATGAGGAGATTCCAAAAATCCAGACTGTCCACCTCATTTTTGGGCCGATCATCAGAGACCCCCTGGTCCCTTGCAGCCGTTGAGCGTTCCAGAGTGGAAGTGGGAGCACGTATCGATGGACTTCATCGCAGGTTTGCCGAGGACTCAGCGCGGTCACGATACCATCTAGGTTATCATTGATCGTCTGACGAAGTCGGCTCATTTCATTCCAGTGCGTGGTTCCTGGTCTATAGACCGGTTGGCGAGGATATTCAATGAGGAGATAGTGAGACTGCATGGCGTCCCAGTTTCGATCGTTTCAGACCGAGACTCCAGATTTACGTCTCAGTTTTAGAGGAGTTTCCAGCAGGCGCTGGGGGTCACTATGCGTCTCAGCACCGCTTATCATCCGCAGACGGATGGGCAGACCGAAAGGGTCAACCAGATCTTTGAGGATATGCTCAGAGCTTGTGTGATCGACTTTGCAGGCAGTTGAGATGAGCATATGCGCCTCGCCGAGTTCGCGTACAACAACAGCTATCAGGCGACTATCGGCATGGCTCCTTTTGAGGCACTTTATGGCAGGCCGTGCAGATTTCCTAGTTGCTGGACCGAGGTTGGAGAGCGTCGTCTCTTAGGTCCCGAGCTTGTGCTGCAGACGTCAGAAGCTATTGATGTTATCAGGCAGAGGATGCGCACAGCTCAATGCCGACAGAAGAGTTTTGCTGATCGTCGGCGTTGACCCCTCGAGTTCGCGATCGGGGACATGGTATATCTCAAGGTCTCGCCTATGAAGGGCATGGTTCGTTTTAGTGTGAAGGGCAAGCTCGCCCCGAGATTTATTGGACCTTTTGAGATTACTGAGCGTGTAAGCGCTGTGGCCTATAAGCTTGCCTTACCTCCTGAGTCGTCCGCGATCCACGACATGTTCCATGTTCCTATGTTGCGGAAGTGTGGGTTGGACACTATTCCTATGATTGATTGGTAGCCAGTTGAGGTCCATGAGGATGCTTCTTATATTGAGCAGCCGATTCGTATTCTTGATCGGAAGGAGCAGGCCCTCAGGACCAAGGTCATTATTCCCTTGGTGAAGGTGCAATGGGGTCATCATTTGGAGGCCAAGACGTCTTGGGAACGCGAGGTCGAGATTAGAGAGCGTTATCCCCATTTGTTTGATGACTGATTGCTTGTATTGCATTCTCTTAAGATTGATGATTGATATATGTATGATGATGTTATGCATTTTGTTGTTCCAGTTTTGTAAATTTCGAGGACAAAATTTCTTGTTGGTGGGGAGGATTGTGAGACCCGACCCGAGTTCGCATGTGTGCATGTAAGTATGCATTCCGTCCACCTTGGTCCCGCGGTCCTACCGGTCGAATCCCGGCGACCCCTGACCCTTGGATAGTGTTTGCGGTCATCCGTGAGTCCAGTCATGAAGACCCGACTCAGATCGAGTTGAGACCTATGCCATTGCGTCCACTTCGTCGCCGCGGTTCCAACGCCGCGTCTCGTGCGTAAATCCGGCGTGTCCATCAAAAGTTGTAGGCCGCACATTTTTGGACCATTGATTGCATTTTTTGGTAGGACCCACTTGGTTTACACAAATTCCCATGCAAATCTATGACATCATTACCTAGAGAACCTAACCCCAATAGTTAGCCTAGGCTCTAGCTCCTAGACCCCTAGCACATAGGAATCTCCTCCCAAACTCATCATGAGTTCCTCTTGCCAAGGCAAACATGCCTCCATTTTTCTAGAAATTCATCATTACTCTCATGCTACATCTCTCTCCCTTCTCTCTTTTTCCTTTCATTTTCTCTTCTCCCATTGTTAGAACCTCCAAAACATCCTACCTTGTTAAAAAATTCCAACCATATTTCTTCCATCTCTCTCCCCATCTAACCATTACAATAAGATCTCAACCATAGATCCATGTCCCTTGGAGCAAGAAGAGTAGATTGATGTAACTTTGGAGTGGGATCCATTAAGGCGGGTGTGCATGTTATTGAAAATTCAGATTTCTTCCATTTCTTAGTTGGTCTTCCCTTTTCTTTCATGTTGAAGCTTGTGGGGCCCATCGAATGATGGTGGTGGCCCCCAAGATTTCATGGATGGGGCTCATAGCCCATCTTACTTACATGCATGTTCCATGCAAGGGGCATTCTTCATAGACCCCTACATGGCTTTTCTTTCTTAGATCAGGGATCTTTGGGTCATCTAGACCTTTGATCCTTGGTGGAGATTGCATCTTCACCATAGATCTCAAGTAGAAATCCTATGATCATATAGATCTTGTATATCTTGTGATAGTGGAATGACTATACTGTTATGGAAATCCTCCTTGTAAGATCCCAGGCTCGGAACCTGCCTCAGGAGCCGAGAATGGGTTACTACGGAGGCTTTTGCGACCAGAACTGGCCATCGGGTTCCTTATGAGTCCGGTTACCGAGTCTGGGGCGTGACAGATGCGGAGCTAGATTTCGAGGACGATGAGGAGGCATTCTCCTATATGCAGTTATCAGGTGGGTTCATGTGAGTCGTGTCCTGATTGTCGGGGCTACAGGGATATTGACTAGATGCTCCTACACAGTTATTCTGAAATTTTGGAACACACCTGTATATTCATTTTGATCACTTTGGAAATATACATGTAATTATTTGACCTGGCAATGTATTCATACTCTGGAGACCAGCAATGGTCTATACATTCCATATATGCTTATATACATCTCTCAGTCTTCCGCTTGCGCTATTTAACTGCCTCTGGAGTATGATATACTGATTTGGTATAATCCCACTCATGTTTAGTGCATTAATACAGACAACATTCAATCATCATCATATATGTTGTATAAGTGATGTTTTGGAACTCGGGAGTTGGGCTCCTGCTCGACCCCCGATTTTCAAGACGTTACAATTCCTAACATGTCACATGTTACCTCAAAGACATTGGTAAAGCCAGGTAGACGCATGACTGGTGCTTCCGTCATCTTCTTCTCAATTTCTGAGAAAGCCCACGCCGCGACTTTAGTCCATTGAAACTCCCATTTTCGTATGCAATCTGTGATGGCAGCCATAATCGAGCTAAATCCACAGATGAACCACCGATAGAATGTACCTAGGCCGTGAAAGCTTCGCACGCCGTGTATGGTACGCGGCTCAGGCCAATTGACAATGGCCTTGACTTTCTCAGTGTCTGCAGACATACCCTCTGACGACACAACAAACCCCAGGAAGATAACTCAAGAGGTCAAGAAGGAACACTTCTTAAGGTTCGCATAGAGCTTTTCTGCGCGCAAGGTGTTACAGACCTGCCTCAAGTACTTGATGTGTTGGCTAGGGGACGTATTATAGATAAGGATTTCATCGAAGTACACAACTAAAAACTTGCCTATAAAGGGTCGCAACACACCCTCATAAACGTACTTGGGGCATTGGTTAACCCGAAGGGCATAGCCAGCCACTTGTACAGCCAGCCCTTCGTCTTGAAGGCAGTCTTCCATTCATCTCCCGGGTGAACACGAATTTGGTGATAACCACTCTTGAGGTCAATTTTCGAAAAGATAGTAGAGGTGGCCATCATGTTAAGCATATCATCAAGCCTCAGTATGGGAAACCGATACTTGACAGTGATCTTGTTTATAGCTCTACTATCGACACACATGTGCCACGTGTCATCTTTCTTGGGCATAAGAAGCGCACGGTGCACGAGCTCAGACTCTCACGAATGAATCCCTTTTTAAGCAATTCCTCAACGTGCCTCTTCAACTCGACATGCTCGATGGGGTTCATTCTGTAGTGAAGGAGGTTTGGTAGGGTCGCCCCTGGGACGAGATCTATCGCATGCTGAATGTCTTGTATTGGTGGAAGCTCGTCTAGAAGGTTCTCAAGGAAGACATCTCGAAACTCCTCTAGGGCCGGACGAACCTCCTGGGGTATCCTCATAGCCATGTTTTAAACATCGTTATTGCATAATGTAACGCACTCTTGGGATACGGATACATATCGGTTATAGCATTAGATATAACGGTTGTATTGCGTAACGTATCGTTGTTGTTGGGAAACATGTGAACATTGGAAAATTGGTTGATTTTTTCAATGGAACTTCAGAGATTGTTGAAAAAGACATCAATACACACTTAGAAATCAAAACATTACAAAAAAAAAAAAAAAAGAAAAAAAGTGCACATAATAGAGGTTTCCTTCGTATGGGGTCATAATATATGCGCTTTCCAACTGAACTGATGCAAGTATATTCGAAGTCTATTCATATAATTTATAAACGTAAGAAAACATGTATGGAAACACAAGCAATACATTCAAAATGAAAAGAAGAATAACTAGATCAGGTTACATGTTTAATTTTGCGTTTAGATACAAAGATTGCAACTGATTTGCGAGAAATTGACAAATTTCGATTTTTCTCAATTTTCAGCAACTTGACCCATCTCCCCTAAATCTCAAAATCGAAGTTTCAAATCTATGATTTTTCATGGAAAATATGAAGAATCATAAATTTGTAACAATTTGACACTGTAATTTGCGACAAAAACATGGATCGGAAATCGAAAATGCTCACTGGATCGAATAGGTGGGATGTATCGGCACTACCTCTGTGTTTCGTATCACACAGGGGGGATACAAGATATATCGTGGGATATATCGGCTGATATCATCGATATTTAGAACACTGCCCATAACAACCTCGGGTGTACTCTCCTTAGCCAGTAGGCTATACAACATAGTCCCTGCCTTGGTCTCTCTTAGACTCCTTAACATCTATGATGTGGAGAGACTTTGACTGAGGCGCCTTTTGACTCTTAAGACCGCCTAGGGACGCAACATCTTTCGCTCCTGTGGACAATTTGGTAGGGAGCGGGCTCAAGACAAGTTTTTTTCCTTCATGCTTAAACACACAATTATTCGTACGCCCGAATATTGTGACATCTTTGTTATAGAGTCATGGCCTTCCCAAGATGATATGACCAACGTCCATCGTGACCACATCACACCACAATTTGTACTTGTATGGTCCAAACTCAATCGAAACAAGGCATTGCTTGGTCACAAGAAGGGATGTCACATCCATCCAAGAAACTCTATATTGGTTGGGGTGAGGGACTGACTTCAACCCCAGGCAATTCAAAGTAACTGGGGAAACTACATTCTCATAGCTCCCGCTATCTATGATTATTTTGCAGCTCTTTTCTCCACACTTGGCGTAAGTGTGAAAAATGGTAGTTTTGCGCTAAGCTTCGCTTTCCTTCACCTGGGTTAAGGCGCACGGCACCTCACCACTGCAAGTGGGGTAGTCTCCACAGCATCATCCTCGGCATCACAAGCCGACTCAAGGGATGGGATAATGATCTCCTCATCATCCTGGTCACCATTAACTTTATCTACCACTTCTTCTGTAAAGTGTTCGAAAACAAAGGCAATGAGCCCACCCTTATTTGAACACTTTGCGGCGATTCGACCCATGCCACCACAGCAGTAGAACTGCCCTGGCATTGCAGGCCTAGTACTTGGTCCAGCCGCGTTGTAACTTCGATTTCTGTTGACTGGCTAGGTACCAGGTTGAGCTCTGGGTTAATTTCCAACCTGGAGTCTCGCTCCGTGCGGAGCTACTCTAGGCATTGTAGGTCGAAGATCAAGCCCCCTCACATTGGATTGGCGCACATAGTGCTCAAGTTCCTGCACCACCTAGTAAGCATGTTTCAAACTGGTAACTATGTGAAGCATGAGCACCAGCTGAAGCTCGGGCCTGAGGCCCACATGGAAACGGGAGAGAACCACAGCAGGGTCCTCATCCACCTCATCATGTATTCATTGAACTTGGAGATGTATTCCGTCATCATCATGGATCCTTAGCGCAAAGTGTATCATTGATCCAACAATCTCTGCCTGTAAGAAATGGGAACATACTTCTCCCGCAACAACTCTTTCATCACAATCGAAAAGAGAATTGGCCCTCTCCAAATCGCTCGCGGCGACGCTCCACATTTCCCCAATATAGTTTTGCCTGGCCCACCAATTTCATCTTGGCGAACCCGACCTGTCGTGGGTCTAGCAGACCGTGTCACTCAAAGAAGTGGTCGATGTCTGCTAACCAGTAGGAAAAAACTTCGGGGTCCAATCTCCCATCGAAACTGGGGGCGTGAACCTTGATGCCCTTCATGACCCTAGCGACAGGGTCCTCGTACTCATGGTATCTCTGAGATTGCTGAAGACGCACCCCACCATGGCCCTCCCATTGGGCGAGAAGAACAGTATCGCGATTGTGTGTGGGTGGTAATAGATATACCCTATCGTATCCGTTGCCAGGCCCACAAGCCTGGCCTACGCCCAAACCATCCCTAGGCAGATCAGGGCCCACAACTAGGGACTGATCGACAACCCGTGTCGGGGGTCGCTTGGGCACCACCTACAATAGCGGTTAGAGTACCGGCCTCTAAGTGCGTAACACTCCTCTAAACGTCTGAACCTACCATCCTAATGCGGAAACTGCTACGCGATCTCATCCATCAAGGTTCGAAACTGTTAATCCATTCTCTTAGTTAGGCCCCCCATAGCCTTGGCAAATTGATCGGAGTCTATGGTGTAATGGAGACCAAATCCACGGCCAGTGCGCATGGGCATGCACTAGGAATGAAAAGTGAAGGGTCCTATATCTATGTTCGAAAATGGGTTTAAAAAATGATGATACCAATGCAACACAACTATCCTATATGTCCTAAATCTATATGGGGACTCAACAAAACCTATGAAAATGGCTAACTAAACTCAACAAAATATGTCCCATTTGCAGAGTTGGTACGCGGATTCTTTAGCAAATTTTCACCATAAAGAGGGATTGTTAATAGACTGACCTACGCTAAAAAAACCTGGCTCTAATACTAAAACCGATGCAGGGACATGTGATGGCCTAACCTTAGATGCATGTATGATTAGGTTGAAGAAACTCAAATAATAAAATTAATCAACTAACTGTTATCAATCACATCAATTAAGCAAATCTCAACACAGATAAAATCGTTCCGTCGGGATCATACCCCTTAGCATAAAATCACGTAAACAGTAAAAAGGGATCACCTAGGGATATGAGGATATCCCTGATCTAGCATAAACCAGCCCACAACAAGGTGTCCCGTATCGGTATCGGTTGGCGTAATGGTGACCTCCAAAACCGATATGGATACGGGGGCGTAACGGCTCATAACGGCGCAATTTTTTTTTTTACCAAAAAAATATGAAAAAATATGGATTAAATCCGGAATATTCTAAGCATTCCAAATATGCATTCATTTATAAATTGGAACATGTTTATGGTGGTGAAACGATCCACTCTTTGGTGAGAAGTTGTATCGGACTGTCTGATGAATTTGTTCTACTATGATTATCATATTAAACTATAAAAAAATATATATTAAATGGCACCCCAAATCTGTAAAATGCACATTAATATGTTCTACTATGATTATCACATCATATGGCATGATTAAAACAGCAAAACAACAATTAAAAATTGATTTTTCGAATTTTTTTTTTAAAAAAAAAAAAGGTTAAAATTCATGCGTAAATAGAAAAAAAAATAGTAAAAAAATATTAAATGGCACCTCAAATCTGTAAAATGCACATTAATATGTTCTACTATGATCTACACATCATATGGCATGATTAAAACAGCAAAACAACCATTAAAAATTGAATTTTCGAATTTAAAAAAAAAAAAAAAGATCAAAATTCATGCGTAAATAGAAAAAAATATTAAATGGCACCCCAAATCTGTAAAATGCACATTAATATGTTCTACTATGATTAACACATCAAATGGCATGATTAAAACAGCAAAACAACCATTAAAAATTGATTTTTCGAATTTTTTTTTTAAAAAAAAAAGGTCAAAATTCATGCGTAAATAGAAAAAAATTATTAAAAAAATATATATATTAAATGGCACCCCAAATCTGTAAAATGCACATTAATATGTTCTACTATGATTAACACATCATATGGCATGATTAAAACAGCAAAACAACCATTAAAAATTGATTTTTCGAATTTTGAAAAAAAGGGTGAAAATTCATGCGTAAATAGAAAAAAATATTAAATGGCACCCCAAATCTGTAAAATGCACATTAATATGTTCTACTATGATTAACACCTCATATGGCATGATTAAAACAGCAAAACAACCATTAAAAATTGATTTTTCGAATTTAAAAAAAAAAAGGTCAAAATACATGCGTAAATAGAAAAAAATATTTAAAAATATTAAATGGCACCCCAAATCTGAAAAATGCACATTAACATGTTCTACTATGATTAACACATCATATGGCATGATTAAAACAACAAAACATATTAAAAAAAGTATAAATACCTATTTTTGACAAATTCGGAATTTCTGAAAAATGGCCCACCGAGCTTCGATTCAACAAAATCCGTAATATAATGTATTTTTATCTCAAATACCCAGCCAAGGTTGGTCGAAATTGGTAGTAGAATGAGTGAGAAACAGTTTGGAAGCAAGAAATTTGAAAGAAAATAGCAAAAAACGAGCTTAAAATGAAAAAACAATGTTACCGTTTTTCAACCGTTACGGGCGGGCCGTTACGGGTCAGCCGTTACGCTCGTAACGGGCCCGTATCGGCCGATACGGGTACAAAAAATCATAACGGCCGATACGACCCCGAAACGCGTATCAGCCCAGACTGTTACCGTTACGTATCGGCCGATACGGCCGATACGTAACCGTTTTGGCACACCTTGGTCCACAGTCAAGTTGGATCCGATTCTCCTAACTAGCCATCCTTATTTTCCGTTCAAACCAGAAAGGAATATCCAAAGAGGAACAAAATAGATGAATAAGAGATGGGTTTGGGATGAAAGAGAGTACGAATTCTAGGGCATCAAAGAAAAGAAGACGGTTGATTCTTATCCAATCCTGAAACCCTAATCTCTTTAGTAAAAGAAAACATTTGAATTCTCATTCATTCACTAAATAAAATAGGGTTTCTCACAGTGTATATATAAGCCACGGAAAAACAAAAAGTGCACTAAAGCCCCTAAAAACAAGAAAAAAAAAATACCTAAAACTAAAAAGTGCACAAAAGCCCCTGAAAACAATGAAAGAACACACAAAAAAAAAAAAAAAAAAAAAAAAAAGACAAGCTAAAATCAAAACACCCACGCGACAGGGTGTGAAATCCGCCCCATGGGCCTGGGATCAGGCCACTCCTGCACTCGTAACGCGTCAAAAAATGGGTCTGATGGATTCGACGTCCATCCACATCAACTCCTCCGCTCCAGTACTCTGTTGGCGATGCCTCCTCCTCTGGTACACTCTAAAGGATGCACCACTAATGTCCGCATCAGCTTCTCTTCTCAAATATATCCTAGAGCATAAATACAGGTTGGTTGCAGCAATTGGGGAACCGGCCAACATCCAGGCACTGCTACCCAACCTTATATTAGGCCATCATATATAGCGTAAGAGGGCAGACCTCATTTCTGGATAGGGTATATAAATGAACCCTTGCTTAAGCAGTTTCCAGGCCTACACCAGATTTCAACAAATGGTGGGGGGGGGGGGGGGGGGGGGGGGGGTTGCTATCGACGGGGCTGATTCTAGAGTCAGGAAGGATTCATAGAGTGGATGAGATATTATCCAATAGGTCGTACTATGAATCAAGGAGGAGATCACTATGTGGGCCCCGGAGGTATGGGATCCAAGTTGTCCGTCAAAAGTGAAGACCTACTGTTTAGTGTTTGGATAAGGTGCCGACGATTGATCATTGGCAACATAGAGGGATGTTAATCTTGAATCACTGCATTACGTGCAAAGGAGAAGAGGAAAATATGGCACATTTATTTATTCATTGCCCTTTTGAGGCTAAGATTTTGTTAGCAATTCCGAGAAAATTCAAAGTTAGGTGGGTCATGCCGAACATGGTGAAAGATTTGTGTTGGCTGGCGTTGATTCTGAAAACTACTCTGCGGTGCATTTGGATGAGCATCAATCACCCTAGGTTGGAGAGAACCTGACCCAAGTTATTTTCAGCACAAGGGTTTCCTAATAAAGCAACTAATGGATCAATATAATCTGGTAAATACATGTATTATATGCTTTGCCGGCCTCAATTAGTTTGGATAAGGCATAGATGATAAATTATTCTATTCTTAGTTGCGCAAAGCATGAGGAGTAGGATCGAATTCAGGTGTGTCAATGGGGAAGCATCTTATTCAAAACGTCAGCAAGCGTAAGTGCCTAGGATGCAGGAGTGTGAGTGCAAAATGTTGAGTTCTAAGTGTGATCAGCACCTAAATGAAGCCTCATGAAACAAAAATCTGAACAATAGTAGTCTTTTACTTAACCGAGTAGTGGTTGTATGAAATCTTTTCAGCCTTTAGAATCTTTGAAGAAGCAAGATTGGAAAATAGTTTGAACTTCTGAATAGGGCGGAGGAAGATGTTCCACATTTGAAGATCAAATCCGTCACATTAATGTGACATACTTTGATTCTCTAATCACTCCACGATTCACAAACAATATATATATATATATATATATATAATATATATATAATATATATATATATATATATATATTGAATTCCGTTACAAGAAACAATAAAAAAAATAGAATAAACTCATTCTTTCATTCAAAATAACCACCAACTATGCATAAAAAAGTTTTTACATGTATATACTTTTCCCGGAAACAAAATAAACCCCAGTAGAATCATAACCATCCACTACTTCCAATCCTAATTATCTATCTCATAAAGTATTAAAAATGACATAAATAAATCGGCCATAATTCACTCAAATGGTATCGGAATTGCATGGGCTCATTTGCTACTAATTTAGTAGGCTTTAAGACAAGACCAATTTCGTGTTATTTTGACATTGTTTGATGCCTGAAAAATTGCCCACAAAACAAGTGCCAAACATACTAGAGAAAATTTGTTCAAAAAGTAATGACAAACTCTCAAAACTAATTAACTAATGGTTTTTGCTAACATCCTGATGCAGAACAATTAGCCACTTGCTCTAAAAGGTTGAACTGATAGAGCATGGCGAATTAATCATTTTATCTCATAGCCCAGGCCCCACATCTCATGGGTTAGGACCTCAACTGAACCCTCCTCGTGGGCCCCAAATCACATGGGTACCGCCTCACACGGGCCGCCCACCCCGAGTGTGCCCCTGCATCCCACAGGCAACCCCACTCGAGCCCGGTGTGAAAATGCCCCTGCATTAATCACCCCCGATGAGGAGTCTCGAACACGAGACCTCCTTCTTTGATACCAATTTGATGCAGGACAATTAACCACTTGCTGTAAAAGTTCGAACTGATAGAGCATGGCGAATTAATCCATTTATCTCATAGCCTAGGCCCCACATCTCATGGGTTAGGAGTTAGGACCTCAACCGAACCGCCCTTGTGGGCCCCAAATCACATGGGTACCGCCTCACACGAGCCACCCACCTCACACAGGCCACCCACACCGAGTATACCTCTACATCCCACAGGCAACCCCACTCGAGCCCGGTGTGAAAATGCCCTTGCATTACATCCCCACCTTCATGGGGAAGTTAGCAATGGCACCAAACCTTATAAAGGTCACATGGGGTGACCTATTGTCGATTTGAACCATTCATTCATTCATACAACTAGGAGCAAGCCATGGTGCAAAAATAGTGCCAATCAAGTGATCCTAAGTTTCCAATCAATCGCCTGAAAATGGACAGTAAAAATTGGTTGGAGAAACAAAATAGGTCCTATCATCATCTTTAAACATTACTAGATAGATCCCACTTTGTATTTCTTATGATTCTAAAATGACTTGTAAACAATGGATGGTTGTACCAAATTGGCTCTATTCAAAGGGTTAGGATCATCCAATCATTACAATTCTTGCACCATGGCTTGCTCTTAGTTGTATGAATGACTAAATGGTTCAGATGGACAATAGGCCACCTCGTATGCCATTTAAAATGTTTGGGGATGTTGTTAGTGCCCATGAAGGTGGGACGTTAGCAAAACCCTTAACTAATAAATCCTATGTATGTGTGTACCCCACAATCCAATCAATAGTTGATGTGGATCCAGCTCTATCACTAGAACAATTTGGAATTCTGATGTGGTCAAAAGCTGGTTCTTTAATCAGAACCCATGAATAGCAATGATATGGGCATGCTATACATCTAGTGACCAAATCTTCATTCAACCAGCATGTACGGCCTTGATGCATCTTGTAGCGGATTGTGTATGGTCTTGGATGCATCAGTTTAAATCCACCCCACCTATAAAGGGCGACTCTAGCAGTACACACTTGTGAGAAAGATCATAAAATGGATTAACACCTACTCACACTATAAGCATGGTTATAGGAGCTGTCTGAAGAATCTCTTTCATGATCCTTCAAGGAGTCATAATCTGCCCTGGAAGTTCATCAATCTCTCCTCTAAGTAATTGAATCTCCTCCTCCCATTGTTTACCATGCATTGAAGCACCTTCCTAGTGGCATCTTCGTATCGCTGTTTGAAACTACCAAAAATAAACATGTGCTCTAATACCAAACTGAGACGATCAATATATTTGAAGCTACAATTGGTGGCAAGGAGATTGTAAGATCAAAGAAAATGTCAGATGAATGGCCAGGGCACCTATTTATAAGAATAAAGGAGACATAGAGAGCTGTACTAACTATCGTGGGATTAAACTTATGAGCCATACTATGATATACTCTCAGAGAAAGTGATTGAACAAAGACAAAGCATGAGGCGAATGTATCAGTAAATCAGTTTGGTTTCATTCCTAGGATGTCTAGCATTGATGCTACTTTCCTACTTAGAAAATTAATGAAGAAATATAGGCAGAGGAAGGATCTCCACATGGTCTTTATTGACGTAGAGAAAGCATATATTGACATGATTAAGGATTTGTATGAGGGAGTAACAAATGTCAAGACCACTTGTTAAGAGACAAGTGAATTCCCAATTATGGTAGGCCTGAACCAGGGATACTCATCGAGACTGTACCTTTTTGCATTGATTATGTACGAGTTATGAGGCATTTGCAAGAAGAGATCCCATGGTGTACGTTATTTTCAGATAACATAGTTCTGATTAACAAGATGAGGGAGGGTGAAAACACAACTAGATTTATGGAGGGGTGCTTCAAAATCTCAAGGATTTGAAATTAATCGGACTAAAACGGAGTATATGGAGTGCAATTTTAGTAACAATACGAGTGAACACAAGGAATTAGTTAAGATTTTAGACCAAGTTTGACCACTTTCGATACTTTGGGCCAATAATTCATTAGAGTGGAGAGGTGTTTCGTAACGGTAACGGTGGCCGTAACGGCCACCACCGTTACCTTTACGATACAGGGCATAACGGTTGTTACGGTCTCTCTTTTTTATTTTAATTTTTTTTTGAAAAAACTCTCGAAAAACCTGCATCTGCCCTGTAATGTTGATTTAAATGTATGAAAAACTTATAGATGTCCGGTAATAGACCATTACGGGGCTATTATGGCCTTTATAAGAGATGTAACGTGCTGTTAATGGCAATTACGGGTCATTTTTTTTTCCATAACGGTTGTTATGGCCGTTACGACCTCGTAATGTGTAACGATTGCCACCGTTACCTTTACGTAACAGCCTTTACGGCCCCGTAACGGCCTTTACAGCACACCATGGGAGAGATTGAGAAGGATGTTGCCCATAGAATTCAAGTTGGGTGGAAGATGGAGATGTGCCTCTGGACTTTTATGTAATCATTGTGCACCACCCAAACTAAAAGAGAATTTTATAAAATAGCTATAAGACCAGCCATGCATGAAGAGACCAAATTTTGGGCAATTAAGGAACAACATGTTCATAGGATGAGTGTAGCTGAAATGAGGATGTTGAGATGGATGAGTGGCAAGAAAAGGAAGGATAGAGTTAGAAATGAATGTGTCCGAGAGAACTTAGGAGTAGCACCAATAGGTAATAAGATGAGAGAAAGTAGACATAGATGATTTAGTCATGCACAACAGAGACCAAGAACCACGCCAGTTGGGAGTGAGTTGGTACCAATTGAAAGCTACAAAAGGGAAAGGGGAAGGCCCAAAAGCACGTGCATGGAGGTAGTAAGTAAAGACTTCGCCTATGGTCTAATCGAAGGTATTTATGACCCTTGATAGAGTGGAATGGCGGAACATGATTCATATAACCGGCCTAATTAATTTGGATAATGCTTAGATGATGACGACGACGATGATGATGATGATGAATTGGTGCCAAAGAGACCCAAAGAACTTAAGAGAAAAACAGTTGGAAAACAGTAGAAACATCTCCAAATGCAACTCCAAGTGAATCCGCCCAAGTGGGGATGTGGACACCATCTGATGCAACAAGATGGCATCCATCAGGTGGTTTGGGAGAACCCATAATGCTATTGTTTGTATGATGTAAATGGCAGAATATCAACCAATTTAAGAAAACGAAGTCATAATAATAAAATATTTTCCTATAGAGTGATGACATATTAAACCTCCTTAAAGCCTAGGCACTACAAGATGATAATGAACTCTATACTTTCTAATCTAGGAAAGTGTGCCAGAGCAATGAGCTTGAAAATACAAATTAAATCACTGGAAAACAAAAAAACAATAAAAGAGAAAAGAATGAAAGAAACGCGTACCTGTAAGTATTGCCTGATCAACACGCAATTGATTACTTAGCATCTCAACCATTCTCATATCAGCAGGAACTTTGCACCCCACTATTCCATGCAGAAGCAAAAACAATAAAGCACCTCAACCACAATATCTAAAACAAAAGGAAACTTTGAGGAATAAAAGTCTTTCATGTCAAGTAAATGATTTTTCTTGTTATGTGGATGCATACCTCCAACTTCAACAATATCCCCAGGTACAAGGTCTGTGGCAGGTAGTATTGATAAGCAACCTGCAAAGGATTGAGCTTCCAATGTGAAAATGATTGTGAATTGAAGTGGAGAAATGCTAATGGGGCTTTAGCATTTTAGAAGTTACAAGTCAGCGTTTTGAATAGTGCCCGTAGCATAGCTACGACACTATGTAACGTTAGCAAATAGCGTAAATCCCTTGTAGCGTACGCTACAAGGGTCGTAGCATATTTAGCATCGTAGTGTGCATAGCATATGTAGCATGCACATAGCGTATGTAGCATGGGCATAGCGTATGTAGTGTACGCTACACCTTTTTTTTAATAAATAGTAATTATATTTTGTATTTTTTTAAGGTAATTATATTTTGTATTTTATACTTAATACTCTCAACCTGTGGGATTTTAATTTCTTTTCGTACTTGTGACTTGTGGTTTCAATTAGACATTCTTAATTATAGTTTGCTTAAAAAGTTGTTGATGTGAGAATAATTTAATTTGGTTTATGAATGTGAATTGGATTTTGATAAATGATGATTAATAACTTGTTTGAACATGCTTATACTTGAAAAAATTAATAATCTTTTAGGCATTTTTATATTTTTTTTTGTTTTTTTCTTACTATTTATTATATTTTTTTCTATTTTTAAATTAAAAAATAGAAGTATCGTGTAGCTTATGCTATGCTACTTACACTACACGCTATAAAGGGTTGAACGCTATGCAACACGCTACCACTATTTAAAACATTGTTACAAATAGAAAAGAAAGAAAAGAAGAGAATCCTCTAGCATGCAATTTATAAAAAATAAAAGAAGACAATCAAGAAAAAACCAATGAAGGATTTTGAAAAAAAAAAAAAAAAAAACAAAACTAGTTTCTGCAATATGCTGAATCATAAGAAGAATCACTGTGACAACAGCGTGCCCCAACCCAATCTTAAAAGTCAATGAGACTCCCTTCCCATCACCCATTACAGATCCCACACTACCAACATGGGCCACTTCTAGAATGCAAAGAAACAGCCTCACCTTATAGCCCACACAACTGTACAAAAACCTGTTATCCCTGTGGACCAACCTCTATCAGAATGTCACTCATCCCATTAGTCCCTTGAATCCTTGATAGACATTTCCACAATTGACCATTCAAGATAGACTCTCCAGCTATAACACTAGAAGAAAGATTTTTTCAAAAAAAAAAAAAAAAAAAAAAGAACCTTTGCTCCTCCTAGGTTATCCAATATCCCAGGCTTCGAATTCATCATACCTCAACAAATACAATCCATATTATTTAGCAACAATAATATCAACTTCACAATCAAACCGAAGAGGATAGAAGCCAAAACCACTCCCAAATTTGGAAACTGAGATGAATGTTCTTGCAACACTCAACATACAACACGCTCAAACTAAGGGCTTAGGTATGGACCCACCAAGTCCCATAGTAATTGCATTGTCACACCTATGCCCACTACACATGATCATGAAAGTGAGTGGAATCAATTGATTGGTCCCATTTTAACCCATTATTTAGCAAATGAAGACCTTAAACTTAGTATGAAGGAGCATAGCCAACCAACCTTAGAGATAATCCCCTCTTAAGGTTCACTCACCCCAACAGTAAAGCAGCATAACTAAGATTCAGTTCTTTGAACAAGCAAGACCATCCATATCTTTCCCCCGAGATTTTCCTCCAGCCAGAACTACAGTAACAAGCATCTACAACAACATTGGGGACCTACAAACTCAACATACAATAACTATCACCAGCTGAAACTGGAACATTACCAACCAATTCATTGCAACTAAGCCAACAGACACCCAAATATCGATGTTGACTACTAATAGCTTCACAGGTGGATACCGCTTCCACATCTTACACACCATCATCATTTAAGCCTAAGCCCAATTAGTTGGGCTCGGCTACATGAATGCTGTTCCGCCATTCCACTATCAAGTACCAGACCTTCAGTTAGACCATTGGTCATCAAGTCTTTTCTTACCGAACTCCATCCACGCCCTCTTGGGCCTTCTCCTTACCCTTTTAGATTCTTTGTACCAATAATTCACGAGAGTGGAGAGATTGAAAGGATGTTGCCCATAGAATTCAAGCTGGGTGGAAGAAATGGAGATGTGTCTCTAGTGTTTTATGTGATCGTTGTGTACCACTCAAACCGAAAGGGAACTTTTATAGGATGGCTATAAGACCAGCCATGCTTTATGGGGCAGAATGTTGGGCAGTTAAAGAACAACTGTTCATAGGGTGAGTGTAGCTGAAATGAGGATGTTGAGATGGATAAGTAGCAAGACTAGGAAGGATAGAATTACAAATGCATGCATTCCAGGGAACTTGGGAGTAGTGCCAATATGTTATAAGATGAGGGAAAGTAAACTTAGATGGTTGGTCATGTGCAACAGAGACAGAACCATGCCATTTAGGAGTGAGTTGGTAGTCTTATGAATTATTGACCCAAGGTATAAAAAAATAATAATAATAATAAATAAAAAGTGATCATTTTGGGAAACTTCTTAGTCAGCAAGCTTAACTAATTCTTCGTTTTCACTCATATTATTACTAAAATTATTCTTTGCCAGTCAGGAGTGAGTTGGTGGTCTCATGAATTATTGACCCAAGCTATCGAAAATGTGGACATTTTGGGAAACTTCTTAGTCAGCAATCTTAACTAAGTCTTCGTTTTCACTCCTATTATTACTAAAATTATTCTTGGCCGGTTAGAAGTGAGTTGGTAGTCTCATGAATTATTGACCCAAGGTATCGAAAATGTGGACATTTTGGGAAACTTCTTAGTCAGCAATCTTAACTAAGTTCGTTTTCACTCCTATTATTACTAAAATTGCACTCCATATACTCTGGTTTAACCGATTATTTTAAAATCCTTTAGATTCTAAAGCATCCCTCCATAAATCTAGCTTTGTGTTTACACCCCTCCCTCGTCTTGTCAATCAAAACTATGTAATTTGCAAAAAAAAAAAAAACATATACCATGGGATCTCTTCTGGGAAATGCCTCATTAACTCATCCATAACCAATGCCTTAATAACACGTCTTACACACACTTGTGTAAATTCACAGACAATGAAAAAATAAATGAAAAGAAAACCTTTGAACATCTGCTTTTTATTTATATAAATATCACTTAGCTTATAAGAAGATATGCCCAAAATACCCAAAATGCCATGGTAGGTAAGGTTACTGTCTCACGTGCTTCTAGCATGGATACAAGAATTCACACTGATCGAAATGCAGGGCATTCACTTACATTTTAGAGGCCTTTTTTTTTCTTTTTCTTTTTCTTTTTTGAAGAGTAGCGGAAAATTCATTAAAGAGACATCAAATTCAAAGACCCATAAATTAGCCAATATACATTAATGACAATGATAGCCACATTTTAATAAGTCACATATATTAGTTAACATATTAATGGCTGCCAGATAATTAATCAGCATATCTTAATGATAATCATAATATATACTAACTTATTTAACTCCATGAATGATCAGGTTGGTAGCTTGGTACAGTCTCACACAAGGGAACAATACTAACAAATTAGAATCATGCAATTGACTTGGTCATTTTTTTCACGTCACGGGTTCATGAAAATAGTTGCACTTAGGATGAAAGTAGGGTTCTGAGTCCAATCCTCAATGGGCAGTGTAAAATGTATCCCCTGAGATTTTCATCATTGTCTAGTCAGCTCATTTCTAGTCACCATTCACGATAATCAAGAGATATAAAACACAAACTCAATATCAGATGGGTAGTCATTAATGGCATTCCTATAGAATTTTTTTTAAGGATGTTGTTATGGACTCTTTTAGTTGTTACAAATTTGTGCTACAGTCGTCTCCTTATATAATCATGGTTTGTTAGTTCTCTCTTTCTTCTGAATGAAACTTCCTTTCAGTTCTGTCTTTTTACGAAACTTGCAAATTAGAACTATGAGGAATATTTAAGAAGAATTATATACTGTTTATAGGAGACCCATAAAGCATATAATAATCATTCCAGAAAATATGCCAATTTATTAAACAATTTGCCCACCATTTCGTAGCACAGTTGCAACATCAGCTTGGTATGCACGCAACTCCTGCAATGGTTACATCACATAACAGAATGAGCTATTGTAACATGCCAAAAATAAAAGATTCAAGTACATGGATAAGTAAGAAAACCAAAATGAATAGATATGCTATACACTTAAAGATACTAGTGAAAAAGGGATAACAAAGGACAAATAGTTAGGGAAACTAGACATTGATCTCTTGCACTTAGTTAATGCACAATCAAAAGGAGCAAGTAATCATAAATGCACAATCAAAAGGAGCAAGTAATCATAGATAATGGGAGGACACACCACAAACAAAATTTGAGCCACAAGATGGTACCATCTAAACAGGTACTTCCAGCCACAGCCAACCTCAAATACGCTACCATCCAACACAATACAATGCCCTTATGAACTCCCTACAAAGCCTTACAATACCTAAACATCCATCTGTCTCACCAACCATAGAGAGGCAGTTTCTCTTCCCTGCATCTTGAAGGAATCTTTTGCTACTAGAATTTTCTCTCTATTATTTGGACGGGTCTAGGACAAGTGATAAGTGCCAAAGTGTCATCAATCATATGGCACAACAGCTTCGTAACATGCTAGAGACATGGAGATTTGTGTACACAAATCATCATCATATTCTTTGGATCCATGTTAGAAGTTTTGGCATAAAGTTTAATGCCGGCTGCCAACCTGACACAACCCTTCTCCTTTATCCAGGCTGGGGCCAAGCAATGAGAACATAAAACTCCCACAGGCGCAATGTAACAAACTATTATATAGGCAGTGTTCGAAATATCGGTATCGCGCAATGTATCACACCCTTGGGATACAGATACGTATCGGTTATCGCACGGGATATATCGTTTGTATCGCATAATTTATCGCACTTTTGGGAAACATGGGGAAACATTAGGAAATTTGTTGAATTTTTCAATGAAACTTCAGGGATTATTTAAAAAGACCCTATACACACTTTTAAATCATAAAATCTCAAAAAAGAAATGGACATAATAAGTTTCCTTTGTATATTGTACTAAGATATGCACTGTGCGATTGAACTAAGACAACTATATTCAGTATCCACCCCATCCATCCGTTTTTTCATATCATTTTAGGACATTATCCAAAAAAAAAAAAATGAAGCAAATCCAATAATCAAGTGCACCATACCATAGGAAACAATGATGATTGACCATTAGTGGGCCACAAAAGGATAAATCAAGCTGATAATTGTTTTTTCTCTTCATTCAAACTTATGTGAAGTCATCAATAAATTAAGTGCCTAATAAAATATAGGGAAAATCAAGGTGCGCCCTAAAAAGTTTTTAATGGTACCTTGTTCAACCACCATTGTTTCCTTGAGTATAGTCCGCTTGAGACGAAAAATAAGATAGATCAAGTGGACCACACTGAAAAAAGTAGTGGGGGGATTGACATCTGCCATTGAAACCCTTTAGGGGTTCACGGAAGTTTTGGATCAATATAAAATTTGTTTTTCCTCTTCATCCAGGTCTTTGTGACCTTATGAACAGATTGGATGGAAAATAAACGGTATGGTGGGCCCTACAAAATTTTTAAAGGTGAGAATCATTATCTCCACTACTATTAGTAGTGTGGTCCAGTTGATCTTTGGATATGATTCATTTTTTGGTTAGTACTCTAAAAATGGATAAACGGTGGATATAATAAATACATAATTATGGCCATGTACATTTGATCTCCTTTGAACGGTTCGTACAACTTGGAGCTAGAGGAGCGTCAGCGCTCGTCTTCGCACGAAACGTACCTACTCCAGCTAACCCCGCCCATCCCTAGCTCCGAACGGGCAGGTCTGTGGACGGGCCCACCATGATGTATCTGTACATCCAAACTGTCTATTCCTTTTCTCATATTATTTTAAGGCATCAAAACAAAAATGAGGCAAATCCAACGATAAAATGGACCACACCACAGATGACTCTTGCATTTAATCCAACTGACATTTAATGCTTAGTGCATTTTAATGCAACCAAGCTTATTATTTGGTGTGGTCCACTTGAGCGTTGGATATGCCTCATTTTCGTATTCATGCCTTAAAATAATATGAGAAAAGGGATTGACGGTTTGGATGTACAGATACATCACGGTGGGCTCGACCACAGACTTGCCCGTTCGGAGCTAGGGACGGGCGGGGGTAGTATGCAATCCGCGTCCTCGTGTGGTACACCAGCCAATCCGCTTCCTCTTGGACAAGATTCAAAGTTATATGGGCCCACAATAATATATTTATTATATCCACACCGTTCAACCATTTGGAGAGATCATTTTTGATCATGAGACCAAAAATAATTAATATCCAAAGCTCAAGTGGACCACACCACAAATAGCAGTGGGACAGTGATTCTCACTGTTAAAACATTCGTAGGGCCCACCATGACTTTTATTTTCCATCCAATATGTTCATGAGGTCACACAGACCTGGATGAAGAGGAAAAATAAATATCATATTTATCCAAAACTTCTGACCTCAAAAGGGTTTCAATGGTAGACGTTCAATCTCCCACTGTTGTCTGTTGTTTGCAGTGTGGTCCACTTGATCTCTGGATCTATCTTATTTTTCGGCTCAAGCCTTACAACGAGCTCGCCAAATGGACGAACGGATTGGATATAACGCATACCTTATGATGGGACCCACAGAACTTGATGACATCAACACTCGGTGGTGTGCGGTACACCACCCAACCCAAAATTACTTAAAGAGGGCTCAGACGCCCTTATTTTTCAACACAGAGACCTTCCGGAACCCTAAAATCTCGCCCAAATCCAGAAAATTTCAGATCTCACGATGATTTCTCGAGATTTCGCTTGGATTTCTTTGGACGTCGACAGATTTCTCTCCTATGACCCGGAAATGTCGACCACAGCCCACCAAATTCAGTAGAAAGCTCCGCTCTTAGGCATATTGTACAGGTAATAGATTTTTTTTCTATATATTTTTGGAATTTCTGGATGGGATGCGGATAAAATGTCGTGGTATGTCGCGCGGATACAGTCCTACGCAAAAATCTTCCATATCAGGCATTATCGTGCGATATATCGGCGATATCTCACGATATTGCCGATACATCGTGCAATATCGACGATATATCGTGCGAGATCTGGATTTTTGGTTTTTTTTGTATCTACTGAGGGTTATCGGACGGGTTTCGTCTCGCTGGGGGCCGATAACGATAATATCGGCCGATAGTATCTATACTTTAAACACTATATATAGGTAATAGGTTGACTGCAATCAAGCAATATCTAATAGTCTATTTCATAGGTTAATTACAATCAACAACTTACTTGTGTACAAAATTAACTAATTAACTAAATTGAAAGAGGAGAGAATTATTCAACTTATGAATATTTTAATAGTTTCCAATAGAATTAGAGTTGCATGCATGGGGGGGGGGGGGGGGGGGTGTTGCAATGCAGTGTGATCACCACATGTTGACAAAACTCAAGGGAAACTTTGGTGAGAAAGCAATCCCAACTGCTACAGTACATAGGGATGTCCCTAGGTTGGCTCTTAGTTGTAGAATCCCTCCAAGTAGGAGTCCCTCCCACTTTGTTTCAAGCTCCTGCTCCCATGATCTAGCTGTTTATACTATAGTTGCACGAAGCGTGAAGTGAGATGTCAACAAATTCAGGTGCAGGATCGGGGAAGCGTCTCTTTCAAAATGAAAACAAGTGTAAATGTGTAGGAACTAGGAAGTGGGAGCAGGAGCGAGAGTCTGAACTCCAAAGCAGGTATTCAAAGTGGGAGCAACACCTAGTTAGAAGGATCCTGCAACTAAGGTTTATATAACAAATGCTTCCCTGCTCCCACACCCAAATCTTTTGCCACTTCACTTCATGCTTTTTGCACCTATAAGTTGGCTTCAGCTAGAGCGTTAACATACATGTATCTGGACCTGGCTAAGGCAGTCGAGTTCGGGTCCAGGAACCATATTTGAGAAACCTGACCCGAATCCAATTAGGTTCGGCACTTCATTGGAGAGAGAGAGAGAGAGAGAGAGAGAGAGAGAGAGAGAGAGAGAGAGGGCATGGGTGTGCTTACTGAGTAGAGGACTAGTGTAGTCCATGCAAATGTAAGCAGGCTTTGGCATAATATCTATTGAAAGTGTGAGTTAAATAGGTAGAGGACTGGTGTAGTCCTTAAAAGACCTCTCATGTCTTAAAGTTTGCCAACAACGGGCCTAGTTTGCTGTTTGGACCAGGATTGTTTTGTTTGTGGCCCAGTTCGTCGTCAAGCCCGGGGCCCATGTTCTTGTTTGTTCTACCTCACTATTTTTTGGTCTACCTGTTTATGCCTAGTAGGCCTGTTTTGACACTATTGGGCCTATTTGGCCTGCTTGATTTTGCGATTTTTGGGCCCGACTCACTTGTGACCCAACTTTTTATGGGCCCAATTCACGTGTCCAATTGGTCCACCATGTTGTGGGCCTGCTATCATTTTTTTTCTACAATGATATTGGAACATTATGGTTGTTGCTGGACATTTTGGATTGGGCAATTGTGGCCCTCCTCGTTGACTGGATAGTATGTTGATGTGCGACCCAGGCTAGCCTCTTCTCCACCACCTCCTTTGGCGACTCAGTAGCTTCTTCATATCAGGCGCTCTTTTATTGGCATGTGTGATGTGACTAGTTTTTATACAAGGCAGTTGGCCCATCTCATTGTTATACAGGGCAGTTGGCCCATTCTCATTTTTGCACCGAACAATTGGTATGAACTTGATGGTTATTTTTTTAGATGTAATGAACTTGATGGTTATCCCAGACTTATTTAATACAGTAGTTGGCTTGGACTCGTTGTCTATATTGGACAGTTGATCCGGTTCCTAACATCCTCGAGTTGTAGAAGTGCCAACTTGCTAGAAGATATTCGTCATCTCATTGCTTCCACTGCTCGTCGCAGCTTATACTACTCAACCACATTATCTCTTATTTCTAGTTTTTTTAATAAATATTGCATGTGCCTCTCCAAACTCAACTTTACCTTTTCAGAGCACCTTAAGTTTGAAGGGGGGAAGAGTTCACACCAAGCAGAGAGAACGAAGGGAATAGCTCTCCTGCTCCTACCAATCTGGCTTGAGAAGATGATGGACCAGATCTCAGGGGGGAGATGTTAGAGAAGAATTTTGTTTCTTTCTTCTGTTTTTTTACACACGCACACACACCACCACACACTCACGCTGTAGTGGGATTTCACCACCTATGGGTACTCAAACCCTCAACCAGGTGTTGAAATTCCTGAGAGTCTACCATCGGAGTAAGAGCAAGGACCCTTCTTTCTTAGGTTTGATTATGTTAACCCTTGTTCCAAGCTGGACCTCATTAGGATGCTTCAGCTTGAAGGGGAGCGTTGAAAGTGTGAGTTAAATAAATAGTATGGAGAGTTGAATAAGCATGTCCATTGAGTTGAATAGGGGTAATATTGTAAACAAAGGAGTGTTGGGCCCACCCCATGCAATGGGCCCATACACGATTCTCACACGGTATTTTTAAACATAAACGATAGAGAGGGTGCTAGGATTTCACACCCTAAGCAACCCACATTTTCCTCTCTCTCTCTCTCCCCTTCTCTCTACACCATCTTCCTCTCTCTCCTAGCATCTCCTCCATTTCCATTGCTCATCGTCGCCCTTAAGAATGACACAATGTAGCCATTAACAGTATCAATGGGTGGAATTTGAATTGTATTTTTGGCCTATTGCTGGAGGGAACTCTTAAACAACTTGCAGATTGGAATATGTTCTTGTTGATTGCAAGATTTGGTGTAACACTCAATCTAAGTTGTTTACTACTAAGTCAGCTTCGGATCTCCTTTGCCAAAATCCAGGAAAAAAGCCTGGTGGAGAAGGATTTGGAATAAGTTGCCCCCCCCCCCCCCCCCCCCCCCCCCCCCCAATAATTTTTCATTTTCATGTGGAGAGTTGCACACAGTGCAATTGCAGTGGATTCCAAGATTCATAGCATGGGCATTCACGTGGCATCTTTGTGTGAATATTGTCGAATGGATATGTCCAATGGTAACTCGTAGGTGCTTGAAGCAGAGAATGCTCCAAGAGAGGGTCAATCCATGAACCCAGTCCCAAGCTCTAGCAATCAATCAGATGTAGTGACTGGTGAGGCAGCAGCAATCTCACCTCTAATAGTCTAGCCATCAATTATAGACATGGTTGGAGTGATAGTAGTTATTCAGGTGACCAGGGCCATGATGCTTCCATGACAAGGTATCAATATGAACCCAGGTGTTCTCCTATCGTTTTAGCGGTTGAGGAGTGCGTAGATCACCTCCTAAGTATAGGTGGTCTAGCAAGGTAGGTGTGGTGCCATTTTACTTTAGCAAGCTCTTTGATGTTCTTATCCTCACGGAACAGACAGGTTGCCAATGATTACAGCAATGGCACAACCTTGCAAATACCTTTCATCATTTAGAATGCTTTGGGGAATTGTTCCTTCTCTCATCATTGGGAAATTTGGCTCAAACGAACTAACATGCAATTTTGATGGGAAAAGGGCCCAGGCCTCCCAAGTTATCACTAAGGTGAACAAATGGTTGAGTGAGATTATGGATTACGAAAACCTGCAAAGTGAATCTATGTTGGATCAGCTTGCCCTTCCATCCCTAGGGATAACCGCTTTCCAGGATAGGGTGCGTTCAATCAAGATCACCAAATGGGATAAGCCTGATGTTGGTTGGGTTAAGTTAAATGTAGATGGCTCTCGAGCCCGGGCCCTTGTGTGTGTGTGGATGTGGAGATCATGAGGGTAGGATGTTATTTCCATTCCATCGACGCTACGGCATTGTCTCCAATATGGAAGCAGAGATGAGGGTAGTGCTTGATGGAGTTTCAAAAGTTTTAGAAGCCTTTGTCTGAATATGTGTGGGTGGAAAGCAATTCACAGGTAGTAGTGGGAAGCTTAGTCAAGGACTCCCTCACACCGTGGACCTTGCGGTACAAATAGGTTGAAAGTAAAGAAGCATCATTCTTAGATCCACCATGACATATCTCGTACGTTCTGAAAGAACAACTGGATAAGGAATAGGCGAGTGAAGATTTGGGGGTGGGGATTGGGGATCGAATTTTCCGTTCTAGAGCCGATCTCCCCAGAAATATTGCGGGTTGTACGGTAATGAATAAGACAGAAGTTAGCAATATTAGAGAAAGATGATAGCAGTCTCTCCTTGATTTTGTGATTGTGAGGGGTTAGTTGCCTTGCCCCGGCTAGGTGTACATCTTTACTTCACAAGAACAAAGATGGAGAGATGGAGAGAGAGAGAGAGAGGTAGAGAGAGTGAGAAATATGGAGAGAGGGAGAGAAGATGCTTAAATAAAAGAAAACTTCACAAGAACAAAGATGGAAGAAAGAAGTCACTTTATAAATAACCACCCATCACAGAGGGTCATTACAATAGATCTTTCACACACTTGTTCAAACTTAGAATTGGATTGATCAAATTCGTTTTGATCGTTGCCCTTTATATAGACCTACCCAAAAAGACTCATTTACATCACTCTCGTCCCCAAGAAGCATGTTCATTTAATAGTTACCTTGGAAGTTGGAACCACATGAAATTGCATCAAAACCATACAAAAAATCAAAATGGAGCTAGAGCCCCAAAGTCTCCCACTAAAAAGTTCCTAAGCAAACACTATTTTTCCCATGAATCTTTTCCTATGGATTCCTAGGAAATGCAATGAGACTTATTCTCTACAATTTTCCAGTTGAAGAATGGCATGACTCTCCCTAGTATATTTAATTTTCCAACCACTTGTCATCGCCAAGTCGCACACATTGGGCCCCACCAAATCTTGCACATGTGACCCACTTGTAACAAAGGTGTGTCCCACTATGCACACTCAGAGAGAGAGGCAGAGAGAGGGTGTTTTTACTTTTTCCATGTGTATCCTCCTTTTGGAATGAAATGCATAATTTTTCCATGCATATCCTCCTTCAGTACCAGAACTATATCTTTAATTTTAGAATTAAATATATTCTCGTAATCAAGCCAACTTTGATTGCTCTGCTCAATTTGCACTAATTAGTAATTTGGTTGGAGTTTTGAATTCGATTGCATACTGTGAATTATCCCACAAGTTTGTACCGATAAATTAAAAAAGAAAAAAGAAAAAGCATCCTACAAATTTGTGTCTTCTTTAACGAGTTCTTTTCAATTCAATTGCAGTAAATCTTTTGTTATTTTTTTATAATTAAAAAAAAAAAAAAAAATTGTTATTTTCTTTGAAATCCCAATCTAGGAGGATTTTGAACTGTTGAGTTGTTAGTTGCTTTCAATATATATAGTGAATCAGCCCAACTCGGCAACAAATTCAGCTCATGATACTGTAAAGGAAGTAATTTGGCATGAGCATACTTATGAGCAGTAACCATTTTTGCCATGCCCATATCAATTTGATTTGAGCACCTTGCAAGTTCAACCCTCGTTGTACTCTATACTTGTACAACTCGGCAACAAATTCAGCTCATGATACTGTTAAGGGAAGTAATTTGGCATGAGCATACTTATGAGCAGTAACCATTTTTACCATGCCCATATCAATTTGATTTGAGCACCTTGCGAGCTCAACCCTCGTCGTACTCTATACTTGTACATGTGCTTAGGTAATGTAGCTTCTTGCACTTGTCATGCAGCCCATGCATCAATAAGAAATACGTCCTCATGCCACAGCTCAACCCCAGTACTCCGGGAGATGTTCACATTTACAATTTTATGGGGCATCTGGAAAGAAATGGAATAAGCTTCGATGATAAGCAGTAATGCTGCACAGATTTCTACAATGACAGGAGGATGGGCTATGGCTCAACAGTTCTCAAAGGATGTCATTATTCCATGTTGCAAAGGAAATGAGATGGTATAGTGAGATTGTCCCTCTTTTCCTTTGATGCAATTTTTTTTATCTTTTCGTGTTGATACTTGTTGTTTTCACTTGCTCTTTCAAATGTAGCCTTGGTGGGTAGTGTTCAGAGTATTGGTATAGTTACATGTATCGATGATCGGGGATATAAAAACATGTATTAGTATTGTTATCACCAAAATCTAGGTGAACAGATGTGATCAGTTGCAGAAGCGAGTCCACAAATGAACCTGCAAAGACAAGATGAAGACGACAACGAGGGTGACAATAACGGTGGTGGACCCTCCGATGCTTAAGTCAAATAGGTGGACTTAGGTTGAAAAAGGCTTGAGCTAAGGTTTTTGTCACTCACCCCCCTTCAATTGCAGCAAGAGTACTTATAGGGTCCATTAGGCAGTGTCGATATCGCGCATCTTGTGGGATTCATCGGATGTGCTGGAAGATCTTATCTAGATATGGATCTCCCTCCAGATCTATGGTCAAGCCCGCCTCAGTCAGCGTGATCTTCAGAGATTGTGTGATCTTCAGATATATCAGATCTGAATCCTGATCTCTTGATTTGGGGCAGAATATTCTCTGAGATCCTCACCCCGCCCTAGCGGTGGTCGATCTACTCAACTCAGGAAATGGCTAATGCAACCAAGCTTAGACTTTTAAGGATCATTGAGTCTTGCTCGGTTCGGGGCCGATCTCTCCGTCGAGAGGATCATTAACAGTGTCTTCCGAGCTCTCCGAGCCTTATGCCTTGGTAGTTTGGGAAGCTCGCCCTAGCGTTCCTCCTATGGTCAGTTACACATTCGCGAGATAGACCAGTTTGGTTTTCCCCACAACAGTTGCCCCCCACTTCTAAGCTCGTCCTGCAAGTGCTTGGAAAGTAAGAATCCAGACTGGCTGGAAGCGCGAGAGTCGAAATTTGAATTTCAAGTAGCACGGTCTTCTCAAAATTATAAATCGAGCCCAGGTTTGTTGTTTGTTGGCGAAGGCGAGAGCTGAAAAGGCTACACCTGACACGAAATCTGAAAAAGGTATGATAATCAGTCGCGAGATACGAGGGGACATACATTAATGGCTAGACGTCATTCAGACTTTAAACGAATCAGGGATTGACAGTTGTCACTTAAGTCGTCGTGCGTTCACTCGGGCCAACCTTGCACAACCACGCTGAAGAGCACAGCAACCGAAGTGTTACCTCATGCCCACGTAGCGCCACGCAGGAATGAATGTGTTGCCAATGGGGATTCTATAAATACTGTCATTCACTTGTTCATCAGTTTTGCAAAATCCGAGCTCTGTCAGCCTGCATCTATCCTCCTCTTCAGTACAAGTCCTCTTCACCGGCGTCTACCTGATCAAGGTCCTCGTGCCGAAGCTTTTCTTCGGAACACTTAAAGTCTATCTCTTCCTTTCTTTCCTTCTATTTCTTGTCTTCTGAGGGGGGTTCCGGAGCTGCCATTGTCTCCGATGCTTTTCATGAGTCAATGGGAAGTAGCTCGGATTCCCGGTAGGCACCATCTTCGGGATTCGGGTCTTAGGAGCCCACCCCTTCTCTTAGGGCAGAACCACCATTAGAGGTGGAGCCACGAACAGGGGAGGCCTCCTCGCGATAAGCAGAGCCGACCTCCTCCTACTCTAGGGATATGGCCCATACGGCCAACATTTTTATATCCAGACTGAGGGCAACCGACCTACAGGCCCTCAAGTCAAAATATGTGATTCCCAACTCAGTGTGGCTTCGGCTTCCTCGGGCTGTAGAAATCCCTAGCCAATGTCCCATGGGAGAGGTTAGTCCAATATAGCCAATCTTTTTTGCTTGCAGTCTTCGCTTACCTTTTCATCCGATAGTGAGAGAAATGCTCCACCGGCTTACGATCACCCAGGGGCAACTAAACCCCAACATGTGGTGAGCTGTCTTCGCCTACTGTGTTCTTTGGCAGCAGATCGGTAGCTCCGAGCTCACAATGGATGAGATCTTCTTCTTGTACCAGGCCAAAGTAGCCCTGGCTCTTGAGGCTAGTATTATTTTTCTTCATGATCGGGCAAGGGCCAGGCCATTATCACCAATAACCCGTCCTCCAACAAAGGTTGGAAGGACAAGTGATTTTTTTGCGATTGGAGAATGGGAGGCCCTCACAGCAGAGCTAAAAGGATTACATGCTCGAGTTCCTACCTCCTTAGCCCTCCCAGGTCGGAGCACATGCCGAGCTGTTGTACTTGGTTTTCATTTTTTTACGCACGTTCCATATGGGCATCTGATCTTCTCTTTTCTCTTTGCAACCTTTCCTAGGTCTCAACCTAGCCTCTCCATTTCTCTCTTGTGCCAGATCAGGATCGCCAGAGAGCGACGAGTGGCTCAGGGAGATTATAGGAGGTTAGTCACCCCACAACTCCTGCAGCAGTTCGGCCTCGCTCCAGTGGGTGAGTTTCTTCCACCTTTGCCCATACTTGGTCGATAGTCGTGTAGATAGGTTTTTATACTGACTTTTTCTCTGTTGATTTTGTAGCGATGTCGAAATGCCCTCCATCTCAAAAGAGAAAGCTCCTGTCTAGGGATGAACTGGAGAGGTTGAAGAGCTTGGGGAGAAGGACCCCATCAACTTCTCTCGCCACTCCCACCCGAGTTATTGCCCCAACTCCCATCCCTTAAGCGAGCAAGGCCCCAGGCCGACGTCACCCCTGTTGTGATCCCGATTGAGCCCGAGAGTTGTTGATGCTCCTACTGATGCTTGCCCACCCCCCACCCGTCAAGCTTGATGCGCACCCTCGCCAAGGTCTGAGGGGGCTCGGGCTGAGGAGGCCCCAAGTATTGCTGGTGCATCTAAGTGCCAAGAGTCGGACCACGAGGTGGCCGGGGGGGGGGGGTGCGTCGTCGTCTTCCTCTCCTTCGATTCCTAAACTAGTCGTACTCCTGAGCTGGGGACAAGGCCATGTGCCTAAGAAAGTGAATTCTTTGATGTCTCTGCATCCAGAGCAGCTATTTTATGTGGTGGTGACCTCGACCATCAAGCTGTGTTAATAGTCTATAGAATTTTTTTTCGTTTTATCCTTCTTTTTCCCCCTGGTAGACTGACCTTAGTCTTTTCCATGTTCTAGGAGGCTCTCGAGGTCATTGCTCTTCGCCAATTTACCCTTGACCTAATGATCAAGTTAAAGGAGGCAGAGCGCCTGTTGAACACCACTCACGCCGACCTTGAGATGAAGGCCCAAGAGTTGACGCTGATTGTGTCCGACCTAGGAGAGCTTCGAGGTGCTCTCCATGCGTTTGAGGGAGCACGGGAAGCCTCCCTTGCTCAGTTAGCGAAGGAGCGTCAGCGTTGTGCTACGCTGCTGACCAGGGGGTCCGATCTAGAGATTGAGGTGGAAAGAGCGAGAACCTTGGCAGTTAAGGCCAAGGCTAGCATCCCAGCCAAGGAGGCGGCAGCGGTGGAGGCATATAAAGCCTCTGAGGCTCATCAGGCGGAGCTGGAGGTCTTCAATGCTAGCTTCGCTAACTGTCGGGAGAAAGTTCAAGGTTGTCTCCCAGAGCTCAGCCTAACATGGCTGGATGAGGAAGTGAGCTCTGGGGAGACTGTTGCCGCTGCTACAGACGTTGCTCCCGTTTCTAGGCCGAAGAATCCTCCACCGGCCTAAATGTATTTTTTTTCCCTTCTTTTTTTTGTGCAGATAGTTCTATATATTTTTCAAATTCAAGGGTCCTTACTCTTGCTCGGGTGGTATACTCTCATGAGTTTCAACTCCCGGTCAAGGGCTCGAGTGCCCATAGGTGGTGAAATTCCACTAGCGTCGGTGTGTGGGGCGTGTGTGCGTGTAAAAAAAAAAAAAAAGAATTCAATGAAAAAAAAAGAAAAAAAAAATTCAGAACTTTTGTCTTATTCATGTTTGGGATGTTGTGTTGCTTGTTGCCTTATTGGCTCCCTTACTTACTCCCGAGCTTAGTTCATCCAATTCGGGAGTGGGGTAGTAAAAAATGATTAAGGATTAGGTCTTTTAGTAGTCTCCTAGGGAGCATTCCGTCCCGAGCACTTGTGCTAACACAGAGTGGTTACACCCAAGCTATGCCCCTCGGGTTGGTTACCTTATCAGGGTAACGAGCTCAGTCATAGGGCACCTTACTCATCCTACCCCTAGTCTCGGCCACTTTTTGGCCACCGAGCTTTATGCAGTCCGAAGGGTACCTGCTTGAGTTTAGTTCCTTCTCGGGCTCTTTAGCCACTGCATCAGTCACTTAGGGACAATAGATTACTGAAGTAGGAGGAACATGTTTTTCTTCTTTTTTTATTCATAAAGGAGGTTACAAGTAGTAGACACCTGATGTGTATCGCCAACCGCGCACTCTGATGTGCCTATAGAACCCCTCAAATCAGTCGTTACTGATAGAAGAATTTCAAATGTTCGGCACTCCATGGATGAGGCAGGCCCCGCCCATGCATGTCCTCCAACCGGTATGTCCCTGGTCGAACTATATCGGCGACCTCGTAGGGTCCTTCCCAGCTCGGTCTTAATGCTCCTGAATCAGGCTCCTTAGTGCTCAAGGAAACTTCTCGGAGTACCAAATCTCCTACCCAGAATCTTCGTTGCTTGACCCTTGAATTGTAGTGTTGAGCAGCTCTCTGTTGGTAGGTGGTGACTCTTATTTGCGCATTGTCCCTGAGTTCATCGAGCAAGTTGAGACTCAGTAACAGTTGCTTGTCGTTCTCCTCTAGTTGAAATAGTTCTGTTCATACTGATGGGATTTCAATTTCCACTGGGACCACTGCCTCTGCGCTGAATGCTAGAGAGAAATGAGTCTCCCTGATAGTTGAACGAGCAACATGGGGCAGCTACTCCACCCAAGCCCCTTTGAATCTCTTGAGCTTGGTTTTAAGGTGGCCTTTGATATCATATTAATTGCCTCTACCTGGCCATTAGCTTGGGGGTGTCGAGGTGAGGCGAAAGCGTTACAAATACCGAGTTTTTCACACAATCCTCAGAACCTGGAGTTGTCGAACTGCCAACCATTATCGGTAACGATAGTGTGGGGGATGCCGAATCTGCAAGCGATGCTTTTCCAGATGAAGTCAGTCGTCTTCTACTCTGTGATCCGAGCTAAAGGCTCAGCCTCAGCGCACTTGGTGAAGTAGTCGACAACGACAATAGCGAACTTGGTTTGCCCCTTACTAATCGGCAAGGGTCCAATGATGTCAACTCCCCACTGTGCAAAGGGTCACGGCCCACTCATCGGGGTCATCTGCTCGGGTGGTTGTCGTGGCACTGCTGCGAAGCGTTGACACTTGTCACAATTCCTTGTAAACCACTTGGCATCATCATGTATTGTAGGCCAGTAATACCCTTGTCAGATTATTTTATCTACCACAGTTCTCCCACCTGAGTGATTTCCGCATATGCCTTCGTGGATTTCCCTCAAAACATATTCGGCTTCACCTAGTCATAGGCACCCCAGGTATGGGCAATGAAAACCCATTCTTATACAGGACATCTCCCAGTATTTCGCACCGAGATGATACATGATCTTCTAAGCCTCCGATCTGTCCTCACGAAGCTCACCCTGCCATAGGTAGGGCATGATAGGATCTATCTAGTTAGGTGTGTGATCAATCGGGAGAGCCACTTTTTGGCCAGGCTGACTAATGCTCGGCTCAGGCAGGAATTCGATTGGGACGGTCCTAGCAAGGTCGGCGTCAATGGCTAAGGTCAGCCTGGCCAAAGAGTCTGCGTTGGAATTCTCAGATCTTGGGACTTGAATGATTTCGTACTCATCGAATTCATCGAGTAACTCTTGAGCTCAGATTAGGTAGGTGATCATCTTGTCTCCCCTGACCTGATATTATGTGGTGACTTGGTTTACCACTAGTTGTGAGTCGCTATAGATTTTCAGTATTCCGCCTTCTATTGCTTTGGCCAATCTCAGGGCGGCAAGGAGAGCTTCATACTCGGCCTCATTATTGGAGACTCATAAGCCAAATCGCAGGGCACACTCAACCTTCACCTAGTCGGGTAAGGTCAGAATTAGTCACGCTCCACTCCCCTAAGCATTTGATAATCCGTCCACATGGAGAGTCCATGTTTGCAGTACAGAGCCTTACTTGGTTTCTTCTGTGTGCAGCTAATCCGTGTTGTAGGCAAATTCTACAATAAAGTTGACAACGGACTGCCCTTTGATTGTTGCTCGAGGTCGATATATGATGTCAAATTCTCCGAGCTCAATCGCTCACTCGATGAGTCGTCCTAATGCTTCGGATCTCTGTAGTGCTTGATGGAGAGGCTGATTGGTCGAGACCATGATGGTGTGGGCATGGAAGTAAGGTCGGAGTCGCCGAGACGATGTGATTAGTGCCAAAGCCAATTTTTCTATCTTTGGATAGCGTGTTTCTACATCGGACATGGTTTTTGCTCATGTAGAAGACGGGTCGTTGGGCGCCTCCTTCCCTAATCAAAGTTGAGCTAACTGTTGTCAGCGATTCAACAAGGTATAGCAGCAGCTCCTCCCCTGGCTCCGGCTTTGAGAGTAGTGGAGGGGACCCTAGGTAGTCCTTGAGCTATTGGAACGCATGTTCGCATTCCTCCATCCAGGTCGATTTTATTACTCCCCTTCAACTGCTTGAAGAAGGGCAAGTACTTGTCCGTGGCTTTGAAAACAAATCTGTTTAGAGCTGCCACTCTACCCGTTAGGCGTTAGATTTCTTTTGTCGAGCTGGGGGAGCTCATTTCTGTGAGCACTCGGATTTTTTCAAGATTCACCTCTATCCCCCTTTGGTGGACCATGAAACCTAGGAATTTTCCCGAGCTGACGTCAAAGGCGCATTTGCTCGGATTGAGTTTCATTCGATACTTCCTCAGAATCCCAAACATTTCTTTCAGGTTTGCCGCATGGTCCTTTACCATGAAGCTTTTAATGAGCATATCGTCAACATAAACCTCCATGGTCCTCCCGATTTGTTTGGCGAACATTTTATTCACCAGCCGTGGATATGTTGCTCCAGCGTTTATCAACCCAAACGGCATTACTCGGTAACAATAGTGGTTTTCTGCTTGTCGTGCTCGTGCATGCTGATCTAGTTGTACCTTGAGTATGCGTCCATAAAGTTAAGTGCGTACCCAACAATAGTGTCCACCAGCTGGTTGATCCCTGGTAGGGGGAAATTGTCTTTTGGGCAAGCCTTATTTAGGCCGGTATAATCCACACAGACTCGTCATTTTCCACTGGCCTTTTTCATCAACACCACGTTGGCTAGCTAGTCAGGATAATGCACTTCCTCAATAAAGTCGGCCTCGAGGAGCTTGCTGACTTCCACATTGATCTTTGCGTACCTTTCTGAATCAAAGGCTCGTCTTTTCTGTCGAACGGGCTTGTGGTCAGGATCTACGTTCAGTCGATGAACTGCAACTTTGGATCTATTCCGGGCATATCCTGGTGAGACTGGGCAAATAGGTCGGCCTGTTCCCTCAGCAAGTCCGCTATCTCTACCTAGAGTTGTGGTTCAAGTAGCGACCCGACTTGGATAGTCCAAGATGAGTCAGCCTCGAAGAGTTACACTGAGACGAGATCTTCCACCAACCCTCGCTGGGTGGTTTCCTCTCGAGGATCCAGGGAGGTGACCTGCATTGCCTGTTGTTATTGTGTCCTTTCTCAAAGGGTTGTCGAATAACATTGTCGAGCTTTGTGTTGATCGCCTTGGATCTTGCCGACCCCATGCTCGATCAGGAACTTCATGGTGAGGTGATGGGTGGAGACCACAGCCCTCATGGCATTTAAGGATGGTTTGCTTAGAATTACGTTGTACACTGAGGGGCGGTATACCACCAAAAAGTCGACCATGGTGGTGACCTGGTTGATGCATTCTTTGGCTGTTACTGACAGGAGAACACTTCCTTCTGAGGTCCAACTTTTCCCCTGCAAATCCAAGCAGAAGGGTTCGTACAGGTCGCAGTCTCAATCTTCTAACTCCCATTTTGTCGAAGGCAGCTGTGAACAGGATGTATGTCGAGCCTACGGTGTCAACCAATGTCCGATGCACCTTGTGGTTGGCAATCGTCATGACGACCACTAGTGCATCATCGTGGGGGTGTTGAATTCCCCAAGCGTCTTCTTCTGTAAAGGTGACAGTGCTTGAGTCCATCCTAGGCTCTTTCCTGGGTCGCCAGGCAAGGTTTATCCAATGCTCTTCTCCGACAGCGTTCGCACTCCGAGCATGAGCTTGGCGTGCCCGGTTTGAATCGCCACCACCGGCGGGTCCACTGAAAATGGTGTATATTTCCCTGATGGCTTCATTGTCGATGTGCTCCTCACATCGCTCCTGTTGCGGGGCTGGTCAATCTTCTCTTCTCCTAGCGGAAAACTGGTGCAAGTATCCCCTCTGAATGAGGGATTCGGTCTCCACCTTGAGATCAAAACATTCAGTTGTATTGTGGTCATGGTCCCGGTGGAAGTGACAATATTTCTTCACGTCTCTTTTCCGAGTCAGCCCTTATTTTGTTTGGCCATCTCAAGATCCTTTTTCCCCTAACCTCCATGAGCACCTGTTCTGGTGTGGTGTTCAATGGGGTATACCTGCGGAACCGAATCTATAGGGCATGATTAGCTCGAGGGATACTGTTGTGGTCGTTGTCTCTTCTTCTTTTGGAGCTTGCGTTGGATCCCTCCTTGCTTTTTTTCTTCTTTTCTTTTGCCGAGCTGCCTTCACCTCGAGTGTTTATGTGCATGCTGAACAACTCCTTAGCATTAGAGTACTTCTGAGCTCGATTGAGGAGGTCGGCAAGAGTTGTCGGGAGTTCTTCCTAATCAAGCAAATGAACTTTCTTCACTTGAGCTCGGCCATCTTGGTTGTGAGAGCCACCTGGTCGGAATAGCCATCTACCTGGACAGCCGCAACATTAAACTAGACGATGTAATATTTCAGTAGCTCATCCTCATTCTGAGTTATCATGAGGAGGTGGGTTAAAGGTTTCCTTATGTCTTTACCCCTAATAAATTGGGTAGCAAAAGCACTGCTAAGTTGGGTGAACGAGCTGATGGATTTTGGTTTCAAGTGTTTGTACCACTTACAGGCTACCCCGGTCAGCGTCAGGCAGAACACCCTGCACATCATGAGTCCAGAAGCGTCGTGGAGTTCCGTTCATGCTCTGAAGGATTCCAAGCGCTCAGTCGGGTCTCCCGAGCCTGAATAGGGCGATATTTGGGGCATTCGAAACCTGGGCGGAGGCTAGGCTTGCATGATGTCATCCGTAAATGGTGGCTCAACTGTTCGAGAAGGGCATCGATAGAGGCCAGAGCCTTCGCACGGCAGGCCTGTTGTATATCACCGAGCTGACCCTAGATTTCTTTTAATTTTTGCCCCCCAAGGGATCTCATTTTCAATCATGATTTCCGAGGCCTTTCCCCGAGCTTAGCTCCTTTGTTCTAATGTATGGCGCAAATCGAACTTGGCAAGCTCGGTGGCTTCCGGGGTCCATGTCGAGGCGAGAATGCTCCCCCTAGGTTCGGCCTTCACTGGGCGAGGCTCAGGGCGTAACGGTATTGGGCGGTTGTTCAATCCTCTTCTTATTGATTAGTTGGGGATCTCTGCTACTTTTCTAGCAACCTCACGATACAGTCGATGTTGTCAGTCATGGCTCCTACCTGATTCTCAAGGAGATGAGTCGGCTACCCCGGTTCCGAGATCTTTGCACCATTGCTTGCAACGGTAGCTAGGACTGGGGGGCTGACTATGAGGCCTAAGCGTCTTCAGGCTGCTCCCCATGAGCAAATTCGACAATAGCCGACATTTTCCCCTTCTTCTTGGCCATCGAGGAGGAGGAAGAATAGCGACTTGGGCTAGAGTTAATGAGAACTTGGCTTTGTTGTCATTCCCACAGACTGCACCAATCTATTATCAACAAAATCTGGGTGAACAGATGTGATCAGTTGCAAAAGCGAGTCCACCAATAAACCTACAAAGACAAGATGAAGAAGACAACGGGGGTGCCGATAACGGCGATGAACCCTCTGATGCTTAAGTTAGGGAGATGGACCTGGGTTGAAAAAGTATGGAGCTAGGGTTTTTGTCGCTTACCCCCCTTCAATTGTAGCGGGAGTACTTATAGGGTCCATTGGGCAGTGTCGAAATCGCGTATCTTGTGGTATTTCATCGGATACGCTGGAAGATCTTATCTACATATGGCTCCCTTCAGATCTATCGCCGAGCCCGCCTTGGTCGGCGTGATCTTTGGACATTGCGTGATCTTCAGATATGTCGGATACGAACTCTTGATCTGGGGTGGGATATTCTCTAAGATCCTCACCTCGCCCTGGCAGTGGTCAACCTTCTCAGCTCGAGAAATGGCTCTTGCAACCGACCTCTGCCTTCAAGGATCATTGAGTTCTGCTCGGTTCGGGGCCGATCTCTCCGTCGAGAGGATTATTAACAGTGTCTTCCGAGCGCTCTGAGCCTTATGCCTTGTCAGTTTGGGAAGCTCGTCCTGCCATTCCTCCTATGGTCGGTTACACGTTCTGCACGGTAAACCAATTCAGTTTTCCCCACAACAAGTATCACCAATATTATCGTCGATACTTGGAAAAATATCACTGTCTTAGGAAAACATTGGGGACACGTTAGGAAAAGGTAGAATTTTTTAATGAAACTTCAAGAGATGTTAAAAGACGTAAGTTTACACATGTTGGAATCGAACTATTGTAAAAACAACTATCCATAATAAGCTTCCATTTTATAATAAATTAACCATGTGTTGTCAAAAAAAATCAGTATAAAATAAATATATAGTTTGTAGCCAATCAACTTCTCAAAAAATTAAACAAAATAAATTTTGTAGCCAATCAAAAGATTGGCCAACATTCATAATATATAAAATTTCTACATTAAATAACAGTGAAGAATACATTTTCCGATATAAAAATGGAAAAATTAGGATTTTCCCCATTTTTCAATTAAACGTTAATTTTTTCGCTATAAATCCATGTCAATGCTTGAGAATTATGCATAAACATGGACTTCCATTGCAATCCATGCTAACATTTGAAAAAATAAGGTTTCTATGGATTTTTTGACACCTTTGAGTTCCAACCTGTCTTCATTTTGAGTTAAGAGTTCTCCCCAAATCTTAAATTTTATTAATAAAACCAAGAGTGATCAAAATCATGTAAGGAACAAAAATCTTAAAAAATCTCCCAAAAAAAGGAGATTTTTTTGGGTTTTTGGAAAATTTTCCAATTTTCGCCTATTACAGATGTTTCCCTGGTATCAAGGATATTATCAATGATATCGCCGACACTAGGGAACCTTTATAAGTAATTCTGGTATTACCGAAAAATATCAGTGATATTTAGAATTTTTTTTATACTTCTAACAATTTCAGTATCGCTGACCTAGCGATACCGATAATATCAACGATATTATGAACAATATCGCCAATATTTGGAACACTAGAGGAGTGACAATGGTTTGTTCATCTTTCAATATGAGCCATAGTTTTTCTTCTGTTTTTTCTTTTTTAGAGATAGAGACAGGGAGGGAGGGAAAGAGTGCCCCAAGTTCTCAACCATTTGAGCCTTCAATTACAGTATATCCTCCTGATTACTACCTACTATCTGCTCTACTATGAGAAACTGAGTACCCTTAGTCCAATTAGCACTATATTCCCTCACAGAGTGTCTCTTTGCAGCTCTCATGCCATGTTGCAGACTTTCGTATTCCAAAGTGCTTGAAGTTTGTCCACACAATCATTTTCAGAATAATATTCTTCTTTTATACAACATTGCTGAAGTACTGTATCAAAAAAAGAGCATATGATGAATGAGACTGGAAATATTGTGTTTCACCATATACACCTGCTCTGTTGCACCTATCTGCATTCAATATTAGAGAATGAAAAATTCTGAACTAAAAAAGTGCTATTAGTGTGAATAAGCTTATTGCAACTAGATGCATAAAGGAAAAGATATTGAGTAAAAGCAAACAAAGAAAAATAACTATACAACCCCAGTCAAGATTTAACTGAGGGATATAAGAGCACATGCACTAAACCTTTTAATGAGAATCTTTACATAAGCATCAACATTGGAAATTGAACTTACCTCAAGAGCCTTCTCAGCATTTGTTTCCGTAATTACACCTACAGCTGCATTTGCCGCCAATATCATAAGGATGACCTGTACATGTATCAAAACCAAGTATATGAGAACGAGACCCATTAAACAAAGTGTAAGCAGAATTCTTGACGCCCACCCTCCCTCCGTCCCCCCCGCCCTCCTCTTCTTTAATGGTAAAGAAACTGTGCAAATACATCACATTTAGTAGCCAACAAAAAAAAAAAAGCCTTGCGTGCTTCTGCACATCAGTCATATGAGAGTTCTAGATTCTCCTCCTAGTCAGTGGTTTACATATCAATAGCATTGGCCGATGCTATCCATATCGCATGTGGGTGATACAAAACCCACTTGTCGTTAACAGACTTCCAAATCTATCACAATATTTCGCAAAATATCGCAATGTAATATCGTAGTTAAAAAATTATTTGTATCATCAAAACTGTCAATACATATCAACAAAACCCAACATCGTGAAACCCCGTTGCGAAATTTTTGGAAAACAATCACCAAAACTCCCAAAAAATCCATATTTTACTCAATTTTTTTATTTAGTTACCCTTCTAATCTGATTTTTACCACAACTTTTCCATTGTTTGGAGAGGAAATTTGGGTGCGGAAACGAGATCGAAGAGTGGGTGGGCTGGAAACAAAAGTGGTGAGTTTTTACAAAATTAAACAGTTTTTTTCTTTAAATCACTTGGAATCAGTGGGATGAAATTTGTAATCCATGATTTTGCATGTTTTGCGTGCTTAATCATGGATTTTGACCTTGGATTTGTGAATTTGGAGAAAATTAGGGAAATTGGCAAAATCCAAGATTTCCCCCATTTCACCCTTTTTTTTATTTTTTTTTTTCAAAAGACACCTTCTATTTCCATAGCCCGTAGAAAAAAACAGGCTGACAGGTGGGTCCCAACAGTGGAGATGGGCCTCACCTCACTATAAACCTAGACATAATTACGATCATTCGGACGGGGCCAACAAAAAGACTCAGCCCCGACTATCATATAAACCCAAACATAAAAGAAAGGCCTCACGCAGGCTAACTACTGAAGGAGCTAGAACGATCTAAAGATCCCAATCCCAGTATTGTCTAGGACCAAAGAGCCCCTAATGCTGCGGGGTAGGTCCGCACGGTTCGTGTACAGCGGGTTGGGGCACCCATCCGAGGCCATTCTGGCCAGGGCATCCGCTACCGAGTTGCCTTCCCGGTAGATGTGGCGGAAGGATAAATGAATGGCGCGGATGTATTGAAAAATGGAGCCCAAGACGTACCAGATATTCCAAGGCGGGGGAACCTTGGGGTTAGAGACTGCCTCAACAATGATCCTAGAATCTGATTCAACCACAACGTGGGACAGCCCCAAATTTGCGCATATAACAATGCCATCCCGCATTGCCCGAGCTTCCGCTATCGTATTTGTTGCCCTGCCGTATCTCCTGTGGAAGGCAAAGATGAGACGGCCCTGAGAGTCCCTGCAAATGCCCCCACCGCCGCTCTGACCCGGGTTTCCAAGGGAGGAGCCGTCAGTGTTGAGTTTTACCCAACCACCGGGAGGTTTGGACCATTTAACTATAATCAATTTACCCTGATTGGGGGCCAGGAGAGGATTCACGCGGAGGGATTGGAGAGCGATTGATTTCGAGAAAGAAGGCGGGAAGCTACGCGGAAGAAGATTCCCAATTTCCTACAGCCATCTTGTGACTTTAGAGATAATCTGGCGAGCTAACATGTTCACCCCGTCAAATCTGGAAGCATTTCGGCTCAGCCACAGCTCCCAGGAGATGAATGCCAGGGTGAGACCCAACAAATGCTTGAAATGCGATGATTTTGAGGCTTTGGAAGACCACTGCTTGATTCTGCACTTAATAGGCTGATTGAGGATGATGGACATTCCAAAAATAGAGGAGAAATGCTCCCAAACCTCCATTGCTGATTTGCCATGGCAAAAAAGGTGATCGAATCCTCAACATAATGATGTGTATATGCAGGGGATGCTGGCGGGAGCTGCCTCGACAGAGGAGAAGTTCCGCTGAGGGTGGGCATTGGGGCGGTAGTAATGTGGGGGGCCCTGCAGCATTCGCAACTGGAGGCCAAACTGATGCCAGATTTTTGGATTGCTGAATCCACAGGGAGAGCACTGTGCATGATTTTCCATAGGAGGGCTCCGATCTTGGGAGGAAGGGTCTTGTTCCAGGTCCACTTAGTCCAAGCCAATCTCGGATGGTGGGTCCTAAGCCCATTCCAGGCTGATTTGAGGGAGAAAACACCAGAGGATGAGAGATCCCATGCCAAGACGTCTTCTCTGTCCGAGAGTTCTGCAGGATAGGTCTTGAGCATGTGTAGAATAGGAGAAGGGAGGAGCTGATGGACGTGGGACAAGTTCCACTGGCCGGAGATAGGGTGAAAGTCTCTCACCAGAGCGTCCCGAAGCTAAGACGGGACTGGAGATAGGGTGGCAGCAGCAAGGAGGCCCCTCCCTGTCCAGTTTTGGGTCCAGAAATTCACCTTCCCCTCGCCAATGAGCCATTTCGAATGCTGGATAGCAAAAGGAAGCAAATTGAGCATTTCTTTCCACACCTGGGAGGCTGCCTGAGAACTCCTACCTTTGGATTGAAGGTAAAAGGGAATGTATCTAGCTCAGATAAGTCTAGCCCAAAGAGATTTTCCTTTCAGAAGAGACCAGCCAATTTTTATGCGAAACGCTCTCATGACATCTTCCACTCTTCTAATTCCCAATCCTCCCTGGAGAGAGGTCTGCAAATCCAGGTCCACTTGATCCAATGTTTCTTCTGACAGCCCTCAGCTGATCCCCAGAAAAAGTTAGCAAAACCGGCCTCCAGGGAGTTGCATACAGCTACAGGGATATTTAGAGCGGATAGAATATGGATCGGAATCGAAGATAAAACGTTCCTGATGAGGATGGCCTTTGCCGCTGGGTTGAGAAGTTTGGATTTCCATCCCTCTATCCTGCGGAGAATTTTCTGGATCAGCGGCTGCAGGAGGTGGGAGCGAGTCTTACCTTTAATGAGAGGCGCTCCAAGGTAAGTGCAGGGGAGACTGGCTTGCTTAAAGCCTGTAAGATGGGCTAGCTTGCGGGATTTTGCTCTTGAAGCTGTCTTTGGAACAAAGAAGGCGGATTTATGGGCGTACACCTTCTGACCAGAGGCTGCTTCATAATCACGGATGAACTTGAGCAGCGGGCGCAAAGAAGACAGCCTCCTAGTCTCCAAACACTCTGACCAGATCCAATGTTTCACGGATGGCCCATTTCACCCATTTAACATACAATTAGAGTGTGGAAAAAATCACATTAGAGTGTTTGGAGCCTAATTTGCAATTGGTGAAAGAATTTATTTTTAATTAAAAATATCAAAAATTAATTTTAAAAAACAATTTAAAAGGAAAAAAATATCGATCATGTAAGTGTTGACTGATCTTAACATCAACCTCACTCCAATTCTCAAATTTTGGGGAAATGGGGAATTTTGGGGGAATTTTGGGGAAATCTGAAATTTCCCACACTTCACCCAATTAACTTGCAATTAGAGTATGGAAAGATCACATCAAAGTGGCTGGAGGGTGATCTACAGTTTGTCTTCTATGCATAGTTTAGGACCTTATACAAAGGAAACTTACAATGACACAGTTTTTGTAATCTTTTGAGTTCTAAGTGTGTAATAATGTCTTTTTCAGCATCCCCTCGAGTTCCATTGAAAAATTCAACCAATTTCTCAATGTTTCCTAATATTTCCCAGAAACAGCGATATGTTACGCAACACGTGTGATATTTCCCTCGCTTTACTTGATATGTTTGTGTCCTGATGGTGAGATACATGTGTCAATACCGATACTTAAATCACTGGTCCTAGTTTCATCAAACTTATCTCTCATGTATGTTATTAGCTTACCGAGTTGCTGGAAATTATTAGAAAAGGATACAAAAGAAGGCCCCAAAGGTAGAAATGTGGATTTGCAAAAAAGGTATTCTTAGCAGAACTTAGGGCTTCAAGCTTTAGAAACACCAAGTGGTACTTCTTTTGTTCGACAACAAATAGTACAATGTGATTAAGCTAAAGATAGATTGATGAAATCATGGTAGCAATAGCTTTTGCGATGAGCATGAGAAGGCCAAAAAAGGGAGAGCCGAAACAGGAAGGAAGAGCCAGCACCCTGGTTAGACAGTTACCGCAGCTTAGATCTAAACTGACAAAGCCCGATAAAACACAGTTACAACTCGAGGATTAAAAGCATTGCACAGTATATGTTGGCAAGGGCCTCAGCCACTCACTCAAAATTAGGACTTGTCGAAGCTGTACCAGGCCACTTATAGACCAACTTTGCATGTTACTCAGCCCATGCATTTGTCCTATGTTGCGGCAAAAACAGGAATACATCCCTGTTTTTATACTTTCTTCCATGCTATTGGATTTTGAGCTGGGGAAAAAACTAATACAAAGGCTTTGCATTTCTGAACATTTTGACTCCAAATTGAGAGAAGAAAACACTAACCAACACCCATTACATTAATCAAGCATATATGATTAAATTAGGCCCACTCTTTTTGTATAGATATGTATGTGTTCCTTTGAGTTTTCCAGTTATTTCTGATGTATTTTTTCTTTTTTCTTCGATATACTTTGTTGTTTATTTCACAAGTATGCAAGTATTAAGCATGTTTAGAATTGTAATGGTCACATATAACACAAATATGCAAGTACTAAGCATATTTAGAATTGTAATAGTCACATATTATTGCCGACCCCAATTTATTGGGACAAGGCTTATATGATGATGACTATGATGAATAGTCACATACAATTTTGTATATAGAAGAAATGTGATTTTCTTTTGCTTTTCATCATTTTACACTATTCACGCTTTTGCTTTTGTTATCAAAATCCTACGATTTAAGTCGAATCTTTTTTTTTTTTCAACTTTGAATTCCTTTTCAGATGAATCCTACGATTTACAATTCAAATTATATTTAGTATGTTATTTTTTAAACTGTATTTGGCTTCCATTTCATGTTTTTAAATTTGTGGGGGCTTTAAGAATCTTTTGAAACATGTACATTGTTTTATTTTATTCTTTATAAGAGATAAAATGATCGATCTTTTCTTTAACCTTAAATTGTAAGTTTTTTTAATGATATCTTACCTCTTAACTGGTCAAAACACCAAATTGATCAATGACTTATAAGGAATCTTTTATGAATGATTTTGATCATATTTACCTATATTTATTGTAGTAATGGTGTTTAGGATTTGATCTCAAATTAAAGATGTATACTTATTTTATTTATTTTTTCTGCATACCCTAAATTCAAATTGTTTTTCCAAAGTTCCATTATGTGATTTTAAACTCAAAGCATTATTCATTCTTTATATAATAACGAATACTAATAAAAGATTTTTTTTTAAGGACTCATTAGGAACTTGCACTTGATTTGACTTTAAAACGTACAACGTTTATGCTTTGAGGACAACAATCACGATATGTTACTTTCTTGGTGCATATTGATGGAAAATGAACAATTGATTTGTTTTCTTAGTTTTTTTTCCTGATTTATTTACAATTTGTTCATTTTTTTTTCTAATTTTCAAGAAAATTGGGGAAAAAATCTTACAATTTGCGATACAATTTGATTCAAGCCCTACTTCAATTTGCACTACAATAAAGATTATGATAAGTTTGGCTTTATTTGAGTATGAGTAAATCCTTAGGACTCATTGATTGCAAATTAAGATCGATCGTAATCAACCTATGTAATAGGCTATTACATTGTGCCCATGGGAGTTTTGTGCTCTCATTGCCAGTCCGAAGCCCAAATAAAGGAGGGCTGCATCAGGTTGGCAGCCGATGTCAAAACTTATGCTATAGCTTCCATCATCATGGAATGGTGGGTTTGGAGTTATGTATTCAACCCAATTAGTTCGGATGAGGCTTGGATGATGATGATAATGATGATGACTATATTGTCAACGCATGGTATATAAATTTATGATTTTCTTTCTGTGCTAATTCAGATGTTCCTAAATGTTTATTATTTTATTATATTTCTATTATTACTCTCTTGTGCCACTTTAAAAACGAAAAACAATGTATATATGTGTTCCTTTGAGTTTTCCCAGATATGTATTGTTGTTTCTGTTTTCTTTTATATTCTTAATTGTTTATTTTACAAATATGCAGGTATTAGCATGTTTATACTAAAATAGTAATTTATATAGGCGTACATTAGAGAAATGGGATTTTTTGTGGTTTTTCATCATTCTTCCACTCTTCAGTGTCAATGTTTTAAATATCAACAATATCAGCCGATATATCCCACGATATATCTTGTATCCCACCTGTGCGATACGAGTGGGATACGAAATGCACAGGTAGGGCCGATATATCCCACATGTTCAATCCAGTAAGCATTCTCAATTTCCTATCCCATTTTTGTTGAAATTATGCTAAATCAGTGTCAAATGGTTACAAATCCATTGGTTCTTCATGTTTTGCATGAAAAATCATGGAGTTGGAGCTTTGATTTTGATACCCATTGGTTCTTCATGTTCTCTATGCTTTTTTCAAAAAATTTCTTCAACCAGTTGTCAATTGAGACTAATTTCAAAGTATTTAGGAGTGTTTGATGAAATGATCATCACATACACTCTAATTTCAAAATTTGAGTGTGGGTGGTCCGATTTGGGGAAATTTGAGGAAAATACGAAATTTCCCCAATTTCTCCCAAATTGCTTGCAATGTTGCACTCCAAACATGAAATCAAGCATGTATGATTGATCTACTGATTTGTTAAGTCCTTGTCAATTTTCAAAAAATAAAAATCATTTTTTAATAAATAAAAAAAAAAAATTCAAAATTTCCCTTTAACCAACTGTCAATCGAGACTAATTTTGAAGTATTTAGGAGTGTTTGATGAAATGATCATCACATATGCTCTAAATGTTATCCATTCAATTTGAATATAGTTGCATTAGTTCAGTTAGACAACGCATAGCTTAGGACCCTACACAAAGGAAACCTACTATGTGCACTTCTTTTTTGAGATGTTACGATTTTAAAATGTGTATTAAGGTCTGTTTTAACAATCCATGAAGTTTCATTGAAAAATTCAACCATTTTCACAATGCTTCCCCATGTTTCCCAAAAAGTGCGATAAATTACCCGATACAAACGATATATCACATACGATAACCAATACGTATCTGTATCCCAAGGGTGCGATACATAACACGATATTGATATTTCGAACATTTTTCAATGTCTATTTTTGGAGTGTGAGATTTATCCTTCTAACTATATTTATGAGTGCTATCACTCTAAAGAAAAATTATATTACGAATGCATAATATATAATTTTTTGTTTTTTTCTTTGATGAATGGAACTACAGTTTTTAAAGAAAAGAGAAACTTAACAGAGAAGGATGGGCTAACTAGCCCCAAACAGCTGGGAAACTCAGATTTGGATTTGATTTATTCATTTAATTGACTTATTCCTAGCTGTTTATTATTTTATTATATATCTTATTATTTCCTGTCTCTTGTGCTGCTTTAATTACTTGTATTAATATGTATTATTACAGCTCTATGCGTGTTTGTCACATGACTCACATCTTAATGCTTTTTTTCATACAATCACTTATTTCATATTTTACTTCTGTTTTTCTATTGTATTAAATACATGCGAGGATGTATTCTTGGATTCTGAGGTACATAGAGGGGCAGCATTGAATAATGATGAGATTAGGCAGACATCATGTCAGGTGAAGATTTTGTCAAAAGGTCATGCACAGGACAATAACAGATGCAAGATCATCTTCCAAAAGTGGAGGTGATGAATATAAGACCACTGGTAAAGCAAGAAAACATAAAAAGAAAAGGGGAGATTTTTTAATCTGCAATGAACTGCTAAGATGAACACTCAAGCTTAGATCAGGAACGAAGACTACTACATGGAAACACCACATACAGACTTTGCATGAGGATTGAGAAGCCCAGAGGCTTCATCATAGTCAACGAGCTGTCGCAGGCAGCCATAACAGTATATGGCATGGTGCTAGAACTGGGAGCATACACTTCACTGCTATAGTGCACAATAGGGAAAGTGTGTGTTCACTTTGACCCCTTGAAAGAACGAGAATGCACCAAGGATATGAAAAAACTTATAATGATAATCTGTTCTTTTTTACATTTAAAAACAAACATTACATCTGGCATGGCTGCATAACATTAATGTCGAACCATGGTACGTATGAAAAACAAAAGCATATAATGGTGTATGTATAAGCACCAATTTCCTGTTAATACAGTCACAATCAATATCAAGAATTTCTAAGCATCCGAAAAACTGTTGTAGGAAAAAGCAAGCTTATTAAATAGAGTCAGAATCAATGCATCATCAACCAAGCAAAACAAGGCACAAACAAAACAGAAAAGATCAAATCATTTCCACATTTTCATGCTCACCTCTGTTGAAAAGGTTTAACTTTATCCCTGGCACTCACAAAAGTGCACCCATGCAGAAAATATAGGAAAATAGATATGGGAATTAAGCACTTGAACAATTCACAAATAATATAATCGTGCAAAGCAGTGAAGAGTCATCAACTTCTTACAGAAGGTTCTAAGAATGCAGCCAGGCCTGTCTCGCCATCAATCAACGCCAAAACAAATGATACAATCGCAGCCACAATTAATATCTTAACAAGCAAATCATCAAATTGCTTCAAAATTAGTTTCCAAAAGGGAGTGCCTGCAGCGAAAAAGAAAGATTAAGATTATATTTAAATAAAGTGGGCGAACATAAACATCAACAGCATTCAGTTCACAAAACTAGCATAGATCCAGATCAGTGTTTTAAATAGCTACACTATGTAGCATAGCTTAGCCTTAACGCTATGTAGTTCATGAAAATAGCTTAAGTCACATGTAACCTGCGCTACATGATAATTTGCATACGCTATACGCTACATAAACTAGGCTACACGCTACGTACCCCATATTACAAGTTATTTTTCATTACAACATTAAAATCAAATAATATTTTCAATGATTTGTTACATTTTTCTATTTTCAATATTTAATGCTTTTAGTAAAAATAATATAAGCAACAGTATTAAATTAGTTTTGTTGCTCTTTCTTTAGCATTATATTTAATGATTACCATTTTCTATTACATTAAGTCGTGTTTGGTTGCACCAAATATCATGCAAAATTGTTAAATTTCATAATTAATCAGTCTAATTTCGTGAATATCATGGAATAAGTGCAACCAAGTACAACCTTAATTAAAAATCTAGAAGTAACGTGAAGCTTACGCTACACGCTATGTAGCTTATGCCTCGCACTTCAAAGGGGTGAACGCTACGCTACACGCTATTCGCTATTTAAACACTGATCCAGATGAAGTAAATTGCAAAACCATACTGACAAGCAGAAGACTATAGAAGACTTTTTTCTTACCAATAACTGAATATCATAGCAGATCAAAAGAACATAAAAAACGCTTCATGATGGTGGATAATAACTAACACAGAAAATCTCCCACGTGCTGATGCAGAAATTCAAGAGAAAAACCTCGGTGGTAAAGAGCATAACAATGAAGAGGTATTGTAATGATAAAATACCCATAAAAATAGTGCGTAAGAACTACTCTAGAATACCTCACATACTCATGCAGGAATTTGAGACGGATAGATGGATGTGGTAAAAAGGAGAACATTGCAAAGGAATTGTTATGATAACACACTAAAGAAAGATCCCATGCACCCTATAGGGTGAAGGGATAGGGAAGACACTCAACCTGCACTAAAAGAACATGCATGAAGTTTACTATCTCCAATACTTCGTGTCTCTTTTATCCATGTATACAAAATGTAGAAGATTCACATCCAAAAAAGGAACTAAAACAAAGATCTTGGTAGACAAGAGTCATGATAGGGTAGGGAATAAGATAGTGCAAAGAATAGTTACCAAATTTGACCAAATCCCTTTGAACTGCAAACCAGTTCGATTCACCTTTAATTCAAGGATCTGGATTGAACTTGTTGAGAAGTGGAGCCACATCTGGGGCCGCCCACGACCAGTCGAGGTTGCGCGGATTTCATGTCGTAAGTCCTTTCGCAATTGGGATGCGAAAGGGAAGTTACCAAAACTATAAATTGGGGTCCCTAGGGTTATTCTAGGGTTAAGGTGAATATTGGGAAATATTTCTAAGGTGTGGGCATGGGATTTTCTCTATACTTCCAAGGGAGAGGTTAGTATATTGCCTTGTAATCTTCGTTTCTCTTCATAGAGGAATTTTGCATCCGTGGTTTTTTACCCTAGTTTGGGGTTTTTCCACGTATATCTTGTCTTGTGGCTTGTTTGAATGCTTTTATTCCTTTCTAGTTTATATTTCTTCCTGTTCATCGTTTGTGGGTGAGGCCTGAGATTGGATCTAGGCTCACTGCGTCGTTGGCGTGCTATGCAACAACTGGTATCAGAGCTATTGGTTTAGTTCTATTGGGAGCGATGGCGGAAGATGGGAAAACTAGAATTGAGAAGTTTGATGGTTCAAACTTTGCCTTCTGGAAGATGCAGATGGAGGATTATCTGTATCAGAAAGACCTCTATATTCCTCTAGGAGGAAAAGAGAAGAAACCAGAAAAGATGACAGATGATGAATGGTTTTTACTGGATATGAAGGCTTTAAGAACAATCCGACTCTCTTTGTCTAAGAGCGTCGCCTTCAATATATCCAAGGTAAAAACGACAAAAGAATTAATGGAAGCCCTAGCCACCATGTATGAAAAGCCCTCAGCATCCAACAAGGTTCATCTTATGAAACAGCTATTCAACATGAAGATGTCAGATGGTGGGAGCGTGGCTGAACATCTAAACGAGTTCAATACAGTCACGAGCCAGTTGGAATCCGTTGGCATTGCTTTTGAGGATGAAGTCAGGGCATTATTGATCTTATCCAGTTTGTCAGACAGTTGGGATGGTTTGGTAATTGCTGTGAGCAATTCTTCAGGATCGACAAAGCTGAAATTTGATGATATGGTTCTCAGCGAAGAATCTAGAATGAATGCATCAGGAGTTTCAGGGGATTCAGGGAATGCTCTAAACGTTGAAGGAAGAGGAAGATCGCTGAACAAAGGAGGCAATAAACACGGGCGTTCTAAGTCGAGGAAGAAGTCTAATAGACCAAAAGACAAAGACGGGTGTTGGCATTGCGGCAAGAAGGGGCACATGAAACGTGATTGCAGGGCGCTCAAGAAACAAGAAAGAAGCTCTCAAGGCGGGAAGAATTCAGTGAATCTGTCTGAGGAGAGCGACACAGAGGCGTTGATCTTGTCTCTTGATGCGAGGAATGAGTCTTGGGTTATAGACTTGGGTGCTTCATTTCATGCTATTTCGTGTAAGGAAATTCTGCGTGATTATGTGTCAGGTGACTTTGGGAGAGTCTACCTGGGTGATGATGAGCCGTGCAATATTGTTGGAAAGGAGGATGTTCATGTAAATCAGAAAGACGGAACGGTCTTGAAATTGAAGGATGTCAGACATGTACCGAGTTTGAAACGTAATCTGATCTCAGTGGGACAGTTGGCCGTTACCATTTATGTGACGACATTCACCAGTGACTCCTAGAAGATCACAAAAGGTGCATTGGTAATATCTCGAGGCAAAAAGAAAGGTACTTTGTACGTGACTTCAGGATCGTATAGTTTACTCGCAGTCGCATCAACTGGAGTGAATGGGCAGTTATGGCATCAGAGGTTGGGACATATGAGTGAGAAAAGGATGAAAGTGCTATTGTCAAAAGGGAAGCTACAAGGGGTGAAGTCTATTGACTTGGAATTCTGCGAGGACTGCGTGTATGGCAAGCAGAAGAGGGTAAGCTTCAAGAAGACGGGACGCGCTCCAAAGACACATCTGTTGGAGCTTGTACACACTGATGTGTGGGGACCGGCACAGGTATTATCTCTTGGTGGCTCACGTTATTTTGTTACCTTTATTGATGATGCTAGTAGAAAACTGTGGGTCTACTTCTTAAAACATAAATCTGATATATTTGATGTATTTAAGAAGTGGAAAGTTATGGTAGAAAATGAGACAGGTAAAACAGTAAAGTGTCTCAGATCTGACAATGTGAGATAGTATTGTGATAAGAGGTTTGAGGAGTATTGTCCAGCAAATAGAATCAAACATCAGAAAACGATTCCAGGGACACCGCAGCAGAATGGTGTGGCTGAGCGCATTAACAGGACCATCCTTGAGCGCGCCAGGAGCATGAGGTTACATGCAGGGTTGCCCAAGACCTTTTGGGCAGATGCTGTGAATACTGCCGCATATCTCATCAATAGAAGTCCCTCAGCACCATTGGATGGTGGGCTACCAGAAGAAGTGTGGACTGGAAAAGAAGTGAACCTTGCACATCTCAGAGTGTTCGGTTGCATTTCATATGTTCACATTGATGCAGAGCACAGAAACAAGCTAGATGCGAAGTCCAGGAGGTGCACGTTTATAGGCTACGGGCAGCATGATTTTGGCTACAGGTTTTGGGATGCAAAAAACAGGAAAATCATCAGAAGCAAGGACGTAGTCTTCAATGAAAAAATGACGCATAAGGACAGTGTGCAGGAAAATAAGACTGAAGAAAAGGGATTCGTAGAGTTGGAAGAGTTACCGGACACGGGTGTTACAACGTCACAGGATGATCATGCACAGGAGCATTATGAGGCAGAGCCACATACACCGGTTGTGAGGAGGTCTACTCGGGAGAGGAGATCCACGGTCCGATATTCACCCTCCTTATATTATCTACTGCTGACAGATAATGGTGAGCCAGAGTGTTTTGAAGAGGCATTACAGTCAGATACATGGGTTAAGTGGGAGCAGGCCATGGATGAGGAGATGGACTCTCTTGAGTCTAATCGTACATGGGAGCTAGTCACTCTACCCAAGGGTAAGAAAGCTCTTCATAACAAGTGGGTTTACAGACTGAAGGAGCACGATGGTTCGAAACGGTACAAGGCCAAATTGGTTGTGAAAGGTTTTCAACAAAAGGCAGGTATCGATTTCACTGAAATATTTTCACCGGTAGTGAAAATGTCTACGATTCGCATGGTCTTGAGTATAATGGCTTCAGAGGACTTACATCTAGAACAGCAAGATGTTAAGACAGCCTTTCTTCATGGGGACCTTGAAGAAGAGATATATATGCATCAGCCGACAGGATACGTGGCACCAGGTAATGAGAACAAGGTGCAAACTGAAGAAGAGTCTATATAGCTTGAAGCAGGCCCCGAGGCAGTGGTATAAGAAGTTCGACAGTTTCATGTCGGAAAACGGTTTTAGGAGATGTCATGCAGACTACTGTTGTTACTTGAAGAAGTTTGATACGTCTTACATCATCCTTCTTCTGTACGTTGATGATATGCTTGTGGCCGATTCAAGCATGAAGGACATCTCAGATCTCAAAAGACAATTGTCTAGAGAATTTGCCATGAAGGATTTAGGAGCTACAAAACAAATCATAGGCATGAGGATAAAGCGTGACAGGGAAAACAAGAAATTAGTTTTGTCACAGGTAGAGTACATAGCCAAGGTACTTGATCGATTCAATATGGGAGGTGCTAAGCCGGTTAGCACTCTATTAGCCAACCACTTCAAGCTATCTAAGGAACAAGGTGCAAAGACGCAGGAGGAACAGGACTACATGGCTAAAGTCCCATACGCGTCAGCTATTGGGAGTCTCATGTATGCTATGGTGAGCACGAGGCCAGACATTGCTCAAGCAGTGGGAATTGTTAGCAGGTTCATGAACAACCCCGAGAAGGAACATTGGGAAGCTGTGCAGTGGATCCTTAGGTACTTGGTAGGTACTAAGGACGTAGGGTTGTGTTATGGTGGATCGGAAATCAAGTTACAAGGCTACGTGGATTCAGATTTGGCAGGAGATATCGACAGCAGAAGAAGCACTACAGGTTATGTTTTTACTCTGGGTAGTGCTGCAGTCAGTTGGGTCTCTCAGTTACAAAAGATAGTATCTATCAGTACGACAGAAGCAGAATATGTAGCAGCTACAGAAGCATACAAGGAGATAGTGTGGATGCAAGGTTTTATGGAAGAGTTGGGTAAGAAGCACGCAGATTGCAAGCTGTACAGTGACAATCAGAGTGCAATACACTTGGCTAAGAATTCAGCCTTTCATTCAAGGACCAAGCATATTGCCATCAGATATTACTTCATACGTTCGTTACTGGAAGATGGATCGATTGCTCTGGAGAAGATTCATACAAGTGAGAATCCTGCGGATATGCTGACCAAGGCGGTCACAAGAGAGAAGTTGAAGCTCTGTTCAGCTTTGATTGGTCTCCAGGCTTGAAGACGGGGAGGTGGTGCACTCTGGATGAAGAAGACAAAGGTTTATGGCGATGTGTCTCCAAGTGGGAGATTGTTGAGAAGTGGAGCCACATCTAGGGCCGCCCACGACCAGTCGAGGTTGCGCGGATTTCGTGTCGCAAGTCCTTTCGCAACTGGGATGCGAAAGGAGTCTCGCAGATTTCGTGTCGCAAGTCCTTTCGCAACTGGGATGCGAAAGGGAAGTTACCAAAACTATAAATTGGGGTCCCTAGGGTTATTCTAGGGTTAAAGTGAATATTGGGAAATATTTCTAAGGTGTGGGCAAGGGATTTTCTCTGTACTTCCAAGGGAGAGGTTAGTATATTGCCTTGTAATCTTCGTTTCTCTTCATAGTGGAATTTTGCATTCGTGGTTTTCTACCCTAGTTTGGGGTTTTTCCACGTATATCTTGTCTTGTGGTTTGTTTGAATGCTTTTATTCCTTTCTAGTTTATATTTCTCCCTGTTTATCGTTTGTGGGTGAGGCCTGAGATTGGATCTAGGCTCACTGCGTCGTTGGCGTGCTGCGCAACAGAACTGGTTCAGTCAAGTTTAAGGGATTCAAGGCTGATTTCATCTAGTTCACGGATCGAATAGGCCTAGTTAGTTTAAAGAAGGGGGAGGAGGAGGAGGAGCCCTGTCAAAGCCACTATCAAAGTTGCTTACATTTAGACTTTGAAATGAGAGTCGTGGGAAGAAGATGAGATAAAAGCTCTAAATCATCTCGGTATGTGAGAAAAGCTTTGCTAGTCTGGCACAGAGTGATGGTTCATACACATGAGCTGAGGAATTGCACACATTGATGGCACGTGTAACTCAAGTTAAACCATCCAAATCATCAACCCACTTTATATCGGATGTAAACCAAAATTCCACTAAGCTGATGACTTAATTAAAATCGTCATGGACATCTAATAAATGGTGCCTTATCTTTTTCTTTTCTTTTTTTTTTCAGAGTTGCAACTAACGGACAGTTGCAACAAAAAAATAGCAAACAGTCCAAGATAGCTAACAAACGTCCTTTAACCAAAGGTTAGAGTCATTTAATCAATTTATTTTTTGGGTTCTAAAGTGGGCCCGTTGCCAGGGTATCAAAGAGGGGGGAAAGTGCATGCCATGTGTTTTTTTTTTTGTCTAATTTGATGGAAGCTGGATTAAAAACATAGGGTAGATTAATCTTAAACTTAGCTTAGGGTGTTCATCATCGGACTTAGCATAGTTTGCATCTTGCTGATTTTATTTTTTTTATTTTTTTTTTTTTTTGAGCTAGTTATTTCACTGTGTACAGCTGAAATTTGTGGTACTAGTTAATTCACATGCTGCATTGCTGGAATTTTCTAGTGCTAATTATATCTCGTGGTATATTGCTGAATTTTAGTGCTAGTGTTTCTTTTGACCAATTGCTGAAAAACTAGCACTATTATTTCTTTTATCCCATTGCTGAATTCTCCTAACACTCATTAATTCTTCTTGCTACTTTGCTGGATTTTAGTACTAGGATATTTCATTAGTTACATTGCTGGATTTTTAGGATTAGTTGTCTCCTTGGTTATATAGAGTCACATAGGTTCATCTAGAGTTCTTTGGGGTCGTATAGGGTCATGTAGGGTCTTCACATTAGGTTTCCTTGTGCATGCCCACGCGAACTGGGCTGTTAGTGCACCAATTTGTGCATCTCGTTTGTCGATCACGTGAGTCCATGTGTCATGTAGTCGGTTGAGCCCTTGGAAGCTGAAGACCGAAGATACAAGTGAACATGAGCATCAAGGAGCAAGAACAGGTAAATGCGGTGCCTTGGTAACCCTAACCCTTGACCCAAAACAACCCATTGAACCTCTAGATGATCTTAAACATAATAGGTAAACCTTTTATTGATTATCCCTTAAGCCATAGGAGCCTAAATTGGCCATCCTTAGATTGGCTTTAGAGGTCCCGTGTTGCTAGAAAAACTACACAATTTCAGGAAACCTTTGGTCCCACCAAACCCGCCTTCGGTCCGACTGAGAATGGCTAAAACAGGATAGCGGGCTGGGACAGAATTTCAAGTAATTCAGCTGTAACCAAGTGCTACCTTCGGTCTCACCGAAGACCACTTTTGGTGTGACCCAAGATCACTTTTAGTGTGATTGAAAGTGCCCAAGTCAATTCAGCGGCTTTCCTATCAAATTCAGTGTGACCGAAGATTAGCCGTTTCTGCCCGTTTTATGATCGTTGGAACTCGATTTCTTTATAAAGGAGATCCAGTATTTAGGCATTTTACAGAATTTTTGGTGCAAATGAAGCTTAGGTGAATCCCCGATCATATCCCACATCCTAAGCCTCATATTCCATGAGATTTGATGCATCTTCTTGAACTTTACCACTCTAATGAGGATTTCAACCTCAATGTTAAAGATGAACTCAATCTCCATCATTCTCTAGAGTTTAGACCCAACCTCTATAGGTATATCCTTGTCTAAATCCTCTAAAAGACATTTCTTGGTGAATCACCTAGGCTTTACAACTTCCCATTAGTTGTCAGAGATTCTACCCAACATCACATCACATTGGCCACCGCATCGGAGCATCGCATGCAAGGTGTTTGATCCTAGAGCCAAAGCATTGGCACAGCATCGGCATCAGGATTGGGGGAGCAATTAAGGAGCGGATTCAAATACAAGGGAGCTTTGAATAAGCGACTCAAGAACGGCGCATCAACGGGGCTCAATTCGACAAGTGTCATTGAGTGAGTCCATACTCTCTTTCTTTGTGTAGGATTGAGGGTAAGAGTTTGTGACTGAAACTCGAATAGGTTCTTGTGTAGAACCTAGGCTCTTGTGTAGGGTTTATCACCGGACACGAGTGTGTACCTGTTAGTCTCTGTGGGAGCCTCCGACGGTAGTAAACGTAAGTCATTGGGAAATTGGGAAATTTTTTATAAATTTTTTATAATTTATAAATGTAAGAAGATGTGTGCAAACACAAGCAATACATTCAAAAGCAAAAGAAAAATCACTAGATCAGGTTACATACATGTTTGATTTTATGTTTGGACATAAAGATTGCAACCGATTTGCGAGAAATTGGGAAATTTTTTATTTTTTTCTATTTTTCACAACTCGGTCTTTGTCCTCCAAATCTCGAAATCGAAGCTCCCAATCCATGATTTTTCATGCAAAACATGAAAAATCATTGATTTGTAACAATTTGACACTGATTTAACGTTATTTACAGGAAAAAAAAAAAAAAATTGATCGGAAAAAAAAAATGCTCACCGGATCAAACATGTGAGATACATCCCACTGCTTCTACGTTTCGTATCGCACAGGTGGTATACAAGATATATCGTGGGATATATCGGCCTATATCGTCGATATTTAAAACACTGATCCTACCATAACAACATGGTCTTCCATAAGGCTCAGTTCCTACTGAAAGTTTCAATAATGGAGTCTCATCTCTCAACTCCTAGTCTTCTCATCCAGAGGAATCCCTAGATGTTTCAGCGAAAACACCGTGAATGCACAACCCCCACAATTAGTTTTCCTAGGACAAAGAACTCTGAATATTCAAAGGATATGAGAAGACATTCTAAATGAAGTTAAGAGTATTTGGGGAACTTGAGACTGTTGCCATGTCTCACGTACAGTTCAGATTTAACCTGCCAAAGCCAGGAAATGGCTTAGATCTCACCCTTGAGTAGCATTTGGCCAATTTCACCACTGCAGTTAGTGCAATGAAGAGGGAAGCATTGGTTTTTCCAATGGCATTTTTGTCATTTCACTTCCTTCATGCGAATAACCTATCCTCCTCTTTGCCTATAGCCCACACAAAAGATGGATTATTAGGAAGCCTGTGCAATAAAGGATTTGTGGGGCCCACCTTGATGTGTATGAAAACCACTTTATATGTATGTTGCTCTCCCTCCCTCCACTAAGCATTCGTCTCTCTCCTTTCCTCTCTCCACGTGTGTCGCGCATGCCATACCCCCTTAGTTGGGCAATAATACTTGTTTACTCAATTGTCAAGGTTGATTCCAGTCATATTGTTTTTCAATAAATTTACCTTAGCCCATAAACAACTTCAAAATAGTGGACCATATTCCTATAGTTATGGGCTTCACGAAATGAACCATCACCAAATGGGAGTGACTTCTGTGTATTGAACATTAGTAACAAGGATATTCCCATTTTCAATTTTCATCCCCCAAATGGGGCCAGCTTCAAACACTTTCTTCATGGTCCAACTAAAGGGATTTAGCAACAATCGCAAACAAAAGAGAGGGAAGGGAATGCTTGATTCTGCTACTGATTTTGGGAAAAATAAAAAACTTTCGGAGTTCCATTGATTAAGATCTAGAACCATGACAATGATATGCACACACTGATCCATATGGCTCACCTATTGCCAAACCCATCCTTTCTAACAAATGCTTGAGGAACTTCCAGATCATATGCTTTTTTCTAGCTAGCTAACCTCTATGAAGGCTTCTTCCGAATTTACGAAGATCAGGAACCTATCCAACCAGCTCATTAAAAAGATCATCTTGATATTTTGTGCATGTGAACATAGCAAGGGGAGGTAAATTAGCTCCCATTTATCAACAAACTCCATGAAAACTCTCGTATTCGAAGTGATCCTTCAATCACCTTGCTTCTCATCAGCAAACCTAATTACATTACAGTCACCTCCAATGAACCATAGAAAATTCCAGCGATTAGGGATACCGTTCAGTTCCTCGGAAAAATCCGGTCTTCAGACAGAATCCCATATACTATCATTAAACACCATTCCAACCCCCCAACAACCAATTTTGAATAGGATAAATAAAGTTCTCCTAGATATCAAATCGAATTTAAACATTAATGATTATTTCTAAACCCTCCGAATCTGCCAACAGCATTAATACATTCCCAATCAAAAACAATTACTATTGCCCAATATGGATTGAACATCTGAAGAAGATAAGAACTCCTTAGTATCCGGTAATATAACAATATCCGCCCCATTGCTTCGGACAAGATTTTGATTACCAACAATTTATCATCACACACATTCCACATAATTAAAATCATTTAACCACAATAGCAAGATCATTATCTTCCCTTCCAGTATCATTATCCCCTTTCAATTATCGTACTTGACATTTGACACACATTTTAGAGTTCCAACAAATCCTTGAATTTTTTGAGTGCTCCTTTTCCCGCTTCTAGACAGCATAATCTTTCCTTCGGCTTCTATCCTCTTAAGAATCCCTCTGGAATTATCTTCTTCCCTTCGATATACACCCACATCATTTTTGCAGCCTTTTCTAGATTTTTCTTCAATGAAGGAGGTCCCCCTAAGCCAGAGATTACCCCAATCATAATTGTCTGTGCCAACAGAAACCAATGGGATTGTCTCCACCTCATCCACACACGTGGGCCATACTTCATTGACACAAATCTCAGAAGTCTGGTAAACCTCAAAGGGGGCTGTGTGTTGAGGTGCGTGTAGACCTTGCAAAATGAATCTGATTTTATAATACAGCAGCCGTATATCTTTCGCATGCAGCCCTATCTTTCCCACTGACGTGTCACTTTGTTTCAACATCCAATCCATGGAAAATATGGCCAACACCATGATGAGCACCTGCTATGAAAATCAGACCTCATATAAGGATTTCTGAGAACTAAATGCAAGCATATATGACAATGCTTCCAAGGAAACTTCGACTGTCCTTGATGGTATTTTGTTCAGCAGTTTTATCAATGATTGCATCTATAAAGATGATATATGTGACGACACACCATGCACGCACACACGCACATATAGTATATGTAGAAATACTTGAAAAGGCATACAATAACAAAATCTACCCATCCATTAAATGAACAAAATAAAGGTTAATTTAGAAATAACAAATTAACAATAAATAGCATAAATTCATTCATTCAAAGACAGGAAGCATTCATCTGTGAAATGACCAACTGTTTGACAGGAACTAGAAAAATATGCTTGTCAATGTACTTACTTCCCTCTTGAGGCAGCACTGCATATCATAAAAGAAACATGCAGAAAAGAGAAAAAAGAATAATTAGACTTTGTTATTGACGAGCAATCAAATAACAAATTGACTTTGATTTTCAACTTAAAAGATGAAACTTTAGCAAAAAAAACAAAATCAGCAAGTCAATCAAATTTGCACCATTCCAATTTAGGCATCACTTGGAGAAGTGCACAAACTATTTTTAATGACAAAAATTTAAAATTGTAAGCGGCGCTTGTTTGGAAAGTGCAAAACCCCATTCCACATTGAGCATAATGGAGAGAAAGTCCGCCGAACTAGCTCCAAATGGCATGTTAGCTTGCTTATCCAAATAGGAGAAATAAGCACAATGGCCATTCCGCATAATACAGAACTACTATCATCCAAACAAACTTAGCTTCCTATACCATCCCCATTAGGAAGTTTCTTTTACCATCATCGTATGGAGAAATACTCAGTAGTGCATATCAAATACATTACATTTCCACAATCATGTTAAGAATTTCCATTGGTGCCATGGACAACAAGAGCATTGCCACACTAATGCTAAAGCAAAATCATGTCCTTTTTTTTTTCACGAAGCAATTCCAATACTCAAAACCACAACAGGTTCAGGATTTATAACATTCTTAAAGAGGTAACTAGTCGCAAAATTAATTATACAATCACATATTTCAGGGAAACAAAGCCAATAGGTAATAACATGAGGAAAAGTAGACATCAATGGTTTGTCTATGTGCAATGGAAACCAAGAACTACACCAGGTACAAGGAGTGAGTTCGTTCAAGTTGAAGACTCTAAAAGAGCAAGGGGAATGCCTAGAAGGGCATGGGTGGAGATAGCAAGAAAAGATTTGATGACTTGTTGTATAACCAAGGATATGGTCCTCCTGCAACTACGGTGTACACGGATCCTCGTGCACCTACAGTATACCATATTTCATATTAGGCTTAGATTTCCTAATTGCTCTTATCTTTTATCTCTTAGTTTCCTATTGGAATCAGTCCTCTCTTCCTATAAATCATCTCTTCTATAAATAAAGGATTAAGGAGAGAGGGACGGTAGGACCGTAGGTAAGATCTCTCCCTGCTCTCACATTCTCCTCTCTTTCTCATTTCTCTGTTCTCTCTCTTCTCCATCTAATCTACATGGTATCAAAGCATTACTGATCCACAATCCTTTCCCAAGTATTCTTCTTCTTTCCACTTCCCATCCTCGTGCCCTTGTACACTACAAAAAAGCAATGTGGTTGAACATAAAAATCAGCACTTATTAGAGGTCATCCAGTCTTTACCGATAGGCATGTTAATACCAAAAGCATATTGGAATGAAGTTATTATTCTTGTTGCCTGTATAATCAATTGATTTGAACTTCGGTCGATAATCTCAAAGGTAATTACACATTACAAGCACGGCAAGCTCATGTTGTTATTTACTCTGCTACCAAGAGTGTTTGGGTGTGCACAACTGCACATGCTTCATTCACATTGTTGAACCATCCTGCTCTAAGCTACGACCATGATCAATAAAATATGTTCTTAAGATACTCAAACTCTCAAAAAGGGTACAAATGTTAGTCCTATAAATCGGAAACGATACATTTCTAAGAATGTAACATTCTTTGAAAATGTACCTTATTTCAATTCACGAGACATTACACATCTTGCACCTTTTTCACTTCTTGTCATTGACGAGTCTCAAATTGAAGATACACCCAGCTCCATTCCAAGTCCAACCAAAGAAATCCAGGTCTACTCTTGGAAGAAGAAAATCCCTACTCTTCCCGAGCACCACCATTCTTTGACAGTTTTTAACCAAAACAAACGGATCTCCCAATTGCCCTTCACAAAGGGAATCGATCTTGTAGACATCATTCCATTGGTAACTATATCTCTTATAAATATATCTCTCCATCTTATCAGTTATATTCATACCTTTCATCTATATCATTTGTCTCTATGCTGACAAAGATTGCAAATGCCCTGGGTGACCGTAAATAGAAAGCAACTATGATAGAAGAGATATTTTCCCTTGAAAAACAGAATACTTCGGAATTAGTCACTCTTCCACCAAGCAAACATATTGTTGGGTGCAAATGCATGTTTAGCATTAAATACAAGGCAAATGGATCAACAAACATATGCAAAGCACGGCAAACTGCCAAGGGCTTCACCCAAAAGTATGGTGAAGATTGATTAAACTTTTGCTCAAATAACAAAATTAAACTTTGTCCACATCATACTATTTATCGTCATGAACCATAATTGGCCCCTGCATCAATTGGATGTCAATAACACACTTCTATATGGCGATCTTCATGAATACATATGGCCCTTCCTCTCAGTTTTCAGCCTAAGGGGAAACCTATCAAAGTTTGTCATCTTCGAAAAGCTTTGACAGTCGCCTCAGGCCTAGTTTGAAAAGCTTGGCAATACGATTTCCAATATCTAATTTAAAGAAGTATCTTTAATCATTTTGTGTTTGTCAAATATATGGATGGCAACACAACAATTCCTGTTGTGTATGTTGACGATATTATTCTAACTGGCACCAGCACAACTAAGATAGGCAATATTAAGAAATTCATGGGCTTGTCATTTGAAATGAAAGATTTAGGGCTACTGAAGGTACTTGGAATTGAAGTGGCTTGCTCAAAATGTGGAATCTTTTTATCCCAAAATAAGTATGTTGTAGATCTTTTGCCTGATGTTGGTTTACATAGTACTCACCTAGTTGACATACCTATTGAACTAACTTAGAAATTACATAAGAGACAATTGGACAAGATTGATAATTCGAGCATATATCATCAATTAGTTTGTCACCTAATTTATATCAACTTTACTTGTTCAGACATCTCTTATGTTGTTGGAATTGTAAGCCAATTTATACAACGACCTTGACATCATCATCTTGAAATAGTCTATCAGATCTTGCTTAAACGTTGTAGGTAGTCAAGATTTCTACAATGTTGATTGAGTTGGCTCTCTCTCTAATCTACGCGCTACTACAAAGTACTACAAGTTTGTCAAAGAAAATCTAATTACATGGAAAATTAAGAAGCAATCCATTGTTGCTTGCTCCTCTACCTAAGCCGAATACCGTGCAACGTCTCATGCGGCTTATGAATTACTATGAGTGAAAGCCATCCTTTAGGGTATGGGATTCACGGCATCTTCCCCAATTCCATTACATTGTAATAATTAAGCAGCCATTCATATTGCACCCAACCCAATCTTCCATGAACCCACGAACGAAGCACGTTAAAGTTGACAACCACTTCATTCAAGAGAATTGGCAACTAGCTTCTACACATGCCCTTTGTTCGTTTAGTAGATCGGTTGGTAGATGTCTTCACCAAAGCCGCATAAACATTGCGCCTTAAGACCATCAGTATCAAGCTCAACACATATGATATCCATGCGGCAACTTGAGAGGGAGTGTTAGTGTACACAGATTGTGCACACCTACAATGTACACAGATCCTCATGCACCTATGGTGTACCATATTTTGGATTAGGCTTAGATTTCCTAATTGCTCTTATTTGCTCTTAGTTTCCTATTGTAATCAGTCCTCGCTTCATGTAAATCATCTCTTCTATAAATAAAGGATTAAGGAGAGAGGGAGGGTGGGAAGGGTGGCGGAGGTTTTTGGTAGGGTTAAATTGCATGTGATTTAATGGGTAAAGGCTTCAAAGCCTATTGATCATTTTTCCAATAGTTGGGCTGCGCTGTAAATGTTTTTTCTCTTGTTTTTGTAGTGTGTATCTTCATATATTGTGGCTGCGACTTTTTTTTTTAATAAACTATTTTGCAATGCTCAAAAAAAAAAAAAAAAGGAGAGAGAGAGAGGGAGGGTAGGGAAGATCTCTCCCTTCTCTCACATTCTCCTCGCTTTCTCATCTCTCTTCTCCATCTACAAGAATTAACACCGTAAGTCTATAATTAAGTTTGCTAGATTTGGTACTGGAATAGAAAGTTTGCTAGATTTGCTAGATTAAGGAGAGAGGGAGGATGGGAAGGGTGGCGGAGGTTTTTGGTAGGGTTAAATTGCATGTGATTTAATGGGTAAAGGCTTCAAAGCCTATTGATCATTTTTCCGATAGTTGGGTTGTGTTGTAAATGTTTTTTCTCTTGTTTTTGTAGTGTGTATCTTCGTATATTGTGGCTGCGACCTTTTTTTTTTAATAAACTATTTTGCAATGTTCAAAAGAGAGAGAGAGAGAGAGAGAGAGAGAGAGAGAGAGAGAGAGAGGAGGGAGGGAGGGAGGGAGGGAGGGAGGAAGGGAGGGAGGGTAGGTAAGATCTATCCCCTCTTTCACATTCTCCTCTCTTTCTCATCTCTCTTCTCCATCTACAAGAATTAACATTGTAAGTCTATAATTAAGTTTGCTAGATTTGGTACTGGAATAGAAAGTTTTTGGTGTTACACTATGATTTTAACCATGCATGTATCAAAACACAAGGAGCAGATATCAATTACCACGATGAAGCTCAGCTGTTCTTGCCATCTAAAATGCCATAATTAGACTTTAAATCATGTTATTTCATTATTGTCCACCAAAAAAAAAAAGTTTAAACTAGACAGGATTTATTTTTCCAAAAATAAAAATAAAAATCCATACCGTTCCTGCCATAGATTTTTGCATTTTCCACCGCCTGCATAAACATAACAAAGACGAGATCCATAATGAAGCTCTAGCTAAAATCATCAAGAACCCAAATTCCTCATTTAAAATTGACAAATTGAGTCACGGTAATTACAAGGTAGACTCCAACTCAAGCCAATACCTGAAAATCTGTAAGCCCCTTGGTGGGGTCTACTCCAAAGGCTTCCAAAACCTAGCCAAATGAACATGAAACGACCCTTTAAAACCCACACAAAAAAAAAAAAGGTAGATCATGCGTGTGTGTGGGAGAGAGAGAGAGAGAGAGAGAGAGAGAGAGAGAGAGAGAGCACCCATGTTTCTACTTATCAAAAAGGGGGGGCTGTAGATATCAATTCCCATATATGTTGAAACCAATGCAATATGAGAAATGCAGAGCGGAGAATTATAGGAATTGGAGAGAGATTTCAAGGCATTATGGAGAGAGAGAGCACCTTTTTTTCTACTTCTAGTAATACAATAGTGCAGCTTTGTACTACTCTATCAACAGAAGTAGGAAAATAGTGTGTTTATCAAACAGGGAGGGGGCAGATATCAATTCCAGTATAGATTAAAATCTGTGCAATATGAGAAATCCAGAGCGGCAAATTTCAGGAATTGAAGACAGATATCCAGGGATTGATATGGTGAGAGAGAGAGAGAGAGAGAGAGAGAGCAGCCTTTTCTACTTCTAGTAATCCAACAGTGCAGCTCTGTACTTTTCAAAAAATACAGTGCAGCTCTGTACTACCTAATTATCAGAGGTTGGAAGATTGGTGTATGTATCAAAAACGAAGGGTGTAGATATCAATGCTAAGACATTGAAATCAATGCAATATGAGAAAAACAGAGCGTAGGATTACAGGAATTGAAGAGAGATGTCCAGGCATTGATATGAAGAGAGAGAGAGAGAGAGCACCCTTTTCTACTTCTAGTAATACAACAGTGCAGCTTTGTACTACCTTATTATTAGAAGTAGGAAAATTGGTGTCTTTATCAAACAGGGAGGGCGCAGATATCAATTTCAATATATACTGAAATCAATGCAACATAAGAAATGCAGAGCAGAGAATTAGAGGAATTGGAGAGAGATTTCCAGGCCTTGATCGAGGAAAGGAGGGAATATTTACTTCCGTGACGGATCTGGCGTAGGCGTCTTCCATGGAGCTGTCGCTGCTGCTGCTCCTGCTGCAGCTGGTTTTTGAAAGAGAGAGAGAGAGAGAGAGAGAGAGAGAGAGAGAGGTTTAAAAGGGTAGTCAGATCTGAATTTGGTGGGGTTTCATGACACGGTCGTTTTATAGGGTTTTGGAAGGTGGCGCTTCCCGGCGCACGTTTTTGCGTGCGTGCCGCTCACGCCCTGAGTTTCTTGCAGGAGCGCTGCTCAGGCCTAACGCGAGGAGTTCGTTTTGCCTCCGTCGCGACGGGTGCGGATTCGATGCGGCCCTGACCTCACCCACGGTGTGGTCCTGATCGTGGGGCGCACCTTGATTTATGTACTGTATATCTACGCCGTCCATCCGTTTTACAGATTGGTTCCAAAAGAAGAAAATCCAAATCCCAAGTAGACCACACCAAAGGAAACTTGGCCATTAAAAACTTCTTATATGCCACAAGTTTTGGATCGAGCTGATATTTGTTTTTACCCTTCTTCAAGGTCTGTATGACCTTATCAGCAGGTCAAATTGCACGTAAACAATTGGGGCATTACGGTGGGCGTCAGGAAGTTTTTAACGGTGGGCGTTCGATCATCGCGGTTTTCTATAGTGTAATTCATATGAGATTTGGAATTGAGCTGGAAAATGGATGGACAATGAGGAAATACGAAAAATACATCAAAGTGGCCCCAAGATTAGGGCTGCAAACCGTACTTGAGCAAATCATGTACTTGATTTTTAAACCAAAATAAATGACAAGAGAGCTTGAAACTTTAGGAAGCCTAACCATCCAACTCAAAATCTAAATCCTTATTAATCCATAATAAGGCCTAAGGTCCCATGAAGCCACTGAACTCCATAGGCAAATTCGAAGAGCGGACTCCGATTTTACTTAATTCTAATTTTACAGTCCGGGCCCACAAGGGGTCATCGTGAAATTTCAAGCTGGTGTAATCAAATGAACAAAAGTTCACATAGGCCGGGCCCATTTCAGCAAGTTTGAGCATGAAGAGAGTTATTCCAGAGGTTACTGAGCTCCAAAATGTGAAATTTATGTGAGGGCGCCGATAATATTATCATTCAAATCTTTGCAAATATTAAAAGATCACAGGATCTCCCAAACTTCTTTGATCTATTAGGGTAAAGTAGTCATTTTTCATCCTGGAAATATATCCAAATCATTGATCAATTAGGCCCACCTTATAGAATCCTTACAATTACTTATTTTATTACTTATAAGAGCAAATTTATGATGTTAAGTGTCCCCCAACCGATGAGATCACTCTACATGACAAGTTTGTCCCCTCAAAGTTGCTGCTTATTATCAGAAGACCAGGCCAGCCTCTTGTGGACGTTGGGATCCATAGAAGGTATGTCGATTGCGATCACGGGTACCTTTTAAGGGCTTTTGCTCGTGTATTTGAGGTGTGGGGTATCTTGTATTTTGACTGGAATCGTCACTAGCCAATTAGTCCATCTCCACAATTGGTTAAACCCTAAAAAATGCTAGGAGAGAGGATCCGGGATTCTCAATCCTAAAGTGACTCATTGATCTGCGACCTAAGATTCAGGGTAAGGGACCATGGTTACAAAGAGAAAATATATTAGGCACTCTCTCTACTCGTACAAATGTATAATCTCTACTTCACAGGATCAAACTATTGAGGATTATGATTGGTTTTTGTGCACTAGTGATGCAATGGTGTGTGTAATGTTGTGGTAAATGCGATACCTATGACATGCTTCAGTCCAGGCCGGATAAATCCACCCTGACTTCTCCACTTGCCGAATCGATTAACTAATTAATCCAAGTCTTTATAGGCAGGATCCAATTATACTGGTAAGCCACAGTGCATACGTTTAACTTGACCGGGTGTTGAATGTTACGTGTGTGATACAATGTATATATAAGGATTATGTATGTATGTTGTGGGTGTTATGTTGTGTTAAATCTAACGCCTATGACAAGCTTTGGTTTGGGTTGGATAAATACGCCTTAACTTCTCCACTTTTAAAGCGTAAGATAATTGACCAAAGTTTTCAATGGCCAAGATCCGATTATATCGACAAGCTACGGAGCATGTGCTCGAGTCGATTAGGTGAAAATTGAAACGACCCACCCAAGGACACAATATTGTCCGCTTTGCCCAGAGGGCTCACGGCTTTGTTCTCGGGGTTGCCCCCAAAACGCATTGTATCCTTAAGGTGCGAACTCTACATATAACCATCACAACTTCCTACGACTCTTCCGATCTGGGACAAGTTCAACCCCCACTATGTACACAGTAACCTACCAACCACTGGTAGCTCGCCCAGACCCTTAGGCCCCGCCCACATCAGCGTCGCCCACGTGTGCCCGCCCACATGTGCAACAGTGACGGGGGGTCATAATATTCCCCACCGAGGGCAGAGCCGTCTTCGGCTCTGATAACATAGGAAACGACTCACCCAATGACACAATATTGTCCGCTTTGCCCAGAGGGCTCATGGCTTTGTTCTCGGGGTTGCCCCCAAAACGCGTTGTATCCTTAAGGTGCGAACCCCACATATAACCACCACAACTTTCTACGACTCTTCCGATGTAGGACATGTTCAACCCCCACTGCATACATAGTAGCCTATCACTGGTAGCTCGCTCAGGCCTTTAGGCCCCGCCCACATCAGCGTCCGCCCACGTGTGCCTGCCCACATGTGCAACAATGACAGGTCGTCACACAAATACTACGTGATGCTAACGGATGAGATAAGCATGGGGAGTTGAGAAGGGAGTTATGTTGCACAATTCTAATACTGATATTAGACGAAGCTTATTAGAAGTGGGATGGTTGGATGGACGACAATGTCTTAAGGATTAAATTGAGTGGCCTTGATTGGGACTTGGATGGCTCGAGAGGCTAGGACGATGGCTAGACTAGGTCAGACCAGGGTTGAACTTTATCTTTCACTCTTACTCTACTTGGTGGATGGATGAGGTGATCAGGGTGGCTAAGAGATTTTATGGATCTACTGGATTCCTGAATGTTGAATGATTCAAATGAGAATGAGATGCTATTTATAGTTCCCATACTCAATTTTTTTGGTAATTCTCATGAAGTTTAGGGTTAGAATAGGGTGGGAAGGTCTAGATCTGAGATTTTCCATGTGGCATGATCCGAACGGTTAGATCGATCGGTAAGAGTGTGATTTTAGGCTAAAGAGAGGGCTACAGAGGACTTTGCACTACTCTGCATGCTTACCCCTCGGAAAAGAGAGGTTTTGCATGCGTTGGAGACCCCCCTGCCAAGGCAGGAAGCGTGCCACATCGAAGGCGGCAACCAAGGCGTTGCACCAGGCCACCTCACACATCGTGCTTTGGCAAGAGGTCTTCTATAAGTGCGTGGGAGCTTCAATTGCTTTGGGATTTACTAGTTGCGATTACTTCAGACCTATGGCGGGCCTTTGAGTCTGGGCTTTGGACTTGTTTTTTAGTTGGCTTAGGGCTTGATTTAGCTAAGTGAGTCAACTCGGTATGGCTCAGCGAGTTGACTTGGTGAGTCAAGTTTTAAGGGTTCCTAGGGTCGAGGCTTCTAAGGCTTTTAGGGATAGGGTTTAAGATTAGAGTTTATGATTAAGGTTTGGACTAGGGTTTTGGATTCCTAGGGTTTTGGATTCTTAGGATTAGGTTTCAGCCATCAAGTTTGGTTGATCTGGTCCAATCCAATAAGCTTGTTAGCTTAAATCCATAGCTCAAGTGGTAGACTGAGTGAAAGATACCTCGTTTCAACACTGAGGTCTTGGTATCGTTTCCCTAGAGGGGGTGACTAACAGTGAAGTGTGAACTGACAGTGGTTGTACTAACAAGCTAACAAAAAAAAAAAGCCTAGGGTGGGGTATCTGCAGCTCTATAAAAAAGAAGCTCACTCCTCCTGGTTATCCATACTTGGTTATGGAAAAATATCACTAGAAGCCATACATTGGAGGCATTTGCAAATACTTGTAAGACTTGAGATTGAGGGTTGGGTGAGAACAAGTATGAGGATGAGAGTAAAGAAAACAGTGAGAGTATGTCTTGCCCATCCAAACCTTTCGAAGATCCAAGCCATCTCGGTGGTTCAAGATTGGTATAGTGGGGTTGGGATCCGTGATCTACAATTATCTCTTCTACTAAAGAGTGTCCTAGCTCTCATTTCCTCCTCTCACATCTCCTCGTGCATGGGGTCATCCAACCATCCATTATATTTTGTCTTTACATTTGCACATCTTCCCTCTCATACATCCTCCGCTTATAGTTTACATAACTGTTGATTGTATGCTCCGCAACTTTTCAACTCTCAGATCCTATTGTACCAGAGGTCAAGTGTTGCTTGAATACGCTTTTTATTTTCCCAGCACATTATATTAGTCACTTGTCTCTCTTTCAACTACTAGCTCCTCAAATTCAACCGAGGTGAGACATCAAGATCCCCTTGGCGTTAGCTCGGGTGAGTAATGATTCGGCTTCTGACATCGTCACCAACCGGTTCATCAGTTAGTGTAAGGCCATCTAGAATCCCAAAAATTCCATAAATTTCTAAAATCTCATATAGTAGGGAGTCCATGCAAGTGTGAGTGGAGAAGGATGCTTAACCTTTGTTTCTTTTCCCTCATCAAAGTCCTTATTTGGAATCTTCAATAGCGGACCTTATCAGGATTCATCTGATTGGGGAGTCTCTGATTCCCCAACCTAAAGTGATTATGTGGATCTAATTGGCCATATATTTTAGGCTTATATTGATTAGTGGCAACTCCAAGTCTTATAAGTATATCCATGCTACACGTACACTGTACCATCACATAAGCCGCACCAACCCTTTGCATGCACGCCTGCATGGAGGGCATGATCACATAAGTGCACAAGCCAATGCTTATGTGGTATAGAAAATCTCCGTGTACCCCACCATGATGCATGTGTTTATTCATGCTATCCATTCATTTTGCTAGCTCGTGTTAGAACAGGTGCCCAAAAACGAGGCATATCCAGATCTCAAGTGGACCACACAACAAGAAACAATGGTGATTGAACACTCACCATTAAAAACTTCCCAAGGTCCTAAAGTAATGTTTGTTTGCCATACAACCTATTGATTAGGTCACATGGATCTAAAGGAAGAGAAAACCCAAATATCAGCTTATCCAAAACTTATGTAGCCCAAGAAGTTTTTAACGGTGGGCATTCAATTACCATTATTTCATGTGATGTGGTCCATCTGAAATTTAGATCTGCCTCATTTTTGAGATTATGCCCTAAAATGAGTTAGCAAAATGGAAAGATGGTGTGGATAAAACAAAAACAGCCTAGCAGGGCCCAACATGCAGTACCAAGTCGGTGTTGTGTGCGATACAACGGAATCCGAGCCCTGTCCTTACTACCATAAGTTGTTAACACATTATCACTATCTTTAATTTCTAGAATTGAATGTGAGCCATTGAATTGTTCGCATAGGTGCATGAAATCCACCCCTAAGGTGCATCATCACTTTTCAGCAGTGATAATTCACTACTCGGGTGAGCGACCCATAAATATATCCCCAAATATCTCTTCTTCTTTTTTTTTGTTAGTACACCCCATTGTCAGTTCACACTACTCTCCTAGCCACTCCCACTAGGATCGATACCAAGTCCTCAGTGTTAAAACAAGGTATCTTTCACTCTGTTTACCACTTGAGCTATGGATCAGGGTGTATATCCCCAAAAAACCTCTAAATTGACTTAGCATGGCTCATCTAAATTTAAAATAATGTGATTTTTAGATAATTCTTTAGTCCCAGCGAAGCAAGTCAGATGTGAAAATCAGATGAGTGGATTGGATACTCAGCTTCAACACGAGGTAGTGTACGGACATAGTTTGGCTAGTGACCCCAACACTAGCCGGCTAACTGGTGTCAAAGCTCTATAGGCCCTACCATGATCCAGATCTAATGTGTACCACACCATAGGAAACTGTGGGGATTGAATGTGTGCTGTTGAAAACTTAATGAGACCACGTAAGTTTTGGATAAAGCTGATATTTGTGTTTTCACTTCATCTAGGTTTGTCTGACCTTATCAGCAGGGTGAATGACAAATAAACATTACAGTCGCTCTAGGAAGTTTTTAACGGTGGACGTTCGGTCAACACTGTTTTCCTGTGGTGTGGTCCACGGACTCTTCTTCACCGAGCTTTGCCAAACATACATGCCACACATGTGCAAGCGGGTACATGGATCCATCAGGTTAGTCAGACCTTGTACATGGTTTTCAAAATATAATTCTTCTCCACCAGTGTATGGCCCGTATTGGAAGTTGGTGGATCAGTTAGGAAACTTCAGCCAAGTTTTCAATGTACTACTTTTTTCTAATTTTATTTGTTTCTTTGAAAATTGTGGACCATCTGCCTAATGGATCATTGTTTATTTATTTATTTGTATTTAACCGTCGCTCATCGCCGTTGGCCAATGTATCAACGTAATTCTTGGTCCACAGTGGTTCCTTTCTAATTAGGACCATTAACCGTTGCACTTGGGTCTGGATTGGCCCCAATTTTGGAATGCCGAGGCCAAACCTGACCGGTCGGTCTATTTAAATTTTTGTTTTGTGTGGCTCAAGTGTAGCCCATTGACAACACTATTTGTGAGGGATGGATTTTTTCTTGGACATATAGTTCCATGCAGTCACATACTGTGACTGGAGATAAGCTTTATTGCACATGCGTATAGGCCTAGAGGTGTACACGAACCGAGCTAGCTTGGTCAACTCGACTCGAAAAAGCTCGATTCGACTCCGTTCAAAGCCAAGTTCAAGCCGAGTCGAGCTGATTCTTTTAGCTTGAAAATGACTTCGAGTCAAGTTTGAGCTGGCCCTAGCTTGACTCGACTCGAATCAAACCCAGCTCAAATTGAACTCAGATCGAACCAGTTCGATAACTCGATTACTTTGATATTGATGTTTTTTTTTTTTTTTTGGTTAGCTTGTTAGTACACCCCACTGTCAGTTCACACTTCACTGTTAGCCACCCCCGCTAGGGAATCGATGCCAAGACCTCAGTGTTGAAACGAGGTATCTTTCACTCAGTCTACCACTTGTGCTATGGATCAGGGTTCCTTTGATATTGATGTTGCTCACCAAGTGTTTGATGAAATGACTCAAAGAAGTGTGGCGGGTGGCAAAGAAGGTATGTATATGAAACCGACACCCTTTTTTTTCTTGATTTTTATGTTGCTTAGAAGGTGTTTGATAAAATACCTGTAAAACCATTGTTGCTGTCTCAAATACAGTAGTATTTTGAAGGTATAGTCTAGGTGATTGTAAAAATGTTGGAATGGCGAACTTGGCTCAATCTTGGCTCGAACTCGGCTCGAACCAGCCCGAGCTGCTGACCGAACCGAGCCGAGCTGGCTAGTCAGGCTTGAAGACCGAGCTAAGCCGAGTTCAAGCTGAGGTCAACTAGTGGCCGAGCCGAGTCAAGCTGAGGCCAGCTCGACTCGGTTCGACTCGATGTACACCCCTATGTAGGCCTAGCAAAGTTATCTTTTAGGACTTTGTGGTGTGTGGACCTAGTGGTGTGTTGACGTCACCAAGTCCTAAGGACCTCACCATGAGGTATGTACTATATCCACACAATCCATTTATTTTGCGAGATTATTTTATGGCATTATCTAGACATTCCATCCGAAACGAGATTCAAACTAATTCTTTGATCATGGTTAAACTTCGACAAAAATACTTTCATAGAAATTGTCACATGTCGAGAGACTATGCAAGTTAAGCATGATGTGTTTTGGGTAGGTCTTAGAAATAGTTGCCAGATTAGATCCCCAGGTGTAACGACCCGTAAATTTCCGTACTTTGGCTCGAGTACCATCTCGACCAGAAATCAATTAGGATTAAATCCTTTAGAAATTCAACAAAGTTAACTAAGTGCAAAACTCGATTAGCCATGAAATCCGTTGGGATCGCTTTAAATACGATCTGCAAGACCCAAAACTTGCAAAATCAGTAACTCTAGGTTACCCTAAAGTTTAGAACCAAACTCATTACCCGGCTGCTCCCGGGAATGAAATGAAGTTTCGTATTAGGTCTAGACCGTGCATCGGAAGTCCGATTAACACGAACTTAAGGATCTAGGACCGCCTCACTGGGCTTGACAATCATCTCGAAAATCAGGTCCAGCCGATGTCCCACGGCCATTCGTTTGGATCCGGAGCGAGGGAGTGTGAAAAACACTATTCCCTTTACAAAATAAATATCTGGAATAGTGATCTGGCACCATTCGCTTGCGCATCAGTATTAAGCAACCAGACCGTCAGAATCAGACCAAATTACACCCTCGGATCAGGAAAAATTTCAGGAACATTTACATGTACTTGGAATTTCGGATCGTGGCCCACTGACCGTTGAACTGAAAGTGGTCCGCCATTTACGATCTGGGATTCCGACTGGAATGAAAACTCAGGGGATCATGGATCCGGTGATGGTGAGCTTAAGTCCGATCGCACGCGGAAAAGGGGCCGCCAGAAACGTCCTTTTGAGACGGAACTGACTCGTTTTGGACATAACCTAAGTATACCTTGACCTAAGGTCTGTTTCGGTTATGTTCTAACCTATATAAGGACCTTAACCCTCGCTCATTCAGCCCATACGAATTTGAGAGAAACCCTAAGGGAGAGAAGAGAGGAAAGAGAGAGAAAGTGAGAGAGAAGTGGGAGATCTTCCCTGCCCTTTTTCCCTGCCGCTCTACAAGTAGCACCACTCTATTCTAGGCGATTTCCCGGCATTTTCGACATCAATTTTAGGTAAGAAAACCCTAACCCTAAACTGATCTAAGGTTGGGAACATCTCAAGAGATGAAATAGCTAACCGAATCCCTTCTCTAGGTTGCCTAGTCGCTGTACATGGAGGCTAGAAGAATCTAGCGAGTTTCTTACGCTCCAAAGGCGTAAAGGTGAGGACTTTAGGTGTATAGGTTACGGTTTTCAACGCTTTCAATGTCAGATAATGATAGATTCATGATCTGTATGCAATTGCACATGTACAAAGTGCTTTCCGTTTTCTGTTTCGATTAACGTTGTAGAATATGGAATTTCATATACTCTAGGTATACGTAGGAATACTGTATACGTATTTTTTTGGAAAAATGCTTGACATGTTTATTTAATGTATGATTATACAATATATGGATAAAATACTAGTTTAACGAAAGGAACCGCCGTAATACATGTTCGCTTGTAAATACTACGTATGTTGAAATTGTGTATTCTAGAAATACCGCATATGTGTAAATTTTGGAAATGCAATTGTTATGATTATTTGCTGTATGAATATGGTATACACGGATAAATACCCGCTTGGCGAAAGGATAGCCCTAATACGTATTTTGCTAACATACGTCATGTATGCTGGAATAGTGCACTCTAAGTGTTTGTGTAAATGCTTGTGAGTGTAAATGCTTAAGTGTTAGTGCCTTAGATAGGTGCTGATATGGAATTCCCGACTACCTTAGAGACATGTAGGATACCCTCCATGTGGTGGTTTGTTCTAACCACTCACTTGTGATGTGTATGTAATTGTATCCCTATTTGTATAGTACTCTACAACATGCTTTACAACGTGCTTTACTTCATGCTTTATAACATGCCTTATGACATGCCTGTTAACATGCTTGTATTACTTTGTTTATCATACTTTACTCCACATGCTATGGTTGAAGATTGATTGAGGGTGGGACTATGTCTATAGTCCAGGCACTCGGTACCAGACTTGAGATTGTGGTTGAGATTCATGTCGCCACAAGGGATCTATCTGACGAACCCGAGTCGTACTTCGGTTGGCGATAGTGGTTGGCCACACGGAGCGCTTTTGCGCTTCATATCATCCAACTTGTTGTGCGCTCGAGCTAGTCAGGCTCATCAAGTAACCCGATTGTCGAATGTGTGTTCACCATGTTTGGTCATTACTGTTTGAACCTAGGGTACCAAACTTACCAGTGACAATCCCGTTAACCATGGTACCTCGATCCGCTAAGACTCATGAGCCAGACATGGTGGTATGGGACACCGTGGTCGAGTTGTCGGCCTACGCTGGGGCCACGTGCCTCCCCGTAGTGACCAGTGAGAAACCAGACTTGTGAGCCGATTATGGTGGTATGGGACACTATATTCGTGCTATCGGCCTACATTGATAAGGTGATGGGGGAGTGGTGCAACGATTCCGTTGTAACAGCCCTGACAGCCCTTTGTAGTGACCTCGAGCATACTCTGAAATCGCAGTGCGCCTTAGGGTGTGCCGCGGTATATAGAGTATGAACTAGGCTTGTTTCTATACAGTGATGAATCGTTAAAGAGGTGATGGGGGAGCGGTGTACATGTTGTGTGCGTAACAGCCCTGACAGCCTTTGCAGTGACCTAGAAAACACACCGTCGTCTGATATTAACTAGGACTGACGACCCTAGAATGGATCATGTTTGGGAATGATACAAGGGAGTACCTTAGTTCCCAACTGCTGTTTGAAATGGAATAATAATAACTCGGTAATCATGTTCATCATCGCACTGCATGTGCCTTATAGATGTGGAGCACTGAGGGAGTTAAGCATTCGCAAACGTAAGATGATGTCGCATGAGGGTGGTTTGGCAAGGGCATACATCATCATGTCATTTCATACTTGCATTAATAAGAGTACTTAGGATTTGTTGATTGCACTGCTTTATCATTACTGCTTGACTGAATTGATAACATGTTAACCTATGCTTTAGTGTTCCACTGAGTTAGCTACTCACTCCCACGTTACGGGACAGTGTTGTATACACACCAACCAGACTCTGTCGCAGGTTTAGAGGACGCGTCAGTTCAGGAAGCTGAGCCAGATTTTCGCGAGGACTAGGACGAGTTCTCGTTTATGCAGTACTCAAACGGCTTCGCCTAGGTTGACTGGATCGCGGGGATTGCAGGGCTACTTTTCCAGTTGTATTTTGACCTTTTGATTCAGAAACAATACATGTATATGGTTACTCAGTTAGTGTTCATACTCTGGAGATCGAGATGGTTTTGTTTCTTACATACCTGATAAATACAATTTCAGTCTTCCGCTTGCCTTTATACAATTGAACTGGAGTATGAATTACTGTTTTGGATTAATCTCATTCATGTTTATTGCACTAACACAGTCAACATTCAATCATATTCATTTATGTTGCATAAGTGATGTTTTGGAACTCGGGAGTTGAGTTATGCTCGACCCCCGATTTTCAGGGCGTTACACCAGGAAACCCAAAAATGCATATTATTAATAGAGTCATCTCTGACTGGCCCCTAAGACCTAAAAACCCTAGATGATTCGACTAGAAAAGATCAACAACACAACCCAAAGATGATTAACAGGATGAACTGACAGGCCTTAGCATGTTCATCTCAAATGACAACTGATCTCTCAAGATGCTTGCACGTTTCAAAGATGTACAATGACGGCCGAGCCACATTTCCCGGACTCCTACGATGCATGCCCACAAAAATTAGGCCAAAACGGTCCCCGGTGCCTCCTGGAAACAATGATTGGACTGATCATCTGCCGGTGGCAGATTAATAGATAGAAAACCTCGTAAACCCAAATACACAAATTACATGGTAAAAAATAATAAAATTCCATGGAAGGTATCTGAGGTACAAATTATCGAAAGTAACACTCAACCAATATAATGATAGTCATCTCCAGAGAGCCTACTAAAGCTGTAAAAAGTAAAGGTACGGATCTTCAACCGGTGAAGGTCTATTTAAATCCGTTGCAACAAATCATCCATGGGGGAGTGGTAGACGCCATGGTTGCTTCGGAGAGTCATTATGAGTTGTTGAGAGACCGTGCACGACGGCCAAACAACATCATTCTGCTAAACTAAAAAGCGCACTTAATTAAAGCAAAGAAGGTTACTGTAGTTAGAAGAGTAGTATTGGAATTGGGACATCCTGCTATCCCTTTTGTTGGAAAAGATTGGCTGATTTTTCCATTTCCTTATCACATTTTAAGTCAACTCACGCTCCACTGCACACATCCTAAGACACTTATAAAGCTCACACAGTCCTTTTTTACTCTTCTCTGCACTTAAAAAGGAAAACTTTTGCCTACTCAGGGTTAGACTGCGTGCAAAGCATGATTTGATGCAGCAATACTGAAGTTCTATTGAATCTCTCCAAAAAATTGAAAAATCTCGTAAAATATACACCACACATCATGCCAGTGGAAAAATAATATTAGCACTTTTCATTTCCGTAACTGAAGCCCACACTCGGAATTTACTGTGCATCTCGACCATAGTAGTATATAAATGAAAGTCCCACAACTTTTCAATCTGCCAGTAATCCTATAATGTTTAAGATTTTATTCAGCCAGTGGCAACTCAAGTCTAAAAACATATTTAATAACTGAGTTAAAAGTACAACATACTTTGCTCTTGCACAAATGACAATCCGTGAAAGCGTGGGTAGTGGGCGTGCTATTCCTGCAGTATTCACACATTAGTCCAAAATTAAAGTATACCCAGAGTTCAAATGGACCACACCATACAAAGCTGTTGGGATTGAACACCTGACATTGAAAACTTCTTAAGAGCTGTGGAAGTTTTGGATCAAGCTGCTGTTTGTGCTTGCCAAGTTTAACATTATAAATAAGTTAGATGGCAAATAAATATTATGGTGGGCCTTCGGAAAGTTGTAATCTACTTTTTAGTGTGGTCTGCTTAAGCTTGGGTTCTATCTCATTTTCAGGCTCATGCCATAACAATAATCTAGCCAAATGATCTGACTGATGGATATAACACATACACTATGGTTGAGCCCAAATCTTAGCGAAGTCAACACTATATATTACGACGAACGGATGATTGTTGTCGACGTAGAAATCTGATTAACTTTTGTTGTACCTTTGAGTACCTGCGCTCGGAGAGTACAAAGGAGACCTGTCGATAATAGGAAACCCTCCTATGCCTGTCATCAGTCTAACCTGATCATGCAACAATAGCTTAAACACAGCAGTGACGAGATCATGGATAGTTGAACCATCAGAAATCTCAGCATGTGGGCCCCAGCATGCAAGACGACGTGTAGCGCGACTTCGGTGGATGTGGCCCCCTGACTGTGGGGCTTTCAGTGAAGTATTTGACTTAAATCCACACCGTCCAACCATTTTGACAGCTCATCTTAACGTCTTATCCCAAAAATGAAGCTGACCCAAATCTTAGGTGGACCATACCATGGGAGCTGTGATTGAATCCCCACCATTAAAAACTTCATGGATTCCACCGAATGTTTATTTGACATCCAACCTGTTCATAAGGTCACAGAGACCTGGACGAAGAGACTACACAAATATCATCTTGATGCAAAGCTTCGTGGTTCACAAGAAGTTTTAATGGTCAATTTACACCTTTTCCTGTACTATGGTCCATCTTGGATTTGGATCTCCTTCATTTTTGGATCATGCCGTAAAATGAGCTTTCAATACGGATGGATGGCGTGGATGTAGTCATATACATCACGTTGGCCCCACAGCCAGGGTCCCACCCACCTTGGTGGATCCGGGGATCCACCGAAGCCACGCCCGATGACGTGACGCTTTACTAACTCCACGTGGAAGTGTCGAGAAGCAAATGCACGTGAGTGAGTCGGGGGCACGACACCTGAACGAAAGGGAAACGGGAAACTGTTTCTTCACGCCCCATCTCAAGCGCCAATGCAAACGCGCAACACACGTGCCTCCGATGAATCTTTCTTTTTAGCCCACAGGCTCAGCCCGCCGATTAGCGAGGCCAGTGACGTGGTTGAGTCAAACTCCAATAACTTGGCGGATTTGTGTGCTGTTGGCACCATCCGATAAACATCTGTCTCACAAGCAGAGTCTTGCTTGGCACGTGTCAGGACATCTGTAATGAGCGCTTGGTTGTAGGGCGCGTAGAACTTAGTGTTTAGCTTTTTGCGTTACCAGCAACTAGCATTAGCAGCAAGCGTTACAGATGACCGAAAATATGGCAACCGACTCAAGCAAGGAATTCTCGTGCCAGCAAATGTCGGTACACGTGCCACGCACGTAACGTCCTGACCCTTCATGGCTTCATCCTCTCTCAGCATCCTTGGACCCAGCGGTCAGATGATCTTACTCTTGTCGGAGGACGTATCAAATGTGGAGGACACTGACACGTGACAAAGTTGGATCTAACCGTGAATTCCACCCTCCTGAATAATCAGTCTGATCCAACCGTTAGTGTCCCACAAACTTACACGGACTGAGATCGTCCGCCATTCATTTTTCGATGGTGTGGCCCTTGTGATACGTTTACTGATCTGATTTTCGCTCCAACTGTTCCCGATGGAATGGCACACAGCTTAAATGGGTCGGATTCCAAAAAACCACCACACATGGATAGGATCGTACAAATGTGGTTTTTTTTTTTTTTTTTTTAAAATTTTATTATAAATACATACGCCATCATCTATGGTAGAGCGGGATGGTAGAAATGTGGTGATTTTTTACACGTACACTATCCATGGGAGGGCCTGTTATATGGATGGAACTGATTGCTATATGACCTTGTCACGTGAACAATGCAGAGATGGCGCTTACTATGTTCGTATTGAAACTCAAGTGAGTCTACCACTTAAGCGGCTGCTGAAGCTGAATGCCCACCTTTGAAACATTGATGGGGCTATAAAAGCTTTGGATGACTATAATTTATATGTGTTCTTATCTCATCCTGACAGAATGACCTTGTTAACGATTTGCATGACAGATAAATATCATGGTAGAATAGAAATTTTCTTGTTGCGTGGCCCACTTTAGTTTTGGATCTGCCTCACTTTTAGGATTGTAACTGTTGGGGACAAAATGTGCTAAGTTTAGAGACTCGGATTTAGTTCCTCGGATCACCGAGAGATACATCGATCCGAGGGGAGATTATGACCGACGAAACCGAGGAAACATCCGAGTCGGTTTGGAAGACAAAACTGAGAAAACGGTTGAGTCGGTTCGTATGGTTTATCAGCGGCTAAGAAATACCTCGGCCGATCCACTTTAGATTATCCGAAGGAAGAAAGGACGACGCAAAAACGGGACGTCATCCCGAGTATCTCGGGATAAGATCTTCTGTCACGGAGATCACGAGATCGCGTAAGTAGAACGAAATCCAATCTCCGTGATACTGGGAGAAGATCTCGTATTCGTCATCAAGAGGAGAATCTTCGTACGATAAAGGGTATTTTTCACATCTATAAATGGGGTGGTCCATTCACCTTGAAAGGTATGCAAAAAACTCTCTCTAGAACCCCTCAATACAGTTAGACCCAGATTCCTAGCCTGACTTTGGCATCGGAGGGTCCCCTATTCTAGCCAGGGTCTCCTTTGTCTGTTTTCTGTGCAGGTACTCGGAGGTCTAAGCAGGGAGAACCAGATTTTTGCACCAACAGTTTGGCGCCGTCTGTGGGAAGCCAGTTTACGAAAAGTCATCTTACGCTCTCCCCATGGTGACGACTCGTAAGACGGTCCCAGAAGAAGATCTGAATGAGGTCGCGATTACAGGACCATCGGGTCCAATAGCAAATCCGGCGGCTCGGAACCTACCTAACAATCGCCAGCGAGCCGCGGCCGGAACAATTAATAACCAAGAGGGTCGTAATAACGAAGGCTTGGACCAGGAGGTTCAAGAAATCCGGTCCGATGTAAACATGATGAAGCAAATGTTGGAACGGATGTATCAGCAAATGCAGCCACCTTTGCCTCCCCAAGGGAAACGACGCACATCCCGACTGCGGTAGACCCTCAGCCGTCCGCACCGCAGTCGATCCGCCCGAGTCAACCCCGAGGTGTTCCCGAGCCGCCTCCAGCCCAGTCAGATAACGCCGCATTGCCCCCGACTGATCTTCGGCATGAGATAGATAGGAGAAGACGTAATCGACCTCTGATAGAGGGTACGGCGGAAAGCGGCGAACCTTGGAAAGCCGATATCCAAGACTTTAAAAGAGAAGTGCGAGAAGAAATGGCAGATATGAGGCAAGGACGAAGCACATACCCGGCCAGGTCCGAGGCAAGAGCGTCCCCTTTCGTTGACGAGATTATGCAAGCTCGGTTGCCTGAAAGGTTTCGGTTACCTCAAATCACTCCTTTCGCAGGCAAAACTGACCCGACAGAGCATATCGAATGCTTCAAAACTTATATGGAGCTCCACGATGCCTCGGACGCGGTGATGTGTCGAGCCTTTTCCCTTACGCTGACCGACGTAGCCCGGCTGTGGTTTAAACAGCTGAAACAGAGGTCCATCAGCTCGTTCACCGAACTGAGTGATGCCTTTCTCACCAACTTCATCGGCGGAAAAAAGAAATTAAAAACCCCCTGCTCATTTAAATAATATAGTCCAGAGGCAGGGAGAGCTATTGAAAGATTACATCAAACGTTTCAATTTCGAATCTCTTCAGGTTCGAAAACACTCAGAAGAAGTAGCGCTCAACGCCCTCATGCAAGGAGTTAGAGACAAGCCGTTTCTGGCGTCTCTAGACAAAAACCCGCCCGACACATTGGCAGAATTTATGACACGGTCAGATAAGTATGCAAACGCCGAGGAAGCGCGGATCATGCGTGAAACCAAATCTCTGGTCAAAGAGCCGGCCAAAAAGGCCGACTCGACTGAAGGGAAGAAACGCAAAGATGACCAAATGCGCGACGAGCGACGATTGAGCAAACGACCAGATCGGAGATTTTCCACATATACCCCCTGAACAAAACTCAGGAGCAGGTATTAATGGAAATCAAAAGTGAAGATTTCGTCAACTGGCCCAATAAGCTCAAAAGCAATCCCAATCGGCGGGACAAAGACAAATACTGCCATTATCACCGTGATCATGGGCATAACACTAGTGACTGCCGTCATTTAAAGGAAGAGATCGAGCGACTCATAAAAGAAGGCCGACTCAGAGAACATGTGGTCAAAACCGGGACAGCCGAGGGACGACAGATCGAAAGACAACCCATGGAAGAAATTCGGACGATTATCGGCGGTCCGCAAGGTGGGGGCGATTCAAACAACGCTCGGAGGAATCATGCGAGGAAACTTAGTCAGCCCGAGTCCGAGCTCTTGATTATAGACCGACCTGCGAAAGAAAAGAGAAGGGCGAAATATTGCGTTACATTCACAGAGGAAGATGCCCGAGGGATCCATCACCCTCACGACGACGCGTTAATTGTCACCTTGACTATCGCCAACAGGAGAGTATTCCGAATACTCGTTGATACGGGATCATCTGCAGATGTGCTATTCACTCAGGCGTTCGATAAGATGGGAGTGGAACGATCCACGCTACGTCCCGTTCGGACCCCATTAATCGGTTTTTTCGGGGGACAAGTACTGCCCGAAGGGATTGTCTCGTTGCCGCTCACCGCTGGCAGTGCCCCGTATCAGAAGACGATGATGATCGATTTTTTGGTCGTCGATCAGCCTTCGGTATACAACGCCATACTTGGCCGACCTTCTTTAAGTCTTCTGCAGGCCGTGGTATCCACATACCATCTTTCACTGAAATTCCCGACTGACTTGGGAATAGGAGTTGTGAAAGGGGACCAGCAAGATGCGAGGCGATGTTACATGGTAGCTGTAAAAGGGTCTGCCGACGGAAAGCCGGTCAACGTTTCAACGATTGAATCGCTAGACCCACGGGCTGAAGGACATGAACGAGGGCGGCCGATTGAAGATCTTATCTCAATTCCCTTGCTCGAAACAGATGAATCCAAGACAGTACAAATTGGCTCATCCTTACGATCCCCTTTGAAAGAAAAGTTGATAGCCCTGCTGCGTAGGTATGCCGACGTATTTGCCTGGAGTCATGCGGATATGCCCGGAATTGATCCGTCTATAATCACTCACCGACTTAACATCGATCCGACTTATCGACCGATCCGGCAGAAGCGACGACCGCTCGGACCCGAACGATATGCCGTCATTGAAGAAGAAGTCAGCAAGCTCCTCCAGGCTAGCTTTGTCGAAGAGATACAATATCCGGAATGGGTCGCGAATGTTGTGCTCGTAAAGAAACCCAACGGGAAGTGGCGAGTCTGTATTGATTATACTGACGTAAATAAAGCCTGCCCGAAGGATAGCTTTCCACTCCCAAGGATAGATCAGTTAGTAGATAGTACCGCTGGACATGAGCTTCTCAGTTTCATGGACGCGTATTCAGGGTATAATCAAATTGTAATGCATGAACAGATAAATCAAAGACAACCTTTGTCACTGACAAAGGTCTTTATTGCTACCGAGTGATGCCATTTGGTTTGAAGAATGCCGGCGCAACTTACCAAAGATTAGTTAACAAAATCTTTGCTCGGCTGATAGGTCGCACCATGGAAGTATACATCGACGACATGCTCGTCAAAAGTGTACGCGCGGAAGACCATGTAGACGATTTGGAGGAAATGTTTCTCATCTTACGGGAATTCCGGATGAAATTAAATCCGAATAAATGTGCCTTTGGGGTGAGTTCTGGAAAGTTCCTCGGATTCCTGGTTAGTCAGCGAGGGATAGAGGCAAACCCAGAAAAAATAAAGGCTTTGCTCGATATGGAATCTCCCAAGACCATCAAAGATATCCAAAGGTTAACCGGACGAGTTGCAGCACTAAATCGGTTCTTATCCAAAGCCACGGATAAATGTCTTCCCTTCTTCAAACAGTTGAAGGGTCGACAGACCATGGACTGGACGGAAGAATGTGAAGCGGCGTTTCAGCAATTGAAATCATGCCTCGGATCCCCACCTCTCCTATCAAAGCCCGAATCAGGGGAGTCTCTGCTCCTCTACTTAGCGGTATCCGAGGCGGCAGTTAGTTCGGCCCTTATTCGAGAATCCGAAGGAAAGCAGCTGCCGGTTTATTATGTTAGCAAAGCATTATTGCCTGCAGAAACAAGATACCCACATTTGAAAAAAGTAGCATTGGCTCTAATAACTTCTTCCCGCCGACTTCGACCGTATTTCCATGCCCACACCATCATCGTGATAACCGATCTTCCACTCCGCCATGTTCTACAAAAAACCAGAGGCATCTGGCCGACTCACGAAATGGGCGATCGAACTGAGTGAATTCGACATTCAATACAGACCGAAAGCGGCAGTCAAAGGACAAGCCGTAGCAGATTTCATTGCAGAAGTAACGCCGTCAAACGACCTCTCAGTCAACACTAGGCCCGAGAATACTGCAGTCCCGATATGCCCTGTTACATGGAAATTGTTTGTCGACGGATCTTCCAACTCTAAGGCAAGTGGGGCCGGAATAGTACTGGAAACCCCCGATCATACATATATGCAGTATGCCTTACGACTGGGATTCCAGGCGACAAACAATACAGCGGAATATGAAGCATTGTTGCTCGGCCTCCGACTCGCGGCTAGCATGGGAGTTACGCACCTAAACGTGTTCAGTGATTCTCAGTTGGTCGTTAATCAAGTTACCGGTGTATATCAGACACGGAAAGATCAATTAAAGGCGTATATGGAAAAAGCGAAAGAAATGATCAGCGGATTTCAACTCTGCCTTGTTACTCGGATCCCTCGTACAGAGAACAGTAAAGCCGATCTATTGGCGAAGCTCGCCTCCGCCGATGAAGACGACATACCCCGGTCTGTTCCTATCGAATACGTGCTAAACCGAGTATAAACGAACCATTTAGCTCGGTAGTCAACACAATCGATTCAGAGCCTTCCTGGGCCGACCCAATCATTCAATATATCAATAATGGTAAGCTGCCTGAAGATCGCACTGAGGCTCGACGAGTTAAAATCCGAGCCTCCCGTTATACCATGCTCAATGGAACCCTGTACAAAAAAGGATTCTACGCCCATTGTTGCGGTGTCTCAAACCCAGCGAAGCAAACTATGTGTTAGGCGAAATCCATGAGGGAATCTGCGGAAATCACTCTGGAGGGCGATCTCTCGCCCATAAGGTTTTACGACAGGGGTATTATTGGCCTACGATCCAACACGACGCTCGTAAGCTCGTCCAAAGATGCGACAAATGTCAGAGGTTCCGAGGCAAGCTCCCGAGACATTAACGCCGATGACTGGTCCTTGACCCTTTGCACAGTGGGGGATCGACATTATAGGCCCACTACCAATGGGAAAAGGTCAGACCAAGTTTGCTGTGGTGGCAGTGGACTATTTCACAAAGTGGGCCGAGGCAGAGCCATTGGCAAAAATAACCGAGCAGAAGATCATAGATTTTGTATGGAAGAATATAATCTGTCGGTTCGGAGTACCCCGCACCATCATTACCGATAATGGAAGGCAGTTTGATAATAGAAGTTTTCGTGAAATGTGCGACAACCTCGGAATCAGAAATGTATATTCCTCCCCTCATCATCCTCAGACTAATGGGCAGGTGGAGGCAATCAACAAAATCATCAAGCAACATCTCCGGACCAAGCTTGACCGGGCCAAAGGAATGTGGGCGAAGAACTCCCGAAAATCCTTTGGGCCTATCGGACTACGGCTAGGACCGCAACAGGAGAAACTCCTTCTCACTCGCCTACGGCTCGGAAGCCGTCACACCCGTTGAAATCGGATTACCATCGGCCCGAGTCATTTCGTTCAACGCGGAAGAAAATGAAGAACTATTAGCACTCGGGCTCGACCTCCTGGACGAGCAAAGGGAAATGGCACGATTGCGTACGGAAGCCCGGCAACGACAGGTGGCCCGATTTTTCAATGCCCGAGTCAAAATCAGGACGTTCCGAATGGGAGATATGGTTCTCCGAAAAGTGTTTGCCAACACAAAGGAACTAGGATCGGGCACATTGGGTCCCAATTGGGAAGGACCTTACATCGTCTCGGAAACCGTCCGACCAGGAACATATCGGCTAAAAGACCTAAATGGACAGTCATTGCCTCATCCTTGGAACGCTGAGCATCTTAGGATTTATTATCCTTGACTCGGCACTCAAAGCTTGTCAAAAAAAAAAAAAAAAAAGGGGGTTGGAACCAAGTCGGATGAATAAAACCAAGCGTTTCCTTTCATAAACCAAGTGTGTTCTTTCATTCTATATGGGTTTTACAAAAAAAAAAAAAAAAAAAAGAGAGAAAACACAAAACTGGGCCTGATCATTGCCCTGAGACGTCCCCAGACGGACCGGCATCGCCCTCATTCGTGACATCAGCAGCTTCCGGATTTTCGGACTCTGAGGACGCTCTGCTCCCTCGAGTTCGGACAGGTCGAGATCAGGAAAAGCCTTTTTCATGTCCTTGACGCATTCAAATATCCGCCTTGGAATAGGCGGTCCCTCTCATCTTCGAACTCCGCAGATTCGAGGAAAGCTTGGACTGCATGATCTCTGGCTTTTTCGGCCTCCTGAGTCTTCTCATTGGCTTGTTGGATAAGCCCCGCCGCCTCGAGTTTAGCCCGAGTCAGGTTATCCGCACAGGAAGCATGAACCGCAAGAATTCGTCGGTTTTCCTCTTCGGCCTGGGAGAGGAGAGCCAGCACCCGAGATATCTCGGCTTGCGCTTCATCAAGAGCTCCCCTGGAAAAAGCCGCCTCCGCTTTTGCATCTTCGGCAGCTTTCCGAGCCAGTGCCGCTTCGCCCATTAGGACACCGACTTGTATTTCGGCGTTCTCCCGCCTCCCCTCGGCCTCCGACAAGAGGGTCTGTAGCCGGTGAGCTGAAGACAGTTCCTTGCTGGCCTTAACCAAGCAGGGAGCAAGTTCAAAAAGCACCCTCGCCGCGTGACCGACGGTTTGTGTCGTAGGAGCATTGTAAAGGCTGATGAACTCTTTTTCACTCCCATGGGCTAAGGCCCAAGGAACCATCCCCGATACCACCGTCCGCAAGACGGACGACTCTTCTTGACTCGGCTCCTCCCTTCTGGAGGATGTCGCTCTCGTCTCCTCCCCTCTGGAGGATGTAGTCCTCACCTCCTCTCTCGAGACATCTGCCGCAACATGTCCCGAGTCGGGCGCCGCGGCATGAGCCTCCGTAGCCGTGACCTCCGTAGCCTCCGGTCTCTCTTCCGGATCAGAAATCACGACGACAGGAGGGGTGGAAGAACTAACGGGCTCTTTCTCCTTCCGCACTATTTTCGGCCTTTTCTGCGGTCGTGGTTCCGACAGAAGAACCGAGCGTGGGGGAGCTTTGATCTTCGAGACCGCCCTAAGTGGAGGCCGAGCTCCAGTCATCTCTGAGGGGGGTGGGTCAGGAACAGCCCTAAGATGAGGCCGAGCTTCGGGCAAATCTGAAAAGAAAGACGAAGCAAGTCAGAAAATACCCGAAAAACACATAAAGATTCATCTTCAATTACCTGTGACGGCCGAGTCTAGACCTGCGAGATGAAGGCGCTCGGGCTGCAAAAGCACCTTCCAGGACCTATCCGTGGGATCCAAAGCCTTCAACTCCTTGATCCGAGCTAAGGCACTGGATCCGAGCTTTTGGCGTTTCTTCGGGATATCTGCCAAATACAAACTCATTAGGTTCAAGACAATGTGAGAAAGAAAAGGGCGAAGGCCGTGTCAAAAGAAACGCCGAGTCACCTGCTTTTTGGAACGCCCGAGGAATACGAGCCTCATACGGCCCGGACTCAGCCGTCTCCCATCGCCGCAAGCCCAAAACCAACGTTCTCTCCAATGTTTGTTGGAAGTGGGAGGGTCGGTTATCAGGATCCGCCTCCGCCCCGCCAGGCAGCAAAGACATAAAAGCCAGGATAGTTCGGATTTACGCGAACTTGGTATAAATGGAGAATTCGTCGACAGATAGAGGCGGCTGCTCCAATTCGGCCCACAGCACTGCACATCCAAATAAGTTCCTCCACCCATTCGGACTATCTGCCCCGGGGCTATCCGAATCCGAGACAAAACGCCTCGGACAATGGGCTGGAGGGGCAGACGCAAGCCGCATTGCATCGCGACTTGGTAAATCGCGACCGCCCCGGCAGGAGGATGGTCTGGCAAATCATTCGGACGAGGGAGATAAGTAATAACCGATTCGGGGATATGATACCCGATTCGGATTCGGTCCAAATCCGCCTCGGTCAGTACCGAGGGAACTGGACCACTTAGATCGTCTCCCGATCCGTCTCCTTCGGACTCAGCCTGCGTCGAGCATTCGACAGGCACCGACTCACTGGTCCCTTGTGCCGGCTTATCAGCAGGAACTGACCCAAACGTTCCCCCGACAATCATCGTTTCTTCTTCCTCTTCTTCCTCCTCTTCTTCCAAATCCATTGGAAGGTTAGGCCTTCCCGGACGAGTTATCAGAGACGACCCTCCACGAGAGGGACCAACAGAAGCAGGGCGTTCCGCCGGAGCTTCAGTTAACTCTCAGAGAGAAAAGCAGCGTTTGCGTCAACTGCTATCTCTGTCAGTAAAGAAGGCGATTCCGCAACGTTCCAAAAACGTTGCGCTTCGCCTTCATCTCCGGAAATTCCCTCCTGGGGACTCTGAGGACCTCTTGCCGCCATTATCGATAATTAAAGAAGAAGGAAGGACTCAGGAGAGGAAAGCGGAAATGGCGTCGCTGACAGTTAAGAAGGAAGGAGAAAGAGGAAGAACTGAAGAGCTTCAAAGGGAAGTTAGAGCGGGAATGACAGTAGAAGTTTGAAATGCGGGGCCTCCCCCTTTTTTATAAGGTCGCCAGATAGCAGATGTTATTAATGAGGAAATGATTCGACTTCTGTCTCGACTCCCCCGTTCGACACGTGGCGCGCGCCGACCAACGACGTTAATGACCTTGCTACGTGTTCTATCCTCATTGGTGAGGACAGTTCGACGGCTGTCAGCGCACGCGACGTCAGGAAATGAACCGTCTCCATCAAAAGCGACACGGAACGCATTAAATGCTTTTGCATTGTCTCGGCCTGGGCTGTGAACTGACTCGAATGCTTGCTACTCCTTAGCGTCATATGAAACACACGGAGTAGGGGGGCTTACTGTTGGGGACAAAATGTGCTAAGTTTAGAGACTCGGATTTAGTTCCTCGGATCACCGAGAGATACATCGATCCGAGGGGAGATTATGACCGACGAAACCGAGGAAACATCCGAGTCGGTTGGAAGACAAAACTGAGAAAACGGTTGAGTCGGTTCGTATGGTTTATCAGCGGCTAAGAAATACTCGGCCGATCCACTTAGATTATCCGAAGGAAGAAAGGACGACGCAAAAACGGGACGTCATCCCGAGTATCTCGGGATAAGATCTTCTGTCACGGAGATCACGAGATCGCGTAAGCAGAACGAAATCCAATCTCCGTGATACTGGGAGAAGATCTCGTATTCGTCATCAAGAGGAGAATCTTCGTACGATAAGGTATTTTTCACATCTATAAATGGGTGGTCCATTCACCTTGAAAGGTATGCAAAAAACTCTCTCTAGAGCCCCTCAATACAGTTAGACCCAGATTCCTAGCCTGACTTTGGCATCGGAGGGTCCCCTGTTCTAGCCAGGGTCTCCTTTGTCTGTTTTCTGTGCAGGTACTCGAGGTCTAAGCAGGGAGAACCAGATTTTTGCACCAACAGTAACGTCTGTGGAAAAGTTGATGGATGATGTAGATTTCTCACAAATATCATTATAAGCTCCGCAACTGTGATGTGAAAGGCAGATTTCAATGAGAAGTATTCCTTCTCCACCTTTTCTTGTCACGTGGCTTGTTTGAACTTTGGGTCTGCCTCAAACAAATAAACGAGATGAATTTTCTAGAACATCATAGTAATTGATGAAGATTTTTCTCCTCATTGTTGGGATCGATGAAATCGAACAGGTTTCGATATCATCGATAATTGCAGGATTTTTCACTACTGGTTGTGGACAGTTTTTTTTGTCATGTCGAATCACGAGAGACTTTCAGATGATATCGAGGCTGTCATTGAGAGTGGCTCGATGGCATCGATAATTGTTGGAATTTTCACCCCTGGTCGCTGGACAGTTTTTGTCTCATCTCGATATCATCGACAAACCTTCAGATGATATCGAAGTTATTATCGAGAGACCTTCGATATCATCGACGAGTTCCGCAGATGCGATTGCGGAAACGTAAATTTTGCGGATTTTGTTTCCTATTTGGATCTACCTCTTTCTATTCTTATATAAAGGGGTGTATGCGGGATTAGGAGGGAATTACAGGGCATTCTAAGTTTTCTAAAGGTTTTCTAGGAAGGCTTAGGGCTATCAAAATGTGTGAGAGAGAGAAAGAGAGAGAGAAAGCTTGTAGAAGGGAGATTTTGCTCGTAAAGGTGATCTACTTCGCAGTCCACGTCTCAGCACTTCTACGTCCTCGTGATCGGTGAGATGTCTCCGTTTTCTCTTGTTCTCTTATTGTTTATCCACTCCTGCGTGAGTGAAGAAGGTTTGATCCAAGCGGTATGTGCTTGTGATCGGTTGTAACGTTCTGCTTTATAGTGGATTGTTGATCTGGATGAGGTCCTGTGGTTTTTACTCTTTGAGGTTTTTCCACGTAAAAATCCCTGGTGTGGTGTGGTTTATGTTTGATTTAGTTCATTGCATTATTATTCCATATTCTGGTTTGTTTCGGGAGGCTATATCCTAAGGTTTTGTGCAAAGGCACCCAACAAAGTGGTATCAAAGCTAAGTTCATTGAACGGGTAGAATCGGTTTTGAATTATGGAAGGTGGCTCATCAAGGATGATCAACTCAATGGTTCTAACTGGACCATATGGAAGGCTGGGATGGAGGACTTGCTTTATTGCAAGGACCTATTCTCCAATTTTAGGCATATAACAAAATCTAAAGATATGACTGATGATGATTGGAAGAAGATAGACCGGAAGGCGGTGAGGTTATTAGACAATGGTTAGAAGATTCCGTGTTTCACCATGTGTCTACAGAGACCTCAGCCGCTAGCCTATGGCTGAAATTACAAGGGCTGTATGAGAGGAAGACAGTCGGTAATAAACTTTTTCTGATAAGGCGACTTGTGAATCTCAAGTTCAAGGATGGTGGTTCTGTGGCCGAGCACATGAATGAGGTCAGCAATATAGTGAACCAACTCTCCTCTATGAAGATGGTCCTGGATGATAAATTGCAGGCTTTACTTTTGCTTAGTTCATTGCCTGACAGTTGGGAGACATTGGTTGTGTATCTAAGTAACTCTGCGTCAGACGGAAAGATATCTATGAAACAGGTAACTAACTGTCTCTTCAATGAAGAGACAAGGATAAAATCTCAGGGGTCTACTCAGCAAGAGGCCCTTTGTCACGCCCCAGACTCGGTAACCGGACTCACAAGGAACTCGATGGCCGGTTTTGGCCGCAACAGCCTCCGTAGTACCCCATTCTCGGCTCCTGAGGCAGGTTCCGATCCTGGGATCCTACAAGGAGAATTTTCATAACAGTATAATCATTACCAATACGAGCATACCCAAAATCACAACAAGTAAATCTAAGAATAACAAAGGCACACATCACAAAATCCATTATGAATTTAAACTTTTACAAGCTTACATAAGGTCTAAAAGGACATACATAAGATAATAGAAGAAAGAAAGGAAGTCTGCAACACTGGGTCCTCAAGCTCAGCTCTAATCCAAACTCTGCCTCTGCGACGCCTGCCTAATATCTCCTGCACGCATCAATCATGCATAAGCTTATAGAAAACTTAGAGGGTGGTAAAGGTGTGTGATAATAGTGCACGGAAGAATAATAAGAGATATGGGAAGGAAGCATGATCAAAGCCAACACCACCAGCCTTACCAGGGCTGTCATGAACGCAAGAAGCTATACCAAGGCAGTACAATAATGCAGGAATCCATACCAAGGCTATATAATGCAATGAGTACTGTAATGCAATGAGTATTGGACACCATGCCAAGGCAATGCAATATGAGGCTTACACAGCCGATGCAAATGTAATGCGAAGTAATGCCAGTGCTCAAACCCAATCCACATATCAAGTACATTTTCATCATAAAGAAATCACCGGGGTCCATTACACTGCTGGATGATTGCCACTCTAGAGACCCCGCACAGTTAAACGAGCGTAAGAGACCTCACTACCCTACCTGCGGACAGCCAATCACAGCAAGGCCCGAAGGTAGCGGACCCATTCACGAACTGGTCAGACTCAGTCTAGCAATACCCCCTTACATCAGGCGAGTAAGGCCACACCCCTATCCAACCGACTACACGACAGTGGGAGTCGCGGCCTAACGGTATAAGGCCCTCGTGTGCTCATATATTCCACCCGGTTACGGCGCTGGAGCAGATCCTTGGTACCATGAAAGTTTTAAGAATTTCACCCATGGGCATCCTATGCACCCGGTATGTTCAAGTAACATTTCCGGTGTCCAAACGTGGCCATTCACAATGTATCTGCGGAGGCTACAACCCTGATGAAGCAAGGGCAAAAATGCTCATATGTTATGTGTTGAGGGTCAAATATTGCATATTAGACCCCGATTATTGCCAGATTTCGCGTACACGATAATGCTTAATGGAGTATTTTAATCGTGATTTTGTTGCAGGATGTAATAAGGAGCTTTGATTGAAAAAAAAAGTCTTAAAAGCGCGGATTTGACGATCCAAAGTCACCAGAGCAAGGGACGGACTCCAGAGGACCAAGATCAATGAATTTACACGCCAGGGATTCGAGGAAATCAAGCCGTTCACATTAAAATGGCCCGAATTGGTCCAGAATGCAAGATCACAGGGTTCCCACCATCTGATTGACTCAAAATCTCATACATGACCTCAGGCACATATTAACTGTACACATCGAAATTCATCCATTGGATCATCGCGGAAGCGGCCCAACGGACAAATCAGCCCATTGATCTGTGAACTGGGGCCCGCTTGATCGTTGGATATGGTTCAAAGTTGGGCTCGACCCCTTACATCAGCTGAGGAAATAGACGGACGGAGCGGATTTCTTAGAACCAGCGCATGTGGACCCCATCTGAGATGGGCGTGCATAGTGTACAGGTGCACTCGCACTGCACCGAAACACAGAAAGTTGGTCAGCAGGCGCTGACCGACTTCTTTCATTGAAAACGGAATTTCCGTTTACAACGTCCGCAAACAGGGGGCTGAAGTCAACGTTCGGTGGGCCACCGTATTCATATAATTAAATGATCTGCACCGTCCATTCTCTCCAGAAGGTCGAACCGACCGTACAAAAGGAGTTTCTCCAAACCCATGCACACATACTCAGAAGAATCTCGATCAAACACAAGTCGGACGGTGGAATAGGAACTCTGGTGGGCCACATCAAATCAATTCAAAAACAACCATAGCCGAATGGTTTTTTGACACGAAACCAATGGTCGGTGTGGATTTCTCAAATAAACAATGAAGTGGGCCCCACCAACACAGACAGCGGAAGCCTTCCGCAGGCTCTGTTACAGTGTGGCCGAGAACTCCGGCCTGTTTGGCGATCATGGCCAGGATCGGTTCAATGATCCTGGCCGTTCAAAATCATTACAAGTTGGGGCCGTTCAGAGCCATGAAGGCTGAATGGCTCAGATCTGCAATCGGATTCTGCCAAGAGCGTTTAAACGTGGGTCGATGCGGCTGCGAACAGTCTGTTGCGTGTACATTCAACCTCACGACAGAGAGGAGAGAAAGAGAAGAAGAGAGAGAGAGAGATAGAGACAGTTCTTTTTGTTTTCCCTTGTTTACATGGTTTACTTGAGATTTTGGAGAGCTAGCCCATTCATGTCAGGCTAAATCTCTTAGCTAGGGCTAAGAGGTGAAGCTTGTGGTGTGATGGGAGGACCTCTACTACTTTGATTCGTGTTTGAACTGATTTTGATGCTAGTTGATTTTATGGAATGCTTTCAGTTTTTAATAATGTGTTGTGACTTAAATTACAATATATCTGCAATGGCTTTAAGTATGTCCATTCTCTTATTGTGATTATGCAGTTAGGAAGACATGTTGTTCACTATTGTCCCTTGGACATGGTTGGATGACAGAAATTTTCCTAACAGCCATATATCTCCTGATTGGTTGTGGATTGGTTTAGTTCTATTGTTCACTTTGTCTCAGGGCATGGTTTTGTGATGGAAGCGACTCTAATCCTCATACCTGTTTTCTCTTCGAAGGCTAGATCAAAGGAAGTGCAGATCGAGTTTTAGCGATATATCTTCCAATTGGATAAAGATGGGACTCGAAGTCCAGTTGAGTTCATGAATCGACAGTAGATCTCCCTGATCTCTACAAGTGGATCCTCTGAATCCCTAGTTCCCTCTTTCTGAATTCTTAAGTTTTAAATAATTATTTCACCATTATTCTTCAAATCACAATTGGTTTAGATTTTGTCTTAGCCTAGTTCTAGATCTGGTTAGTTTTAGATAATGTACAGGTTTCAGTCCCTGTGGATTCGACCTCGGTCTTACCAAGTTTATTACTACATCACAACCCTGCACTTGGGGAGTGAACATTATGCAATGCCAGATGCATGAATCACACAATCAACCATGCATCAATTCCAAACATCCAACGTGCTCAAGAGGAAATACTATGTCCCTCGAAGAAGGTAACATGCAATGCCCAATGACACAATATGACCATACACACACAGTGGTTCAGTGTCAACCAAGCATACAATGATGTACATGGGTCATGAAGATGAATTTAATCACACTATATGACGATATACAATGTAGTACACTCCTCCTATTTAAGAAGGGACCAAGACTAGGTATTTAGACAATATCCATAAGGAATCCCACCTCTAGTGGGGATCCATTTACCTGGGGTAGCCCATGAGACTAAGCATATAACTACATGTCTAAGTAACATAGAAGTGAGTCTAGCAAGAGTTTAAGATGAGCATCTAATCACATTTAGATACAATCGGGCCTAGAGGGGTCCATAATGGGGACATTTTACCACCATTCCCTAAGAGGCATCTCAACCACGAACTATATGGATACAAGGCCCAAGGCCCTACATTCAAGATAAGAACACAGGTAACCACATACATACATTCTTTATAATAGGCCATAAAAAGATATAATACCACTTTTAACAACATGGGCCCCAAGATGAAAATTAAGGCCCAAGGCTCAATTCCCAATGGCCATAGAATCCATACATTAAGTTGGACTTGGTTGGCAGCCCGCGTACACAATATACGGCCTAAAATAAGTTTAAGTTTAGATGATGAAATGGGCCCAACTACATCAATCCAATAACTAGCAATTTAAGTGGGCAACCAAGGGCCCAATACTATCCTTATCTTAGCCTACAAGTCCATCAAAATGGTGGAAGTTGGCCCAATATATGGTTGGGCCAAGCTGGGACGTCCCAACCCACTCTGGGCCCATGGGATGCCACAAAAATCTGATCTAAGATGGGGTCCTCATGTGATCACTAAAGGTGACCCAAAAGAATACACTGATTAAGCCCAAAGATTATAAGAAAACACAAGCATGCGACACGTACACAAGTTCTTAATATGGTGGGTCCTGTGTCCAATAAAGTTTCAACCATAACAATGTACATTTGAGGCCCCTTGATAAACGTTCGGCCCACTCAGCTTCTTGGGCCTGCTAAAGCCCAGAAATTAGTTAATTAAGTGGGAATGATCTCATGAAGGCCAACAATATTCACAGGGGGCCCCACCAGATGGAGGGTGTGTATACATCAAGAAAAGATCAAGTGGGCCTGCTACTGGATTGTGAATCTAGTAGCAACCCAAGGCAGAGAGTGCTTCCATAATCGGGCGATCCAAGGCTTGAACGGCCTTGTAACGCCCTGAAAATCGGGGGTCGAGCATAAACTCAACTTCCGAGTTCTAACGCATCACTTATGCAACAAAATGAATGATGATTGAATGTTGCCTGTATTAGTGCATTGAACATGAATGAGATTATGCCAAAACAGCATATCATACTCCAGAGACAGTTAAATTTGCAAGCGGAAGACTATGATAGATATATAAAATATAAAAACTATGGTAAGTCTCTAGAGTGTGATAAGGTTACCAGGTTAAAGAATTATAAGTACAATTCAAATTATACCAAATGTGTAGTGTCATCTAGTCAACATCCCTGTAACCCCGTCGATCAAGCACGACTCACATGAAGCCGCCCGAAAACCGCATATACGAGAAAGCATCCTCATCGTCATAAAAGTCCGGCTCTGCCTCAGGAGTAGCATCGCCATCTGCAATCAGACAAAGTCTGGTGGGTGTTCGGAACACCGTCTCGTAACGTGGAGTGAGTGATCAACTCAGTGGAATAATAAAACATAGGTTAACATGTTATCAATTCAGTCAAGCAGTAATGATAAAGCAGTACAATTAAACAATTCTAACTACTCTTATTTAATGCAAGTATGAAATAACATGATGTATGCCCTTGCCAAACCACCCTCATGCGACACCATCTTACGTTCATCCCTCAGTGCTCCACATCTACCAGGCACATGCAGTGCGATGATGAGCATGATTACCGAGTAATTATTAGTCCATTTCAAACAACAGTATTGGAAAACTAAGGTACCTCCCTTGTATAATTCCTAAACATGATCCATTCTAGGGTCGTCAGTCCTAGTTAATCTCATACGATATTATGGTTTGAGAGGCATAGCGAAGGCATCACAAAGGGTTCGTCACCCGTCAGCACGGATACAGATCTCACCGTATGTGGCTCAATTGCTGGCCGTCAGCTCGAATACAGGTCTCACCGTACTCGGCTCAATCGCTGGCCGTCAACTCGAATACAGATCTCACTGTACTCGGCTCAACTCATGCTCTAGTTGCCGTGAAGGGATCGTCGCCAATCACAGACCTTAGAGTATACTCGAAGACACTACGGAGGGCTCATCGTCCGTCAGCACGAATACAGGTCTCACCGTACTCGGCTCGCTCTCCCGTAGGTGTTAACAACTCGAATACAGTTAGAGCTGTACACGAGTCGAGTCGAGTCGAGTATTGCCCTACTCGTACTCGACTCTTAAGGACCGACCGCTGCTCGTACTCGGGCTCTACTCGGCCGAGTAGCATGACCCCTGCTCGTACTCTACTCGCCCGAGTACGAGCCGAGTACGAGTAGTAAACGAGTTGAGTCGAGTCTGAGTACGAGCACACGAGTTGAGTACCGAGTGCAAGTTTTTGAGGCGAGTTCGAGTTCGAGTTCGAGTCTGAATTTGAGGCCAATTCGAGTAGGGTTTTCGAGTAACGAAACAATAAAATATATAAATTGCACATAATTACATTACATTGTTACATAATTACATTAACGTCTTTACATAATTACATTACATTGTTCAAAATGACAATTTATAATTAATAACCTCTATAAGATGAGTGCCTTCCTGTTCCTGTATTGTCATCTGATCCATCGGAACTGCTATCTATTTTTTCATATACAAATTGATTCACTTCCTCTGAGTCAGAAGGCGAAGAGATTTTTCCTTCGTGCTTTTCTACACTTTCAACTAGATTTTTCAAACTTGCTTTATGTGAAGAATTGTATGTAGTACCCAATGCCCTATAAAATTCACCGAGACGAGTCAGGAATTTCAATTTGTTACTCTTTTTCTTGTTCTTGTTTGTCGTACTCGACGAGTACCTCGATCCTGCTTCAACATCGTGTTGTCTTTGACTCGAATATCGCTGAAGTCTAGAAGCATCTTCCATACTGCGTTTTATGGCGATTTGGAATTGTTCTTCCTCTAAAGCTTTTAATCTGGCTTCCTCCTCTGCATCTTTTGTGGATGTCATTTGTGTACAAGATCCAGAAGCAGAAGGTTTGGATGGAGTGGAAGACTTTCTATTCGAATCTAACAGGGCTTGAAAAAGAATTTGGACATCCTTAGGCGCATTGGGGCATGATTTTGCATCACCACCTCGACATGACAAGTGTAGGCGAAAGCGATTAGTCTTGTTTACAAACTTTGCGCCACACAAACCACACTTAATCTTTGTTTTTTCAGACTGTGACGGTGATTCAGCTAGGGAAGCATAGTCCCAAATGTTTGTCGATGGCTTAGATGACGACATTTCTACATTCAATTTTTAATAAAAAAAATCAGAATATTGATAAATAAATTGAACTTGATATAGCAACAAAAGAAAGCAATATAAATGTATCAAAATTCAAAAATAAAAGCAAATGAACAGGCATATGTAAATAAATATCAATGATTCAAAGTCTTCCAAACCACATTCCAAAAGAACCAATACTTTTGTGTTTGTAGTTGCAGTGAAATAATATTACAAATCATTCAACATTCAGCCAAAAAAATTTGAAAAATCGAAAATAATTACTGATTTGTAGGTAGAGACTCGGCATGAATCTCAATCTCCTCTTCTTCATCATCATCATTCATATCTCCTCCCCATATCGGGCGCAACCAATCTTGCGTACAAATCAACGCTTCAACTGTGTTTGGCGAAAGTGAGTTTCGATACTTGCTCACAACCCTGCTCCTTGTGCTGAATGCGGATTCTGATGCCACTATTGAAATTGGTATTGATAATATGTCCCGTGCCATCACAGATAATGTAGGGTATTTTGATTCACTAACCCTTATCTTCCACCATTCCAACACATCAAATTCAGCTCGCACTACGATTGGCTCCTTGAGGTACATTTCTAACTCTGATTTCTTAATATCAACTCCTATTCGTGCTTGTGCCAAATATGATATGTATTCATTTAGCACATCCGGATTACCAGGTACAGAAATATCCGCATCTCTACTTTCTTCAACACCCGCTGTGGGTAAAGTATTAACATACGATTTATACAGATCTTCAAGGGCTTCACGAACCTTAGACGTCTCTGCTGCCGCTCTTTCAGTAGAATAAAACTTCATGAAAATAAAGCTAACAAATCCCATATTACAACAGGGATCAAGAACAACTGCCAAGGACATCAACAGATGACATTCGTCCCAGTATTTATCGAACTTCGTCTTGATACCAACTGTCATCTGGCGTATGAAATCTGGACCCGCACTGGCATTTTTTTGCAGAGCATCCTTAATCTTCCAAAGAGATGGAAGAAACAGATTCGCAGTTGGATACTGATTCCCAGAAAAAATCTTCGTGCACTCGTAGAAAACTTGGAGAAATGTGTGAACTTGTTGCGCTTTGGCCCAATCATCTGTGCTCGGTAACCAAGAATAAGTTCTGTCACGCGCCGCGTATTCAGGAAATGCAAGCTGTAATTCCATTGCCGCATCTAACATTTCATACGTCGAGTTCCAACGTGTACAGACATCCAACTTCAACATTTTTTTAGATGGCACATTCAAACGTTGGATGATGTCATTCCATACACTTGGTCTCGATGGCGACCCCCTTATATATTTCACACTTTCTCTTATGTTCTCTATAGTGTCGTCGATTGCTTTCAGCCCTTCTTATACAATCAAATTTACAATATGGGCACAACATCTAACCTGAAATATTTTTCCTTCAAAAAATAAATTTCCTGTAGCCCTGAGCTGGTTACGCAAGCATGAAATGACACTATCATTTGCTGAAGCATTGTCTAAAGTTATTGCTGAAATTTTCTTCTCAATGCCCCAGCCTTCTAGACAACTGTAGATACAATCTGAAATAAGTAAACCAGTATGTAGAGGAGGAAGGTGTTTGAAGTTCAAAATTCTCTTGCATAGTTTCCAATCCTTATCGACATAGTGAGCGGTTAATGAAATGTATCCTTTTCTTCGATTGGACGTCGTCCATAAATCAGAGGTCAAAGCTATTCTGGTCACTGAAGCTAAAACTTCTTTCAGTTTCATTTTCTCCTTTGCGTACATCTTCATGCTTTCTCTCTGCACTGTGACGCGGGAGACATTCTCGGCCCGAGGGTTAAGGAATTGACAGAAAGCCCTAAACCCTTTACTTTCAATCATTCTGAAAGGCTTTTTTTCCAAAATCACTAATCTAGCAAACCACTCATTCAGCTTCTCCTTGTCAAACTTATGAGTGGACACTACGCCTTGGGAGTCGTCCCCTTCTGACTTTGTAAATGACAGCGTCTGTTGGCCGGGAGGAGGGAGTCTTGCTTTCTTAGGACACGTCTTCAAATGTCTAATTAAATGTGTCGTAAATCCTCCTAGAATCTTGCTGAATAACCCTTTGCAGTTATTACACTTTATCTTCTGTACACTGTTAACTGTCGCATCTTCGAAATCATCCCACACTGCTGATCTCTTCTTCTTCCCTTTCCATGCGGTTGACGTGTCTGTGTCTCCCTCTACTATTAGAGGAGATGTGGCCGATGCACCCATTCCAGGGGTATTTGGGCTTTCGTCTTGACTAGCCATCTATAAAATAAAGTTCTCGATATGTTATACAGCTATACCTAGGGGATAGGGTCCTAGATGACTAGACCGCTAGACGGGCATAATTACTTAACTGTCTAAATCAGTCACCCATTCAAAGTTAGATGGATTGTAATGCTTCATTTTTCAATTTAAATGCTACGCCGAAATTCCGGCAGCATCTCCCCTTATCTCTCCAGAATATATTAATCTTGTATTTGATTCCCATGTCAATCATCAACACAAAGTGTGGACATTTGACGACGGAAATAAATACATGAAATATATCCAGAGAGAAAAAGGAGAGACGAAACTAGAACAGACATATGCATTTAAATTGGAATAAATGAAGACATTACAATCTATCTAACCCTGAACTGTCCAAAAAGGGACAATTTGAGCAATTTCTATGCATCCAAGAACACACTGAATCTATGTCTGGCAACATAGAAATCCTCAAATGGGCAACTGATTATCCTATATACAACTAGAACAATACAAATAATAATAAAAGATGACAATCAAACAATAAATGAATTAAAAGTGCAATATGAAAGATGAATGCTAAGTGTAATAACTTGTTGCACTAAGCATTCCTCAACCCAAATGCCAAATCCAATTAAGCATGGATTGGGAAGACTCGACGCATTGAAGGGTTTTCAGAATCCAAAAATCATTTAGAAGTATGGATGGTATGCAATTAGAATTAAAGGAATTGTAAATATTCTCTCATACTAATTTTGAGACCTCTCTTTTTAGTGAGATTATCAATAAATTTTATTTTTTTGTTTATTTTTTAAAGAAAGAGAATAGAATGTGTAACATATATAGTCGTCACTAAACTATTAAAGTATTAATCCATTATCGGCTACATAATTAAAATTACATCAATGGAATGATTTGAGCAGTCCTTAAACTAGCGTTATAAATCAATGATTAAAAAAATTAGTGGTTCAATTATGATCCTATGCTGTGGTCAATTCAAAAAATGAAATTTCAATCAGTATATCAAACATTACATTACATATGTCTACTAATTAAAATTATTAATATTAATTTAGTAATTATTTAAACTAACTCCCATAAGTATGCTACATTCATATCATACCCATTAACAAATCTCTACTAATCTACTATCAGTCTATCACTAGGTAGGATGAAATGAAAATACAAAAATCAACTAATAATTATTTTATATACTATTAAAATAATAATTAAAAAAATAATTCTTACTTGATGGACGGACGGGCACCGGCAGAGGTGGGACGACCTGTGGATAGGGGCGTCGGGCAGGCAAGGGACAAGCTGCGGACAGGGGCGTCGGACAGGCCACCGGACAGGGCAATGTGAGTGCCTTGAGAGAGAGAGGGAAGAAGAAGGGTAGCTGAGTAAGGGCGATCGGGCAGGGCAGGGACCGCCGGATGGCCCTGTGTGGACCGCCGGAACGTCGAACGACTCAAAAGTTCAAAACGACCAAATAGCAGGGGCACCGGGCAGGCCGCAGGGACGAGCGGCAGGGGGAGAGAGAGAGAGAGAGAGAGAGAGAGAGAGAGAGAGAGAGAGAGAGGGAAGAAGAGGGACGGGCCACGGGGCCGGACGACGGACGGGACTGACCGAGAGAGAGAGAGAGAGAGGAGAGAGAGAGAGAGAGAGAGAGAGAGAGAGATGCTGACCTGCTGGGCGCCGGACCGCTGGTCGGTGGGAGGGGCGCTGGTCGCTGGGAGGGAGGGTTTTTTTGTTTTCTTTTAGGCGGGCGGGCGAAAGGGTGAAAGTGACAGGGAGGGGAGGCGATTTTAGTTTTAGGGCTACCCTGGGTCGAGTACGAGTCTCGAGTACCGAGTCGAGTACCCATTCGAGTATACGAGTCGAGTACTACCCAACTCGTACTCTACTCGAAATAATAACGAGTACCAAACTTGTACTCGTACTCGGCTCTAACAACCGACGAGTCGAGTCGAGTCGAGTAAAAGCGAGTCGAGTCGAGCGAGTACCCGAGTTTTCTCTGCTCATGTACAACTCTAAATACAGTGTCCCATACCACCGTATTCGGCTCACGAGTCTGGTCGCTCGCTGGTCACTATGGGGAGGCACGTGGCCCCAGCGTAGGCCGACAACTCGACCACGGTGTCTCATACCACCATGCCCGGCTCATGAGTCTTAGCGGATCGAGGTACCATGGTTAAAAAGGATTTCACTGGTAAGTTTGGTACCCTAGGTTCAAGCAGTAGCGTCCAAACATGGTGGACATACATTAGACAGATCGGGTTACTTGACGAGCTCAGCTAGCTCGAGCGCACAACAAGTTGAACGATATGAAGCGCATAAGCACTTCGTGTGGCCAACCACTATCGCCAACCGAAGTACGACTCGGGTTCGTCGAACACATCTCATGTGGCAAATGAAAGTCAGCCACGCATTCATTTTTGTTACCGATTGTCTCCCAATCACATTCAATTGCAGATAGTTAAAGCAGTAATGAATCAAGATTCAAATCATACAACCAAAGTCTGATATTATCCGTTTAGGGCTGTTGCACACACTCGTTGCTCCACTCCCCCATCACCCATGACGGATCATACAATGTAAATATGAATTTAAACATATGCATTACATAGATAAAATCATAAAAACAGTTGAGCATGTTATGAAGCACAACACAAGCATGAGTTTGTATATATTCAATTCCTAATCACACAACTATCCAAGAAAAACATACACATAGTTAAAAGAAGTTGAGAATCATATCTCAACACCCTTATACATTACAATTTGCTAACTACTACTCATTCAGACATTTCAACAAACACTTTAAAAGACATACATCAACATATATGACATATGCTGATCACATAAGCATTAGGCCAAATCCTTTTACTAGGGAGTTGCCCTAATCATAACACGCGTACACCCACGACGGATAGTCATGGAAAGTAGGAATCCAAGTTCCATATTCATTTGAACATTTTCACAAACACTTGGGCTACCCATTTCAACATATATAGCGTATAGTAGCCGTGACGTGATTCAGGGCAAATCCTTTCGTCAAAGGGGTATCGCCAATACAACAATCATATATCCATGACAATTAGTCATGGCGAGCACGAATGAGAATCTTATACTCATTCAGTCATTTTCACAAACACTTAGAATACACTATTTTAACATACATAATGTATATTAGCAAAAACATGTATTAGGGCGTGTCCTTTCGCCAAACAAGTATTTTATCCATATATAATATATTAATACAGCAAATAATCATGGCAAACACATTTTCAAAATTTATACGTATACGGTACTTTCTACAAATACCAAGAGTATGTAAAATTCTATATTCTTCATCTTTAATCGAAACAGAAAACAGACAACACTTTGTACATGTGCAATTGCATGCAGATTATGAATCTATCATTATCTGACATTGAAAGCGTTGAAAACCATAACCTATACACCTAAAGTCCGCACCTTTTATCGTAGAATCGTAACGAATCCAATAGGTTTGCTAAGCTTTCGTATCCGGCAGTTTGGTAACCTAGAGAATGAAATAGGTTAATTATTTCATAACCTACAACTATCAAAACCCCAAATCAGATTAGGGTTAGGGTTTCTTACCTAGAAATGACGCCGGAATCGCCGGAAAAGTGATGAGAAAGGGGTGGTGCAGCTTGTGTAGTGGCAGGGAATAGCAATAGAGAGATTCTCCCACTTCTCTCACTCTTTCTCTCTCTTTTCTCTCTTCTCTTTCTAGGGTTTCTCTCAAATTCGTATGGCTGTGAGAGAGAGGGTTTTAAGGTCCTTATATAGCCTAAAAACTCACTGAAATAGACTCTAGGTCAAAGTATACTTAGGTTATAACCAAAGCAGACCTATTTCAGTTCAACGGAGGACTTCTGGCGGGCCTCCTTGAGCCAAAGGTCGAACTTAAGCTCACTAACACTGGATTTACATTTAGTTAAGTTTTCATTTCAGTCGAGATTCTAGATCATGCGTGGCGGACCAGTTTCAGTTCAATGGTCAGCGAATCTCGATCGAAGATTCCGAGTACATGGATATGTGTATGAAATTTCTCTAGATCCGAGGGTGTAATTTGGTCTGATTCTGACGATCTGATTGCTTAAAACTGATCCGCAAGTGAGAGGTGCTAGATTACTATTTGAGATATTTTATTTTGAATTAATTTCACATTTCTTATACTCTTCACTCCGAGCTCAAGCGAATAGCGCTGGGACACTAACTGGAGTTGATTTCTGAGATGGTTGTCAAGCCCAGCAAGGCGGTCCTAATTCCTTAACTTCGTATTCATCGGACTTCCGACGTGCGGTCCAGATCTGATACGGAGTTTCGTGATGCTCCCGAGAGCAGACGGGTAATGAGATTGATGCTAGATTTTAGGGTATCCTAGCGTCAATGATTCTACAAGTTTTGGGTCTTGCAGATCATATTTAAAGTGATTAGTGCTAATTTCACAGGTACTCTAGTTTCACACTGGCTAATCCTCGCCTAATTTCTAAAGGATTTAGTCCTGAGTAATTTCTATCTGAGGTGGTACCTGGGCCTTTGTAGTTTGTTTATAAAGTGATCCAAGTTATACTACTTAGCTAGTTTAAGATAGTGTCTAAGGTGAAAGTACTTAGAAAAAATTAAAGAACAAGGTGGTGAAGGGTGGGATTTGTGAAAGAAATGGGTTCACAAGCGATTTTAGCCTTTGGGACTGAGTTTTGACAAGTTAATAAGGTGTTAGGATCGACCCATTGGCTAAGGACGTCTTATTCCAGGTTGGCAAAAATCTGAGATGTTACAGACAGCATGAACCAATCATGCGTTAAGGTAGGTTCCACATACATACACATTGAGCCTTAAACAAATGGCCTAGGGTCTATGGTGGGCCTTTAACCATCCATAGAGAAACCTATGGGCCTACCTTAGGATCACCCAGGAGCACATCCAACCTCAACTAGTTTCCAAGAGGTAGCCCGACACTACTCATATAATGTAAGGTCTAAAGCCCAAGCAATGCATGACCTAATGGGCCATACACCAAGCCCAACTCATAGGCCATATAGTGGGCCCTCAAGTAAGGTTTGGGCCCAACCACAAAGGTCATAATTCCACATGTTGTGGTGGGCTTCATGGGTAGCCCAGTAGTTTATTTACATGGACAAGTTTCACATTTAAAACAAGTGAGTTGGGCCTCACTTTTGGCCCAAGTACAGGGTCAGTTTAGTGGGTAGCCAAGGGCCCAACCTCTTGTGTATTATTGCCCCTAAGCCCATCACAATAGATAGGAGAGTATAGACCCAAGATCAATGGGCCTATCCAAAAGAACTGAGTCCATAAGGCCTACTTGCTAACACAAACATGCATATAATATATCATATAATGGGCCCAAAAGAAATGGCCTAAACAAAAGCCATCTAATTCATACATTATGGTGGACTTGAGGGCAGTCCGTAAGCCCAAGAATACACATGGGCAAGGCCTATACTGATAATGTGGGCCTTGCCACACCAACCCAAAGACTTAGCAAGGTCCTCCACAATATACATTTATGTGGGCCTTGCAAGTCAGCCCACAATTAAGCATTTTATGAGGACATCAAGGCTAATAAATACACATGATCAGCTTGTAGACAGCCTATTGGGCCCGTGAATCAATAAGGTCAGCCCTTGCACAATCTTGGGCTCAAGGGATAGGTTTCCAGCCCATTGGGCCTATAAAGCTATAAAAAAATTCTGGTTAAGGCTAGCCTACAAACCACCACAAAAGTGGGCCTCAAGGGGCACTAATTAAGCCCAAAATGTCTAAGGAAGGAGGGCAAAGAGTGTGTGCAACACTCCCTTAAATCCGGTGGGCTGCCACGGCTCCAAAAGATCAACTATGCACAAATTGGGCCCCTTACTGGAATTCCAGCCCACCCACTTCCTGAGCCTGCTGGAGTCTAGAAATTTATTTAATTTAAATGGGTTACTGACCCATGGTGACCCACACATATCACAGTGGGTCCCACCAGATAAGAAGGGGGATATACAATACTTACTTCAAGTGGGCCATGCCGTTAGAATGCAGGCCTAGTAGCTCAAGGTAGGGGCATCCCATGGTGGTTAGTCATATGGGCCTGGGTATTTGACCCAAAACTGATCCAAATTGCAGGCCACACCACACATCAGTACAGGGGCCTGATGACCCTAACAATTTGCAGGGTGGTCCTTCCATAGGTGGTCTACAACACCAAAAAATTTCAAAATTTTTGGACTCCTATAAATATTTTAATTAATTTAAATAAAACGGTCTGTCCAGAAAATCGGACTGACCTGGATGTCCCAACGTGGTGGGCCAGTCCGGGCCTTGCCACAGTGTGCAAAGGGGTCCATTAGACCTGAAATTTCATAGGTATATCCCACCATGAGTGGACCACCTTCCTGTAAAGTTTCATAATTTTTGGATACTCAGAAGTATTTTAATTAATTTAAAGAATACAATCTATATAAGGTAAAATATTGCTAGAATATAACTGTCCTGAATTTAGGCCATCAAATGGGTGGGTTCTAGGCCTCCAAAATTCCTGAAATTTGGACCTAAGGTCCCTCATCAAGCCCACAACAAGGTGGGACCCATAAATATGGCCCACCTTCTGAGAAAATATTTTTTTTAAAATTTATTTTTATGGAACTATGCTGCTGGACTGCATAGCAGAAATTTCTGATAGCCCCTACTATATTGGCCCACCCTTTTGGATGCCCAAATGGGGTCCATTGGTCCTAAAATTTTGCATACAGGCCCTACCATGGGTGGGACACCTCTCTGCAAAAGTTTAGAATTTTTAAGATATTAAAAGTATTTTATTTAACTCCTACAATTTATGGACAGCAAGGTATTTCTGAAATAATGCTGCTGCTGCCCTTGATTTGTGCACCCCATTAGAGTGGGCCCAGGTCTGCCAAATTTTAAGAAAATATAGGACCAACATTCCTACACAAGTATACAACAAGGTGGGGTCCACAAAGGTGGCCCGCTACTTCAAAAACAAGCTGATATTTATGTTTTTACAGCAGCAGAATGGCTGGAAAGTCCAGAAAAATCTGGACCGTCCAACCTTCTTGGCCCACCCTTTTGGGTGATCAAACAGGGACTGATGAGGGTGAAATTTGGGGAACATCTAGGTGGGATCCCCACCTTTAAGAGGTATATATCAAATGGGACCAAACACCCCACCAATCATCCCCAAAACTGAGCTCAAGACAGCTCAAAAATCTGTCCAGATGGCTTTTGGACAGTAATATAATACTGAATTAAAATAATTATAATCACTACAAAAAGAGGAAATCAATCCATGGAAATTGTGGTATGGACCACCCTAGTGAGCCCCACAAACATCCAGACCATACCCCCTCCATGAAACCCATTGCATGTGCCCAAAATGGAGCAAATAGAGTGCCAATGTCCAAGGAATGGACAGCCATGGGCGTCCACTTTGCTTGGACGGTCTGGATATTCCGGGGCCACTAAGTAGGCCACACACATCAGGAAATCAAGAATAGAATAATGAAAAATAAAAATAATCCAGCCACAAGAGAGGAAAATGACATGCATCAAAGGAAAATGCCATAATGGGGTCCATGGAGAATGGCCCCATCCAAGGATCATGCATGCAAGGAAAAAGGGCCATTGGCCTCAACCATGGAGACATGAGGGACCTCCATCACCACTTGATGGGTCCCACAAGCTCCTAAGAAAGAAATGAAGAAAGATCTAAGAGCACCCACCTTGATCCTTACAAAAATCTAGGTCTCCTTGCTCCTCTAGCTCCAAGGCTCAAAGGAATCAATGGATGAGATGATATTGAAATGGATGGATTTAGAGAGATTAGGGAACAAGGGGCTGGAGAAAATGGGGGATTTGCTGGCCATGGAGAGAATGAGAAGGACAGAGAGAGGTAAGGAGATAGAGAGAGAGAGAGAGAGAAATCATTTGTTTGTAAGAAAAGAAAAATTACTTTTGGGAGGAGAAAACAAGGTGTAGGTAGAATAGGCTTTTGGGTGGTGTGTGTGGGGTGGGTAGTGTTAGTTATGGAATTTTAGTGGTGTGTATAGTGTTACATGAGAACTTGTGTCAAGAGGAGTGGGGTCCACATGCATGACACTTAAGTGGGCCACATAATTAAGGGTCATACAATGAAATGTACACAACTTTTGATCTATATATCAAATTTATGCACGAGACGTGGCGTTGGAACTGCGGCGACGATGCGGTCCCAATGGCATAGGTCTCAGCTTGATCCGAGTCGGGTCTACGTGACCGGACTCAAGGATGACGCAAACCCTACCCGATGGTCGCGGGTCACCGAAATTTAACTAGTAGGACCACGAGACCAAGATGAACGAGATGCATACTTACAGACGCACATACACACATACGGACTTAGGTCGGGTCTCACACCCTTGTGACACAGGAACGGGGGAGAGGAAAGAACAGGAAGGGCGGGAAGGCCCGAGATAGATCAAGAGGCAAGTCGAGTAACAGAAAGGATGTTGATTATTGGAATTGTGGCAAGAATGACCACTACAAGCATGAATGTCGTGGTAAGAAGAACGACAAGAAAGGAAAAGGAAAGAAAGATGAATTAGATTCCACTACGGTCGCTTCAGATGGCGATGTTGTAGTTATTCTTTCTGCAGATCATGATGTATGTCTCACAGCTACGAGTCAGGACACCGACTGGGTGATAGACTCGGGAGCTTCTTTTCATGCGACTCCACGCGGAGACTTCTTCACAAGCTATAAGTCAGGTGACTATGAGACTGTGAAGATGAGAAATTCTGGTGTATCAAAAATCGTGAGAGTCGGTGATATTTGTGTGAAGACTGATGTGGGCTGCACATTGGTTCTCAGGGATGTGAGGCATATCCCAGACCTTCGCGCCTCAACTTGATGTCGACTGGAAGGTTGGATAATGATGGCTATGAAAGCCGGTTTGTTGGTGGGCGATGGAAGCTCATCAGGGGTTCGTTGATCGTGGCTAGAGGAAAGAAGTGTTGCACCCTTTATAAGGCAAGTGTTAGTATGTGCAAGGGTGGGTTGAACGCAGTGGAAGATTCAGCTATTGACATGTGGCACAGGCATCTAGGCCACATGAGTGAAAAATGGCTTCAGGTACTAGGAAAGAAGCGGCTCCTTTCAGACGTGACAGGTACACCTCTCAAAACCTGTTTGATTGTTTATCAGGGAAACAACATAGAGTTTCATTTGTTAAAACTGCTTCTCATGTTAACAAAGTGCATGCATTAGATTTAATTTATTCTGAAGTTTGTGGTCTTATGAGGACAAAAACCTTGGGTGGGGCATTGTATTTTGTTACTTTTATAGATGATGCATCTAGGAGGGTTTGGGTTTATGCTTTGAAATCCAAGGACAAGGTCTTTGGTGTGTTTAAATTGTTTCATGCTATGGTCGAGAGAGAGACAAGTAGATCATTGAAGTGCGTCCGCACTGATAATGGTGGTGAATACATTGCGACTTTCATGAGTACTGCAAGTCCCTAGGTATACGACATGAACAGATGGTTCCCAAGACCCCCAGCATAATGGTGTAGCTGAGCGAATGAATCGCACCATTGTTGAGAGAATCAGATGCATGTTATCCCATGCGAAGTTGCCCAAGACATTCTGGGGAGAAGCAATGCACACTGCAGTGTATTTGTTAAACAGGTCTCCATCAGCCCCATTGAATGAAGAAGTACCTGAGAGGTTGTGGACTGGACATGATCCATTGTACAGTCATCTCAGGGCGTTTGGATGCAGGGCATCCGTTCACGTACCAAAGGACGAGAGGTCCAAGCTCGATATGAAGATCAGGCAGTGTGTGTTCTTGGGGTACGGTGATGAAAAGTTCGGTTACAGATTGTGGTATTCGACCGAGAAGAAGCTCGTCAGGAGCAGAGATGTGGTTTTCTTTGAAGATCAGTGTATAGAAGACATTGGTAAGCCAGAGAAGAATTAGCATAGTTCAGGTGAGCTAGAGGATATGGATCCGATTATTCCTCCCGTGATGCCTGATGATGGGGGAGTACGGCAAGGTGTAGAGGATGAGGGAGTTCCTTCAAAAGATGGACTAGGGGAGCAGCCCCCACTTGATCCACCTGTTGAGCCACAGGTGAGGAGGTCATCTAGGGACAGACAACCGTCCAAGAGGTACTCTTCGCATGAGTATATTATGCTCACTGATGGGGAAGAGCCAGAAGATTATTCTGAGGCCCTATCCGACGAGCATAAGGATGAGTGGTTGAAAGCTATGCAAGAGGAGATGAAATCCTTGCATAAGAACCACACCTATGACATGGGGAAACTGCCTAAGGGTAAGAAAGCTCTGAGCAACAAGTGGGTGTTCAGAAAGAAGATTGAGTAGAAGAATCCATACACGAGGTTCAAGGCCAGACTGGTGGTGAAAGAGTTTGGTTAAAGGAAAGGCATAGACTTTGAGGAGATATTCTCACCAGTGGTGAAGATGACATCCATACGGATGTTACTTGGGTTGGCGGCTAGCATAATTTGGAGATAGAGCAGTTAGATGTTAAAACTGCCTTCCTCCATGGTGACCTGGAAGAAGAGATCTACATGCACCAACCAGAGGGGTTCGAAGTTAAAGGCAAAGAGCATATGGTGTGTAGGTTGAGGAAGAGCTTGTATGGGCTGAAACAAACTCCACGACAATGGTACAAGAAGTTCGACTCGTTTATGTTACAACATGGGTATGACAGAATGGAGTCGGACCAATGTGTGTTCATGCGCAAGTTCTCAGATGGTGATTTCTTAGTTCTGCTGTTATACGTTGATGACATGCTCATCATGTAAAAGACATCAAGAAGATCGACAGGTTGAAACAGGAGTTGGGCAAGTCGTTTGCGATGAAAGACTTGGGCCCAGCTAAATAGATCCTAGGAATGGAGATAACCCATGACAGAAGCAGCATGAAGCTTTGGTTGTCACAAGAGCGATATATTGAGAAAGTTCTAGAGCGGTTCAATATGAATGCAGCGAAGCCGATCAGTACTCCACTGGATGGTCACTTCAGATTGAGCGACAAGCAGTATCCCGGATAAGATGCGGAAGATACCCTACCAGTCAGCTGTAGGAAGTTTGATGTATGCTATGGTGTGTACACGCCCAGACATAGCATATGCGGTTGGTGTTGTCAGCCAGTATCTTGCCAATCCTGACAAAGAGCATTGGGCACGGTGAAATAGATACTACGGTATCTAAGAGGCTCATCCAGGTTGAGCCTATGCTATGGTGACGAAAAACTTGTGTTAGAGGGCTACACAGATGCAAATACGGCAGGTGACATAAACTCCAGGAAGTCTACATCGGAGTTCATGTTAACGTTTGCAGGGGGAGCGATCTCTTGGCAGAGCAAGCTACAGAAGGTCATAGCATTGTCGATGACAGAGGCTGAGTACATTGCGGTCACAGAGCCATGTAAAGAGATGCTTTGGATGAAGAGGTTCCTACAGGAACTTAGCCTGAAGCAGGAGCAGCACGTGGTTTATTGCGATAGTTAAAGTGCTATACACTTGAGTAAGAATCCAAATTAGCACTCCAAGTCGAAGCACATAGAGGTTCGGTATCACTGGATCAGGAATATTTTAGAACAGAAGGTGTTACAGCTTGAGAAGGTCCACACGGACGATAATGGGTCAGACATGATGACTAAGGCTTTGCTCAAGGGCAAGTTTGAGGTTTATAGAAACCAGGATGGCTTGAAGAATGTGAACTCCTGAGTCGAAAAGGGGGAGATTTGATGGAGATTTTTCTCCTCATTGTTGGGATCGATGAAATTGAACAGGTTTCGATATCATCGATAATTGCAGGATTTTTCACTGCTAGTTGCTGGATAGTTTTTTTGTCTTGTCGATATCATCGAGAGACTTTCAGATGATATCGAGGTTGTCATCGAGAGTGGCTCGATGGCATCGATAATTGTTGGAATTTCCACCCTTGGTCGCTGGACAGTTTTTGTCCCGTCTCGATATCATCGAGAGACCTTCAGATGATATCAAAGCTGTTATCAAGAGACCTTCGATATCATTGACGAGTTCCGCAGATGCGATTGCGGAAACGCAGATTTTGCGGATTTTGTTTCGTATTTGGATTCTACCTCTTTCTATTCTTATATAAAGGGGTGTATGTGGGATTGAGGGGGAATTCTAGGGCATTCTAAGTTTCCTAAAAATTTTCTAGGAGGGCTTAGGGCTATCAAAAGGAGAAAGAGAGAGAGGAAGCTTGTAGAAGGGAGATTCTGCTTGTAGAGGTGATCTACTTCGCAGCCCACATCTCAGCGCTTCTACGTCCTCGTGATCAATGAGATCTCTCCGCTTTCTCTTATTCTCTTATTCTTTATCCACTCCTGCGTGAGTGAAGAAGGTTTGATCCAAGCGGTGTGTGCTTGTGATCGGTTGTAACGTTCTGCTTTATAGTGGATTGTTGATCTGGACCAGGTCCCGTGGTTTTTACCTCTTTGAGGGTTGTCCACGTAAAAATCCTTGGTGTTGTGTGGTTTATGTTTTGATTTAGTTCATTGCATTATTATTCCATAATTCTGGTTTGTTTCGGGAGGCTAGATCCTAAGGTTTGGTGTAAAGGCTCCCAACAGTAACCTCCACAACTGTGATGGCCTGTCACGATGTTTACGTGAAATTGACCCTCCATCCATTTTGCCAACTCATGATTGGGACATTGTAGCAAAATTAAGCATTTTCAAAGCTCAAGTGGGTCATACAATAAGAAAGGGTGCGAATTAAAGGTCACAGTTGAAACATTTGTGAGGCCACATAAGTATTGAATATGATAATACTTTTATGTTTTCTATTCATCTTAGTGAGGATGACCTTATCAATAATTTATATAGCATATAAACGTCAAGGTGGACCTCGGGGAAATTTTAACAGAATATCCTCTCTGCCTTTTTCCATCATGTGATCCACTTAAGTTTTGGATTTGCCTTATTTTGAGGCTCATGTTCTATCATGAGGGGGACAAAACAACTATAGGGGGTGGATTTTTGTAACGCACCAAATTTTTGTAAGCTTGGAATTTAGATGTTCTTGGACATTACCTTTAATTTCTCGATTTTAATTTAAGTCCATGTGTATATTCGCATGTGTTTGGGAGCAAAATGAGTGATTTTAGGTCCACCGAACCTGCTCGACTGAGTGAAAGTATGAATTTTGGGGATTATAGAGAGCAAGGTTTAGTTACACCACGAAAACATTGAGCAATCGAGCAAATATGGACAATAGGGTTTGGTTACACTGAGTGGGACTTGATTCCACCGAGCAAATCTAGAGAGCAGGGTTCGATTGAACCGAGTAGCCCTGTACAATAATGTACAACTATGTATATTATTGATAGTTTCACTATGCTAACTTCAGAAATTTATATCTCTTTCAATACAACTTCGATTGAAGTTATTCAAAATTCAAAATAAAGCTTGATAAGTCTAGTTTTATAGAAAAATAAATAAAAAAGAAAGAAAAAACTCAAACAAAGTTGATTTTAGAATATTTTGGAAACTATACAGAAAATCATTGGTTTCAAGCAACTGGTACTTGTGAAATTTTAAGAAATTTTATAGAACTCGAAATTGATAAATTTACTGGTGCCAAAGAAGACTTGATGATGAATTATAAAAAAAAATTATAAAACTAATTCGGTAACTGAAATTGATAAAACGTTACACGCAACCGACCTGTTAAAATTAAAACTTTCTGCAACTGCATGTCACCGATGGACCAAACATATCTTTTTTCATATTAGAGTTTTAGTATTGATGTCTTCTTAAAAATTACTTCTAATAATACCGGAAATCATCCTCTATGATTAAACTAGAATTTTCTATTTTTAGTATTTCAGGAAATTTTCAGTTTAATTGAATTAGGACTCTTAATTAGGGTAATGACTGTCGAATAGCCATTTACACTAATTACAAAAATGCTATATTATGAACTTAGCTAATCCATACCCTGGTTGCCACGCGCAAGAAATCTCACCACCCAGTTTATCTAGAACTGACCGGACTAACCAAACAACCTATAGACCATTGGTTGGTGGGTCACTAAACTAGGAACTATAGAAAGATTTTTGTCTTGACGAGCTTGACGTCCAACGCGAGACATTGAGCCGAGATAACACCTCAAATCGTTCAACTCGGGCTTGCAAGGCAAATGCATGAGATGTGTGAATTTTTGCTGAAATAGTTAGAAACTTAAGTTAATTATCTATGTCTGAACTTTATCGAAGTTGTGGCTTAGGGATCGTTAGATCATGATCAAGTTAAGGACACTAACCTAAGATAATATATTACACATATCCGTAAAGCCGCGACCCCAATCGATGATCGATAACTGTCGAACCGATTTCTAATTATAATCGGTGATTGTCGCATCTGAATTGCAGGACGATCAAAGTCTTACGTAGATCACCACTAAGGGTAACAATCTTACAATATAGATCGACCCGTACTAGTGAATCTCAAAAGCTAGAATTAACCTCCAATAGGGTTATAATACCAATTTTCTAGTTTGTAGGGCCAAAGAAAAATGATTTGGCACTATAAATACTTAGATTTAGGTAACCCATCACCTTCATACAAATTTACCCTAGGTTTTGAAGAGGGTAGAGGGGACTTGAGTGAGAGAATTGTAAAAGGAGGAGTGTGAGCTTTTGTGGGAGCTCAGATTTGAGTATGGATAGTTGCACCAAGCCATTCTTCATCGATTTTGATCTATACTTGTCGTTTTGTGCCCTCTTCGATCGTGGAATATGTCGATTTGAGATGTATGGAGTCTTCCCTTACCACATGTGCATCCTTCCCTTAATTCTAGCAACGCCTTAGGGATCATGATTATAAAACCCTTAATATTTCTCTATTTTCCATAAACCCAAAATTTACGGTTTGTGTATGTTAGGGTTTTGGGTCTCGATTGTTGATTGGGATGGTCCATGCTCTTACGAGAGCCGTAATCGAGTTCGGCTCCGTTAGAGTTCGGTTGTGCGTCGATTTTGAGCCCTAATTCATTGGCCAGAGTTGAGGATCCATTCTAATCGAGTTAGGTAAGCCGTAATCCATTATTTAACATTTAATTAGGATTAAATCCACATCATTAATTATAATCTTGTACTTTAATTTAGGTTTGGAGTGTTTTTCTCAAATTTTTGATGCATTTTTTACTTTAAGGTGAAAATCTACTTTTAAACTTCTACCGGTCATTTTAAATGACTAAATTTGTTTGTTTGGTATTTGGTTAATAACATGCTTGATGAAATGCTTGAGTGATATGAAATTCATAATATTAGAACTCTTTGATGTAGAATGTTATGTGTTGATATAGGTCGAATTGTCCTAATGTAGATTGAATTATACTGAATTGTACATGTGTTCAATTGTTATGTATTTATATAGGTCGGATTGTGTTGATGTTGGTTGAATTGTAGTAATTCATACATGTGTTCAATTTGTGTACTCTAGTGTGGTATTAAATTTCTTTGTGATTATACTTATGTAGTTCATAAATTCGAATTGTTGTATGGTAGACCAAGTTCTGCAAATTATTTAAATTAGTGGGTGGCCTACTTTGGGGTGGCTATCCTAGACTTATACAACTAATCGAAGTTGAACATGGACAATTGATGGTAGTTAGAGCTGGGCATCGGACCGAGTCGGATCGGATTCGGTCCAACCCGACTCTGCTCGAGATTTGCAGGGCCTGACCCGAACCAGATCCGATCCAGGGCTGAGTCCGGTTCATCTAACCCGAATATATCCAAACTCCTGCTGTCCTGAATCGATCCGAGTCAGATCAGATTGGGTAGGACTCGGTTCGTTCATTTCTTTCAACGGTGTGGAAATCATTATTCTCAGTCTTCTGTGGTGCGATCTACTTGATTATTAAATATACTTAAAATTTAGTATCAACCCTTAACATGATCTGAAAAAACTAATGGACGGTGTGGATAAACTAAAAAGTTTAAGATGGGCCCCACATAGATAAAAATGTGCAGCTGTATAGCTTCCTGAAGAAGCTTTACACCCGCTAATAGCTTCTCCAAGAAGCTTCATAAAGAAATTGGCTTAGTACGCTCTTATCGTACTGAGCAAACTCTGTTGGGCCTACCATGAATTCATTTGGTTTATCCATGTCGTCCATCCATTTTTTCAGATCATTTTAGGGGTTGAGCCCAAAATCGAATCATATCCAAAGCTCAAATGGCCCATACCACAAGAAACAGTAGAAGTATTGATTTCTATCGTTGAAACCTTTCCAAGGACTCCAGTGATGTTTATTTATCATCCAACCTGTTAGTAAGATAAAAAAGACATGGATTAAGTGGAAAAAAAATATCGGCTTGATCTAAAACTTCCGTGGCCATCAAGAACTTTTCAACGGTAGATGTTAAATTCACACTGTTTCCAGTGGTGTGGTCCACTTGATCTTTGAATATGCTTCGTTTTTGGGCTAACCACTTAAAATTAACTAATAAAATGGATGGAAAGAGTGGATAAAATGCATAAATGACGATGGGCCCCACAGAGTTTACTCGCGTACTGAGTTACTCAGCATGCAATCGACTACCCTTTATAAAAGTACAGATTGTAGCTAGCCTGTAGCGAGCACAGCTGTATTATAGCTGCTATATTACGTGTCGTGTGAAGACAGCATGGACGCTCCTCGAGCTCCGAGTTGTGAGAACGGTTCAAAGGAGGTCAAAGTTACATGGGCCCCACACTGATGTATTTATTATATCTACACCGTTCATCTATTTTTAAAGATCATTTTAGAGCATTATCTAAAAAAAAATTGTAGGACCCACCATAATGTTTATTTTACATCCAATCTGTTCATAACGTCACAAGTACCTGATTGCAAAGGAAAAATAAATCTCATAAGTTCACACGTACTCGAATGAAGAGGAAAGACAAATTTAATATTGATCCAAAACTTCGGTGACCCTGAAAAGGGTTTCAATGGTAGACGTTTAATCTCTCACTAGTTTTTGCAGTGTTGTCCAGTTGATGGTTAGATCTGTCTTATTTTTTATCTCAAGCATTAAAATGAGCTCACCAAATGGATGGACGGTTTGGATATAAAACATACCTCGTGATCAGACCCACGAAAACCACTTCATACACCATTCTTCGATCGAGCAGAGCTGCGACTCTCTTTCTCCTTCCCTCTTTCTCTCTTCCGTATATACCTACAGATCATTTCTCAATATATCTCTCCAGGAGAGGAATCCAAGCTCCAAAACCTTCTTCTTGCCTTCTTCTTCAACAAAGATAAAGAGATAGATATAGAGGGAATCATAGATATAGAGATAGATAGAGAGAGATAGATAGAGAGAGTTGATGGGCTAAGGTGCCTTTGGGTGGGATTTTTTTGGCGCCGAACCTAAATCCTAGGTGGTAAAAGTGAAATATACACACACACACCACACACACATGGTCTGGATCGGGTCGGTTCGAATCCGATCCAATCGGATCGGGTCGGTCCGAATCCGATCCAATCGGATCGGGTCGGTTCAGAACAGGGCCTATCCGGATTTGACCTGAAAATAATTCGGATCTGGATTACGCTACCCGATCCTGACCGATCTTGACCGATCCTGACCATCGGTTTTGTTCGAATCGGGTCGGATCGGGTCTGATCAGGCCGGATCCACCAGTTCGGGTATGAAATGCCCAGCCCTAATGGTAGTTGGAACTATATGAGATGCTTTGCACCCAACACTAGTTTTGTCTGGGGTCCTCCGTAGTTGATCACATTGGTCTAATGTAGGGTTCAATTATTCTTATGCTTAGTGATTGTATAATATATATATATAGAATTTGGAATATCATTGTTACCATTAATTTAAGTTAATTCATAACTATTAGCACGTTATGATCCTATAAAGACTCATGAGCTTAGCTTGGCGGTATGTGATACCATGTTCGAGCTCTCGGCCTATGCTAGGCTGGTGCCTCCCCATAGTGACTAGTGAGAATTAATGGAGGTGATAAGTTATTATTCGAACAACCCTCATTAAATATCCAATCGATGGTTTTGTGCCATAGTACCATTTGAACCACCCCCATTAAATGCCCGACCGATGGTTTCGTGCCAAAGTACCATTCGAACAACTCAAGCATGAATGGAATTGGGTGAGGAGACATTTTCTTTGTATTGATTTAGTTTTGAGTGATAAACCCGCACATTTGAATTGATTTTTAATTTTATTTTGTATTTGTTATTTGGGTCTTCATCTACGTCAATTGGTTGTAAAATTCCTGAGGATGTGCGGAGTGGTCATGATGTAAACTACTCAGGCGTTTACTCTCATGTACCGTAAATTAAAATAGATAAGTTATACTAAAGGGCAAATAAGTGCACTTTTATTGGCTATAGTGATGGTATGAAGGGATACATGTGTATGACCGGGTCACACAGAATATCACGATTAGCCATGACATAAGGTTTGATGAGGATTCTTTATTCCGTAAGGGAGGAAACAAAGAAAAAAAGTCAACAGTAATCGATGTTGAAATCGATAAGGGTGAAACACGGGATAAAGCGGAGCTGTAACAAGATGTAAAGGAGCAGGTTGAGCAACCACCTATGAGGATAAATCTACTCAAAAATCACAAATTACCGGTGAGATACATAGATGACTCGAATATTGTATTCGCCCTAATTACGGATGATGGGGATCTATCTGCCTTGTAGGAAGCACTGGATGATCTAGATGTTGAGAAGTAGATAGCGGCGATGCAAGACAAGATAGACTCTCTGTATAAGAATGAGACATGGGAGCCGGTAGAGCTTCCCATTGGGTATAAACCGATTGGGTACAAGTTGATTTATAGGAAGAAACATGACTTGTAGAAGGCAAGACTAGTTGCGAAGGGATATACTGAGAAAGAATATGTCAACTTCAGTGATAAATTCGTGCTAGTTACCTACAACCTTGAACTGGAACAAATGAATGTTAATATTACTTTCCTACCTGAGAAATTGGAAGAGAAAATCTACTCAAAATAACCAAAATGGTTCAAAATTCAAGGGATAAAAAATAAAGTTTGCATGTTAAGGAGGTCATTGTATGGCTTAAAACAGTCACTTAGGGAGTGGTATATGAAGTTTAATACTTTCATGGTGATTAAGTGGTTTGCTAGGAGTGAATATAATCAATGTGTCTACTTCAAGACACTAAGTGATAAATGATTCATTCTATTAGTATTATATGTTGATGATATGCTTATCCTTAGCTATAGCATGTCTAAAATCAACTTATTGAAGACTTAACTATCAAGAACATTTAAAATTAAAGATTTGTGGGCTACAAAGAGGATACTCGGCATAGACATACACAGAGATAGGGAAAGGAGCATGTGTAATGCCCCAAATTTCATGAGTTGAGCACGAACTCAATCTTTGATATTTCGAGTGTCACTTTTACTTTGTGAAAGTATGAATTCCTTATACGGCTAACCTGATATCCAAGCAATCATATAACTAAACTAAACAATGTAAAATACTCTGAAATAAATGTATCAAACATAAAGTAACAAGTCTAAAATGTAAATCGTACATCTATTCAAAGTGTGGGGTCCATAGTTAGGGCCCAATATACAGTTCCAGAAGAAAGAGAAAATGTGTCAAGTATATAGTTTGCCCAATAAAAAGAACATCCATCGAATCTGGCCATGAGGCAAGCTAGCTAGAGTTGTCCATCAGAGAGTTGGAAGTATGAAAACTCATCCTCCGTATCCATGTACGTGTCCTCCGAGGCGTTGGCCTTAGTGATACTTACATCTACAAGGTTGGTGTTTTAAAACACCGTCTCAGAGTAGGAGTGAGCGATTAACTTAGTGGTACCATTTTGTAACGCCCCGGTTTTCGAGACCCGAGTATACCACTCATTTCTTGAAAACCCGGGTGCTAACTGATAAGCAAAAAGATAATCAAACTCAATCAAAGTGCGATTAACAAAAACAAGAGTAGTATAAATGAAGCTCAAGAAGTAACAATATCCTGGGCCACTCAGCTGGGGCCCACATATAAAACTTCAAGTCTCAAAATGAACTGAAATGATAGTAAGCAAATAGTCTACTGATTTAATCCAAAATAAGTAGCCGCCTCCTGGTACGACTCCTCATTGTAAGGTTCCTCCTCGATTTCAGCCATCTCTAGATCCTCCGCAAGTCCATCTGTCTCCGTATCCTCTTTATGGTTGAACATTGATGAATGAGTGGCCAACTCAGTGTGATCTCCCCTCAAGATTACACACCACCGCCCTAACCAAGGAATATCATAAAGACATACAAATAATTCAAAACATAGTATGTAACAGCCCACGCCCGCATTGTATGATATTGTCCGCTCTGGGCACAACCCGCATGGTTTTGTTCTCGGGGAACTCCCCCAAAAGGCCTCATATAGTATAGAGTGACAACTCTACATATAACCACCACAACTTCAGACGGCACTTCCGATGTGGGACAAAGCTTCACCTTCACTGTGTGCACAGTAGCCTGCCAGCCACAGTAGCCTGCCAGCCACACAGTAGCCTACCAGCCATCTTGGGGCCCGCCCACATGTGTGCCCGCCCACGTGTGCCCGACCACGTGTGACCATAGTGACGGGGCGTCACACAGTAGATGCAGTCTTATTAAATGCATGGATATATAAATGCAATCGTCGGCCCGGGTAAAACATCCAGACGGCCAACATCCCGGGTAAAACATCCGGACGGACGTTGGGGTCGTCATCCAGGGATAAGACTGGTCATCAATGCAACATTCAGCATAATCGCATGAGCATGATAATTCGAGTCATTATCACAATTGAATGACTGGTCATAAGCACAACACTCAGTATAATCGCATGGGCATAATGATCCAAGCCATCGTAATATGCCATGTATGCATGATTTGTCAGCCCATTATTAGTCCAATTACAACCAGCCAATTTAAGTAAGCTCCCAGTCACTACGGGGAGCGCATGGCCCAGCGTAGGCCGACGGCTCGAGCATAGTATCCCATGACTACCATCCCCGGCCCATGAGGCTACCATCTTAGGGTGTGTGTAGTACCTACTAACATGTGGTCAATCAATTTGACATAAAGGGGCCACCACCAATGTCGACTGGGAATGAAATGTTAAAATTATCAAATGTGGCATTTAAAACATGACGGCATAAATGGTGCAAAGATGAGTAAACAACAGTATTTGAAAAGGTTGTGAAGTCCATCCCAAGTCAGTTAGGTGAAATCACACATGGATGGTAAGCCCCAAGGTCAAACACCACAACCAAAAACCTCCATGTCAAGGGCCTACTTATGTCATAATTTGGCTAGTTACACCCCAAGCACAGACTCTCCTTTACTATTACTTCCCGTGGAGAGATTTCAGCAATATGTGTGTCAGATCATTATATCAGTAATAAGAGATAATGCATATATTTCTATCAAAACACATCAACTGAATTAACATACGATACATGACATGAGTGGTTGGGTTATTCACCTAGGCAGTTCATAGCATAAAATCAAGAGCCTAAACAATAGTAAGCATGAGATTTCCACACACGATGTATCATTCGTCAAACTAACCATTAAAATTAACAAAACTACTATTTCTGGTCTAGTTAGGGATGGAAAGCTTAAGGGGAAAAAAATTATCACCAAGCAAGGTGTAGAATGCTCCTAGAGGCAAGTTTCCTTGAGAAGATGGTGTATTTACACCACTCATGTAACTCCCTGTACAAATTTATTTACATTAGTCAATGTGCCACGAGTTTTAATACATGAGGGTTGGAAGGCCCCAAACCAAAGTTGTTTGGGCTCCAGCCAAGGGTGATCAAGCCTATCAAACACGTGTCCCCATCTTACTATAAACTGGGCCCAATCAGAGCCCACACTTGCTACGACTAATCACCCCAAAACTGGCCACGGTGGGCCTTGTTTGGCATGAGCACAACAGCCCATGCTGCATGCACCGCCCATAGGTGTTTGCGTGGGGATCGCCGTGTTGCAGCCCACCTAATTTTCCTTTGAACGTGACCTGCCTGATGTCAGCAGGGTGCCGCCCATGTTGAGGGTCAAATATTGCATACCAGACCCCAATTATTGCCTGGATTTACGAACATGGTACTATTTAACGGCCCCATTTAATCGTGTTTGTGTTGCAAGGTGACTTTACGAGCATGGACTGAAAAAGGATACTAAAAGCGTGGATTCGATGCTCTGAAGTCACCAAGATAAGGGACGGACTCCTAGGGATTGAGATTGATGATTTTACACGGCCGAGATCCGAGAAAATCAAGAAACTGAAGTTCAAGTGGCCTGAAAGTCAGCCAGAATGCAAGATCACAGGGTTCCCACCATCTGATCGGCTCCGAATTTCATACATCGTCTGAGGACCACAAATGAACCATACACGTCAATTTTCGTCCATTGGATACCTCCAGAAGCGGCCCAACAGACAGGTCAGCCCATGAAGTGATGATTTGGGGCCCACCTGAGATCTAGATATGCTTCGAATCTAGTCTCAACCATTGATTTAAGAAGAAAAGATGAATGGATGGAAAGGATCTCTCATGAACATCGCATTTGACCCAACTAGCAGTGACGGAGTACAGTGCATAATTGCACTCAACGTGCACTGGATCAAACCGCTCGGTCAGAGTCAGTTTGACAGACTTTCTAAAGAGGGAGAGTCCTCTCTCCTCCGCTTCTTCCGTCCGCAAGCTGCTCCGCAGGTGTGATGGGTGGCCCACTTTCATCACCTAGAAGGACCATTTGAACCGTCCAACGTGTCCAGAAGAAGGTTCTGACAAAAACCCAATGCTTCTCACTGTTCCATTCACAGGTTCAAGATTGCAGCAACAAGAAGTATGCTGCTACGTCCAGTGATGGTGTGGCCCATCCGAATCACGGATCCAGATCAAACTTCAGCTTGTGATCAAGAAGAGACGCAGAAACTCGAAGACCGGTATGATGGTCTCTGAAGGCAGCCGAGGTGGACCCCACCGACCTCAGCAGAAAACGGAAACCGGACGGTTTCCGCGATCCGATCCAACATAGGAGTGGTGGCCAGCTAAGTTGTCCCGGTTGAAAAATCAGCACCGTCTATCTTGTAGAGGGGACAAAAACGTCCAAGGTGACGCTTTTATCTACGTCGTTTGTGGATGCCACGCACGCCAGGAAGAGGCAGAAAGTCGGCCTCTAACGCTAGCTTCTCTTTTACGCAGGCTGTAGCTGCGTAAATAGCTGTGCAAGCTGTATTCCGCACCAGCCCCTCGTGCGTAACCCTTCGCCGACTCCCCTACTACAAAAGGAAGGGAAACAGAGGAAGAAAGGATGAATGGCTGGGGGCTCGGCTTGGGTTGGAACGTGGGAGAGAGAGACAGAGAGTGGAGTTTCTTTTTCTTTTCTTTCTTTTCTTTTTATTTTGTTTCTGTTAAGGGATCCAGCCCATTCATGTTGGGCTGAACCTCTTAGCTAGGGCTAAGAGGTGAAGCTTGTGGCGTGATGGGATGATTTTACGGTCTTGATTCGTGTTTATGAACTGATGTTTGATTTTAGTTTGCTTATAGGAATACTTTTAGTTTTTAATGGTCTATTGTGACTGAAATTACAATGGGTCTGCGATGGCTTTGAGTATTTCCTTTTCCTTTTGATGTTTATGACGTCAGGAAGCCCTGTTGTTCACCATCGTCTCCCGGGCATGGTTGGATGTCGGTACCCTTCCTTACCTTCATAGCATGTTGATTGGTTGGTAATTAGTTTCATTCTGTTGTTTACTTTGTCTCCTGGGTATGGTTAGGTGATGGAATCCATTCTAATTCATATACCTTTCATCTCTTTAAAACTATAATCAAAGGACGTTCGGTTTGATTTTCATGGTTTCACCCTTCAACTAGATGAAGATAGAACTCTAAGTCCAATTCAATTCTTGGAACAAGCATAAGATCTCCCCGATCTCTACAAGTGGATCCTCTTAATCCCTAGTTTTTTTCCCTGAATTCTTTAGATTTTAGTTAATTATTCACCATTATTCTCTTGATCACACTCGATTTAGATTTCATCTTATTCTAGTTCTGGTTCTAGTTAGTTTCAGATAACGTACAAGTTTCAGTCCCTGTGGATTCGACCTCGGTCTCACCGAGTTTGTTACTACATCACAACCCTGCACTTGGGGAGTGAACAGCCCACTTGCATTTGGTGAAACCCATGGCTGATGTTACCTACTAAGATCTGGCCTAGGGACCTCATGATGTTGCTGACGTCATACACCTCATCTAATTGGTGGGACCCACTACACAGGTCGTGCATATAAAATACGTATATCATGGTGGGGTCCACATACCTGGCCCACTGTCATAAGGACGGCTCGTCAAATGAACAGACGGCTCAGATGGAGCATGTCCATCAGTGGTGAACTCCCACGTAGTGTGGCCCACATAGAATTCATGTATGTATTATATACATATGCCTGGTGATTCCTACATAAATGTGGGGCCCACGTATAATATTCATATATTACCTGTACTGGAAGGTACTCCAGTCAATCCCAACAGGTGGGGCCCATTATGGCTTAGGGTAGGGCCCACCTGGAATTTGCTTTGGGCCCAGGCAACCCCACAATCCTTGGCTGGGTCCCACTGTAGCTCACCATGCTACAGCCCACCTGGGATTCATACAAGGTGCGGCCCCACACGCGTATGACGTGTAGGGTGGGTCCCATCCAGCTGGCAAAACAGGTGGACGAAGTGGATATGCATCAAGGTGGACCACGTCCAGATCTTGGACGGTCAATGTTCAACACATGTACAAGGTGGATCTCATAAGCACGTGGGTCCCACGTAGTGCCATCACATATATATGACCCATATATATATATATACATATCAGCGTGGGTCCCACATGGGGCCCACCACGTACAAATAACATATGCCATCATTGTAATGGCAACATACATAGAGCCCAGAGACTCAGTTGTCCGTGTGGGATGGGCCAAAGCATGCAACCCACTTGATGGTTGAGTGAGGCCCACCTGCAATTTGCAGGGCCCAGGTCGGCAGACAACCCACCAACCTCAGATGTGAAAACAACACCACCTACTGCGTGCTGCTGTAGCTGTTTTCGGCCCTGCCTTTCAGCTCCAACACAGCCCGCCCCTGGCCGTTTTTCCACCCACTTCTTGGGCACGGTGGCTATCACTCTCACCATCAAGGAATGGCCTGAAACAGGGTCGTTTTCGCCTCCATCTTCGGACTGATATCAGCCCCTGTTCCTGGCTGATTCCGACCCAACCACACCTGTTGTTGCTGGACTGATATATCTGAAAGCACGGCCATTGCTTGGCTCGATTCCAGACACCAACCATGGTTTGTTAATGGCCCTGGATTCAATCCGAACTATGGCCATTGTCGGGCCTATTCACACCTCGAAACAGGGCCTCCGTTTTCACAGATTTTGGCCTGGGATATGGCCATTGTTTGGCCTGGCTTCCATACGAAATCCCGCCATTTTCTAGAATGAACTCGACCCTTTAATGAAGGTACTGTTCGGCCTACTTCCAGTTTGAAAAACAACCATTACTTGGTTGTTTCCAACTTATAACCGGCCATGGTTTAGGTCTGTTTTTAGTTCGAGATAGAACCATTGATCGGCTCAACCTCGATCCAATAGAGGGCTCATAAACAAGGCTCAAATGGGTTCCAAAATGTGGTCTGAAGCGGGCCATTGTTTGGCTCGACCTGACATCACTGTGGCTGGACCGAACTCAGCCATTGCTGGCCTGCTTTTGGTCCAGGCAGGTATCACCTGAAGCTACAAGAGAGAAAAAGAAAGAAAAAGAAAGAACAAAAGAACAAAAGAAAGATGTTTCTCTTGGGGCAGTTGCTATCTTCCTTACCTAGCTGAAACAGGGGGGTCGGTTTCCCTGTTTTCCCTTTCCTCTCTTTCCTCACTCTCTCTCTCTCTCTCTCTCTCTCTCTCTCTCTCTCTCTTGCTCGTGGTGCTACTATGGGTCCACACTGACCCGACTCAGCCTAGTTTCTCACGGCTGAGGAGGTGCAGGGTGCACTGAGTTCACCCGGTCGGCCTACTGCTCACAGCCACTCTCTTCCTCCTCTCTACACTCTCTTTACTCCTCTCTTTCTCTCTCTCAGCATGAATCCCAAGAGCTACAAGGCTCCTTATACAAAGGGAGAGAGAGAAAGGAACGACTGAGAACGCCCCTATGGTCGGACGACTGAGATTCCACCAGCCAGTGCTTTCTTTATTTTCCTAGAGAGGTAAGTCCTCTTTCTGTTTTTCCTTTGCAGGAGCTTTGCTTGGCCATTTTTGGCAAAGAGGGAGGGCGTGCCTCCAATGGGAAAAGGGATGGACGGGATCATACGATCAGACCAATCACAATCCGCCTAATCGACTTCATTGTGGTCCTCACTCTCGGACGCCTTCCACGTGCAGCGCATTGGACGGTGGTAGCCCATCTCCTCCATCCATTTACAAGGAGTGGAATGGCTATAGGGTTTTGTTTGTATGGGCCTGCGAAGAAGTTGAATGGCTCGGATGGTTCGGAAAGTGACCATGGTGGGTCACTTGGGGGCTTAAAGGTCGGTTGTTCATACCTCTGTTTTGGCGGGAGGGAAAACTAATTCAAATGGTCGAGAGGAGCTCGGTCAAAGCCAATTTGACCAAGTCCATTGCTCTGGTGCACGTCGTACATATGTATATGGGGTGCACACACGCACCGCATGGGGCCCATCACGATGTTTGTGATAAATCCAGTCCCTCCACATTTCTTAGGGTCCCCATGTAGGGATCCTAGCACGGGTCCAGGCAGGGCCAAGGCCTAGGTGGGCCATATCACACACTTTAGGCCCTATTTGGCCTAATATATACTGATCCGACGGTTGGATCGATCTGCGGACGGGTTTCAACGGTTAAACAAGGCTTTGCAGTGCAATGATGGTTTGATTGGTTGTTAGTTGACCTTCAAGGGTCGTTTAGTGGGTGCCTAGTCCCCAACATGACTTAGAATGAAAGTTAACTTGAGGTGTTCGTTTGATCTTACCTCACTGTCTGGTATTGGGCTAAGCTTGGCTCCCATTGACTCTGATAGATGGCTTTGTTGCTAGCTGGAAGTCCCATCCTGTGGTAGGTCAAAAATATTTAAGTCGCCTAACATTTTAAGCTTGGTTTATACAAATTTTTGGATAAGGTAACACCCGTGTACCAAAGGTACGGGGTGTTACACATTTATTCTAAGTTGCACATATTATTAACTTAATTAGTGAAGGTAATGATAGCACAGATAAACAAACATTTCTTATCTTGTCTTTTTAGGTGCATGAATGCTATGATAAGATGATGCATGATTTTCATAATCCAACACTCCCTCAATAAGTGACTTCAACATCTATTTAATAAAATGTCAACAATCCCTCATCACGCGACTCTAATGCCTATTTCACATAACACCCAACCTAAGGTAATGTGGTTTGTCACTAACATTACCAACAAGTGCGTTTGTTTTGCATGATTAGTCTAGTAGTTATTAAGTCTGATTCAAGCATCATATTAGAAAAGCTCGGGTACCACCATTATATCATAGGTCTTAACTCGATCACGAGACTCGTAATGGCCTGTTGCCTCCATCATTGCTCAACGGTTACTACGAAGAGACTCGTCACCCCAGACCTCGGCTGTAACATCCTGAATTTTTACTGCCCGAGTATATACTCGTGCCCGAGAATTTCAGGTGTTAATAATGTAAAATTTTGATGCTTCAAAATCCCGCCTTGTTTTTTTTTTTTTTTATAATTAAGATAAATCACATCCGGTTACATTCCCTAAGGTAACCATTCACGAGAATAAAATCGACTTATTTATTATTCCATTAGATTAAAAAGCGTACAAATAATTCTTTAATACCCTCTCAATAGGAGCTTATTACATTATTAAAGTTTGCAGCGAAAAATAAATAAAACAATTCATGGTGTTATCCTTCTTCTTTATTCAAAAGAATCTTCCATAAAATGATTATCGTCTGAATCATCAACCTGTGATTCACCTACAATATTTGTATGGTTGGAGAGGGTCAATGCCCTACAATAGTGGTAGTCATCCTTTATAGTTTATAATGATTCAAGTGATTCATAAGAATAACAAAAGGTCCCGATACATCTCATACTCCATAAATACAAATGGTATCGGTATGCGCAAACATTCCACATAAAATGCATGCCTAACAAAGTATGAGTGGTCCATCGCACGCAGTGATCATCACAATGTAGAGAATAATTCAAAAATACCTGGCTCGCCCAACATATCATAATACGGAGATTTGTCAGCGTGTCCAACGTTAACGAGAATTTATGTGAACACCTCAAGGCGACACAACACATGGATCAGATGAATTACGTGACATAATTTGTTCATGGAGAGACTATTTGCGACATCCAATCCCAAAAGTGATGTAACACACATTGCAAATTACTTACATTGATTTGTGCACCACTACCCAAAATTCATGGAATTACGTGTCGACCAATAGGGTCACTACCCGAAACGCATTACGTCCATGATGATATATCGATCATTAGGGTGGGATTTTCAACATGATACTTGCGTGACAAGGTAATAATGTGATAATTTAAATTGTGTAACAGTCATTCGTAAGGTGACGATTCACATTAATAAAACTCGAAGCATGTAAGAATAAGATAATTAAACAATTCAATCACAAGTTTTAAAGGGAAAACCCTCACCTTCAATAGTATGATCTTCTACTACCAAGTTATGTGCCCAGATGCAATTTTTATCCTAAATTACATGGTTGGATGGTTAAGATTTAATTAGGGTACAATCGATGTTTAGATTTAAACTTAATGATTTAATTTGAAACGTAACTACCTAATTAAAGATATGGTTGTCTTACCTTATTTGATTCCTTTGTTTTATCCTGATGACCCATATCCAACGGATCTCACCTGTTAAGTCGCTCTTAACCCTTCGTTTTCTTCTTCTCTCTGGAGGGATGATATAAGATTCGGACGGCCCAGGGTCTCGATCTACCCGCTCTCGATCAACTCAATCCGATGCCCGAGCTCCTCCTCTGCTGGTGGCTGGTCAGAATTACTCTGATAAGCCCTAATGACTGACATCTCTCCTCTCCTCACTCTCTTTCTCGTTTCTCTTTCTCTCTCTCTCTCTCTCTCTCTCGTTCCTCTCTATGTTTCTCGTTGTTACTTGCTACTCAGTGAATGGTGGTGGGTGTTCTTATAGATTGTTGAGGGTCAATATTACATATTATCCCCTATTTATATCTTGGTTTTATGAACATGATAAAGGTTAATGTTCTATTTTACTCATGTTTATGTTGCACGGTGAATTTAAGAGCTTGGATTGAAAAGGGTGCTAAAAGCATGGATTTGATGCTCGAGAATCACCAAGGCAAGAGATGGATCTTAGGAGACCAAGATTGAAGACTTCACATGCTAAAGATCCAAGAAAATCAAGTGAGGAATGAAGAGAATCAAATATTTGAAGTGAAGAAAAGGAATCCTGAAATTGTCCTGAAAACAAACATATTGCTGAAAGTGTCCTGAAGAAGCATATTCTGAAACTCTGGGTCATTCTGTGAAATTGCGCAGAGTGAAGTCTATTTTGAAAAACTGCATAAATTTGATGCAGTTTCTAGAGTTTTCTAACTAGGTGCAAAAGTTGGAGTTCCACAACTATAAATAAGATTCCTTAGGATGTTCCTGAGGATCTTCTAGTGTTTAAGGAGTGGAGCAAAAGCGTGGAGAAGTCGTCGCTAAGAGTTTTTCTTCATTTTTCTTAGTTTTTTTTTTTTTTTGCTTTTCTTAAGAGATTTTAGTTCTATGGTTGGTTAAACCTCTTAGCTAGGGTTCAAAGGTGAAGCTTGTAGCGTGATGGGATGTTTTCTATTGCTTTCATTCATGTTTAAGTTGAACTATCTTTGATTCTAGTTTGATATTTAAGAAATACTTTCAGTTTTTAATGGTTTATTATGACTCGAATTACAATAGATCTGCGATAACTTGAGTATGTTCTTTTCATGTATTGAGATTGTGAAATTAGGCAATCCCGTTGTTCACCATCATCCCATGGGCATGGTTGGGTGATGGAATCCTACCTAATCTTCCCAATTCTCTTATGATTGGTTGTGGGATTGGTAAATCCTGTTGTGTACCATGTCTCATGGGCATGGTTTTGTGATGGAATCACTTCCAGTTCTCACACCTCTCATCCATTGAGAATTAGGTCAAAGGAAGTTCAAAGTTAGTTTTATTGAGATATCTTCCAATTGGATAAGATAGGACTCTGATTCAAGTTGTGTCCTTGAATCAAGCATAAATCTTTCTAATCTCTACAAATGGATCCTTGGAAACCCTAGTTACCACCTTTGAATTTGTTAGTTTTAATCACTTTAATCACAATTACTCTCTCAATTAATTCAGATTTAGATTTACATCTTCTTCTAGTTCTAGTTCTAGTTACTTTCAGAAGACACACAGTCAGTCCCTGTGGATTCGACCTCGGTCTCACTGAGATTATTACTACATTGCGACGCTACACTTGGGGTTGTGAACATAGATCCTCTGAATGGATCCCGTGTTGAAGGTAGAGTCCTTGCATCATGCAGCGTGCGAAAGTTCCTGCTCGTGGAGTGTGTCTAGAGATTCGGCCAAATGTTTCGGCCTGTGGTAATTCTCCCTTTCATGCGGGTACTTTTTATAGTTTCAGGAAAAGAAACTCGTAAGAAGGACGATTCCTTATTTCGTTACCACAACAGCTTGCGTTGGGCATGTTTGCGCACGATAGCTCTGTTAGTTATTTGGTTTGATCAGTGATATAGATTGAGAGTTCCTTCCCTCCAATAATTCAAGGGATGATAGGTATTTAGATGGGCCATTAGGTGAATGGATTAGATCTTGGAATGGTGCAACCTCCACGATCAATTATCATCATTCAAACAAGGAAGATGCCTATAGCTTTTAATGGCCGATTTGGTTTTGGCTTGTCTCTCTTTGAGGTGATCATTGTTGATTATTCGGATGGGCCACAAGAAGCTTGTGGGAATTGAAAATCAAAGGTTGAGATGCGTTTGTTCGGCGGGTTCTATAATAGAATGTCGTGGCTGTTATACCACATGTGACACAAACCACACAATCCCTATTTCTAATTCCGATTATGCTTGAATAGTCGGGTTGGAATTAGGAATCTAAGACTTCTGGTGTTTGATTAGATGATCTGAATTTATTTCATAAATTCCTAGTTTCAGCTTGAAATGGTGTCTCGACAATAGAGGTGTACACGAGTCAAACCGAGTCGAGTTTGACACAGCTTGAGTCGAGCTTAGCGCAGCTCGACTCTGCTCGGCCACTAGCTAACCCTAACTCGAACTCGACTCGGCTCAGTCCTCGAGCTTGATTGGCTAGCTTGGCTCAGTTCGATCTGCAGTTTGGGCCAGTTCGAGCCAAGATTAAGCCAAGTTCGCCTATGCAGCATTTTCACAAACACATGGACTGCACCTTCAAATTCTCACTGTATGTAAAACAACGGCAGCAATTTTATAGGTATTTCATCAAACACCTTGTAGGCAACATCAAAATAAAGAAAAAAGAATATTATTTCATATGCATACCTTCCTTGCCATCAGCCGACACTTCATTGAGTCATTTCATTAAACACTTGGTGTGCAACATCAACATCAAAGTAACCGAGTCACCGAACTGGTTCGATTCGTGTTGGGGTTCGATTCGAGTCGAGTCGAGCTCGGGCAAGCTCGAATTCGGTTCGAAATTTTTTCGAGCTCAAAAGGTCAGCTCGACTTGACTCGAACTCAATTTCGAACTGAGTTGAATCAAGCTTTTTCTAGTCGAGTTGAGCGTGCTAACCTAGCTAACTCGGTTTGTGTACAGCCCTACTCGGCAAAGGAAAAGGAAAGAATAGAAGACAACGCAAGTGAGATTGTTGCTGGTTATGTTTGGGCTTGAATGGCCTATGAACGGCTGAGATCTGATGAGGGTGACCATCCATGGGTCGTGCTGCCTTTGGGAGAAAGAAATAGAGTCAGTTTTTGTCTTGCATGTAAACTCAAAGCGGAAGGAGCTTCCGTTTTGGTTTCGAACACTATTAGCAGGCTCGATGGATTGCGATTGATTGTCGAGGGCTAAGTGAGGTCTATTGTGATAATTTTTTATGAAATCTAGTCCATTCATTGGATTTAGTAGGTCTTGGTGGGCCATGGGCCCAAATATGAAGCAGATCTGAGCGTTGGGTGGGCCACATTTGACAAAAACTTATGAATGAAACTGTAGGTAAAAACCTCTGTGAAAACATGAGACGCACGGTGTTGCTGGGTGTATGAATTTTAGGTTTTTATTTACAACTTTGTCGTTCTCCTTTCTGTCATCTGTACCTCCTAAGTGCACCATGCAAATGAGATGAAATTTCACTAATGTTTGTTATTTTTCACGTTCTTTTTAATGCCTAATTTGAGCCTTAATCGCTTACAGATAACCAATATACTGTTTTAATGGACTATACTACTCTGAGGTTTAATGCAACGTTTATATACATCTAATTAAAACATTATCCGGTAGTTTGGGCATGTGCCTTAAGATCTTCGAACTGCGTAATTTATTCTGATGTTTGGACGACCCGTTTGGCCAATCCAAATATGATGGACGGCCAGATGACACGCTAAAAATATGGAAACTTGATGGTTAGTACTTTGCTTATGTATGTAGGTGGGTGTATGGTCAATTTTGTAAACAGATGAACACAAGCAGGTTTCTGGAGTGATCAAAAAGGTAGAACATGGGTACCATTAGATTCGAGTGACTTGTCGTATGTGTGAGTTTCTTGCATTGTACTTTTGATGGTGGGTTAGGCCTATTCATCAGTGGTGAACAAGATGAACAGATCAGAATCTCAATTCGATGCATGTACAAACGGATGTAGATCGGGTGGTCAAAAATCAAAATAGACGGTCAGATGTCTTCATCTAGCAGTGAATATTTGACTGAGAGATTACTTATGATAGACAAGTGAGGATACTTAGGTATATGATGGTCTTATCTTAAAATGAATGATCAGATGACTTGATCTATGGATGAAGATCATTCCCAACAGTTATATTCATGTTAGAGAATAGGGTGTAAGGTTAGGATAGCTAAATTGGTATTGTACACATGTCATATTAAGTTAAATTTCATGGTAACACTCGAGAACTTTCAATAGTCGAGTATTGAAAAGTTCGGGGTGTTACAATCTACCCCCTTAAATAAAATTTCATCCCCGAAATTTATTCACATCTACCATATATATAGATTCATTACGTTTATTTTTCGTTGTATTCTTTATGATATAGGTATATATGTCTAGGTTTATGTATAATTAACTACACGAAAGTAGGGCGCTACACCAGCATAGGCTGATAGCTCAAACACGACGTCTCGTACTACCATAGTCGGCTCATGAGTCTTAGTAGGATCGTAGCGCACTAATGATTATAAATTGATTCATTTAAGGGGAATAGTGGTATCCTAGATTCAATCGAGTGTTATCCAACACTATAAATAGATAATGATCAGCCATGCATTAGACTTGTCTGATTGACATGGGAGAACCCCAACGTAACTGACATTAGGTGCAAAGCATCCATGTACTCTAGCTACTGTCTGTTGCTTGTGTTCAGCCCTGGTCAATCGAATAAGCCTGGAGTGGTCGAACCAATGCGGGACACCCCTAACTTAAACATTTGCAAGTTATCCTCACATCAATAGTAGTTATACTTATTAAACAAGTAAGCAAGATAATCACTAACCAACTTATCAAAGTTATGCACAAACCTTAGAATCATGAATTTCATTCATCCAGGCATTTAATTAAGCATGTTAACAATCAAAAGCAAGTAAGAATAAGAATTGCAATGTTAAATGAAATCTAGCGATACTAACCTACGAAAACCTCTCCACAACATGGACCCATTAATTGAGATCCCTAAGGGTTGATAAAAGGAAACCTAGAATGAATGGTCCACACCTTAGAAAGGTTTCTCCCAACTTCGAGCACTTCCAGGGTTAGAGTCTTAGGAAAAATCCTCGATACCTAAATAACACAAGCTATTGTAAGATTTATGTAATTAACCCTAGGAGGACTTAGATCAGAAAGTAGGGTTTGTTTCTTACCTCCGATTGTCGAAGGAAAGGAGTTGACGATGGATCTGAGTGCGACTAAGATTGTGATTGAAGGGATGAAAGGGTGAAGCTGCATGAACCCTCACACTTCCGATCTCTTCTCTCTTTTCTTCTTCTCTCTCTCTCTTTTCCAATGTTAAGGCACAAATTCATATGGAGAGAGGGGAGGGGAGGGGTTGAAATAATGGACTATTTATAGTGCTAGAAAGGGTGCAAATGACTCTAATGGCTAAATATTTGTTATATTAAACCTATGGAATGTTGTTTCGGACTAATTGGGTGCATAGGAAGGTGTATGGGTTGATCTATGCCATGAGATAGGTGCCCCACTTAGAGATCTACGTTTGGACATAACCACCCCGATAATCAGACGCATCGATCAATGGAGAAGGTCCCAATTTAGTTCAATGACTACTGATAATCGATTAGTGTCATAACTATACAGATATGTGCAAGGTAATAACCTAAGTTAGTGTCTTAAGTTTGATTGTCATCTAATGGTCCAAACACTATGACTTTGGCAAAGTGTGGAAGGAGACATTTAACTTAAGTTCATAGCATTATTAAGGGCATTCACACTTTCTATGTTCTTGGCTTGCAAGCCAAGTTGAGTGATTTTAGACGTGACCTTGGCTCAATGGCTACGATGGACTTCAAGCTCGATAAGACGGATATTTTTCTATAGTTTCAAGTTTAGTGGACACGAACAAGCGGTATAAAGCTAATTCAGTTAATCGCGGCATTTCTAGAATAAGTTAAGCCTAAGTTAAGCCACGAGATTTCTCGTGCTAGACAATTAGTGCTTCAGTTATCTAAGTTCATGGCACTACCTATTCACGATTAACAGAAAATGGGTATTCAATTTTAATTGTCATAAATCCGCCAATTCTAATATAATTAGGGCATTTAGTTGGGCTAGTACAACCTCCTGACATTAGCGCTCTTGGACATCCTAGGGTCTAGTACGAAAATTTAAGGGACGTTACAATAGGTTACAGTTGTCTTAGGTAAAGTACTTTGAGAAAGTTTTGGTGAAGTTTGGGATTGACAAGGCTAAGCCAATTAACACACCTCATACTGCTCACTTCAAGCTTTCTCAGACAATGTCCCATTACAGATGAATAAAAGTGGGATATGTCTCATGTGACATATTCCAGCACAATTGGAATTTTAATGTATGTCATGGTCTCTACGAGACTTGATATTTCACATGCAGTCTGTGACGCCTCGTCACTGTGGTCACACGTGGGCGGACACACATTTGGGCGGGCCCCAAGATAGCTGGCAGGCTACTGTGTGGCTGGCAGGCTACTGTGCACACAGTGAAAGGTGAAGCTTTATCCCACATCAGAAGTATCGTCTAAAGTTGTGGTGGTTATATGTAGAGTTGTCACCCTATACTATATGAGGCCTTTTGGGGGAGTTCCTCAAGAACAAAACCGTGCGGGCTGTGCCCAGAGTGGACAATATCATACAGTGTGGGCGTGGGCTGTTACAAATGGTATCAGAGCCGAGGATGGCTCTGCCCTCGGTGGGGGATATTGTGATGCCTCGTCACATGTGGGCGGGCACACGTGGGCGGGCCCCAAGATGGCTGACAGGCTACTGTGTGGCTGGCAGGCTACTGTGCACACAGTGAAAGGTGAAACTTTATCCCACATCAGAAGTGCCGTTTGAAGTTGTGGTGGTTATATGTAGAGTTGTCACCCTATACTGTATGAGGCCTTTTGGGGGAGTTCCCCGAGAACAAAACCGTGCGGGCTGTGCCCAGAGCGGACAATATCATACAGTGTGGGCGTGGGCTGTTACACAGTCGATGTTGTGAGCAGATACATGTTAAATTCTATTTAACAACATTGGGAGGCAGAGAAATGACTACTTTGTTATCTATGAAATACAGTGGATTACGTCTTGACATTTTAAAAATCAGACAAAAAGCTTGTGAGCTACATGGATTCAAATTACATAGGAAATGTGGATAACGTAATGTCTACTTTTAGTTACTCGTTTGCATTAGTGGGTGGAGCGATCAGTTGGATGTCAAAGTTTCATTTTGTTGTTGCTCTTTCTACAATTGAAACTGAGTATATGACAGTGACAGATGCATAAATGAATGAACTCAAGCTTCAGTAAGAGGCCGTGCTGGTTAATTGTGGAGATTGTGAAGCTATGACAGAGGAGATTAGAGATGGAGCTTGGAGCAATGGTTTATAATGATTAAAGCCATGGTGGAGATTGTTGTCAAATGTCTTCAATTTGTACATGGAACAATGTCTCAATTGATTGAAAAACATGGTCGATTGATTAAGTAAACACTGAATTATACAGATTGGTCTGTAGACAGTTTTAGACAGTCATCGATCGACCTATTTGGTCCATCGATCGAACTATCAGGTTGATCGATTGATCGACAATGTTCAGAAAATATTTGTAATCTCTTCGGACCATCTTGAGCATATTCGAGCGATCGAACATGTGGTGCTCAATTGATCGAGGACTCTTGATTGATGTCGATTGATTGATGATTAGATTGATGGCACATGGAATTTTATTTAACTGTGCGATTAGTTTCATATTTTGAATATTATGCTATATATATGGGTGTAATTGTGGGATTATAACTTTCTAATCAGAACTTAAATATTTCTAAGGGTTGGAGAGGAGAAAATAAGGATTTTCTGATTATAAATTCATCTATATCTTACACGTTTCATTTTCATAGTAATCCTAATTTTTTAGTGTGTGAGTTTTTCTATGAGGAAATGTTTCCACATAAAAATTGTATGTACTTGTCTACGATTTATTTCTAGTTGCTCATCATCGTGTGATCTTTATTTATTTATTTAATTTTTACACAGGCACACACACCACTACGCACTCACGCCGTAGTGGAATTTCACCACCTATGGGTACTCGAACCCTCGACCACGTGTTGAAAGTCTTGAGCGTCTACCACCGGTGTTTTTGGAGAATCTCTGTGAGGGATTTCCGTATCTCCGGCAAGGCAGGGGGGCAGGATGCCATGCACTTTCCAGTTTTAAAGATGGCACAAGTGATTTAAGCCGTCAATGAAGTTGAAGCGAGAACTGTCAACTCGTAAAACTCTACATAGAGACGCACTCATATGGTGCAGCTGCCACCACGAATTGTCGTAGTATCGGGCTGCAGTGGTGCTTCGTCGACCGTGCATTCAATCCAACCCGTCCCTTAGATACGCCCTTGATCTTATATTATGAGAAACAATCAGCCCGAATAGGAACTTAGGTGGGCCACCCAACAAGGAGTAGTTGGAGGGGACTTTGAACCAATGAAACATTTCCATCGTTATGCGCCTACCGCGGTTTTTGTATACTATCAAATCCGTTCATCAGATGCAAAACACTAGGATTGGGAAACACACCAGAAATGATGCCATTTTAAAAAAAGATCAGGCACAACACGTGAATTCAGAGGTCTTAAAAATGATTTTACATTTTTACCTGCTTCGTGGTCCTTCTTATTTCTGTATCAACCTGAGATTTGGCTTCTACGGTGAAAAAGAGGAAAGAACATAATGGACAGTGTGGATCGTTTTAAAAGTTCACGTGGACCCCACAGCATCCCGGTACCACCGCATGTTGTGGTGATACGGGTTCCACACGGTAGCACCTCATCTACATAAATTCGTGGCTATGCTTGTTTCATGCACTGCAGGGCTTAAACTCCTCTGTTGAGCTACAGAAAGGAGAGCCGTTGATCGATCGGGTCCATGGCACTGGCTGTGGGGTCCACTATACCGACGAAGAAGTACCTCATCTCAGCCTCTCATGTCCTGTGCTGCGGAGAAAGCAGAAGATCGAACGGCTTGGCCAGCTCGGTTCTGATGAAAGATGTAGGAAGAAGGAGCCTTCTTTCTATCCTCTTACTCGGATCAATGACAACAGTTCCAGAACCCGACTCAAAGAAGGCCCTCCTTCAAAGTAAGTTTCGCATTCTTAGTGGGCCCCATTCGCTGGATGGGAGGCACGTGTCTCTGTCCGGACGATCCAAACGGTCCATGTGCATGGAACCATCATGGTTGGTACATGGACATCTTAGTCCACAAAATTCTCCTTCTGTGTGCCAAACCGTTGGCTACTTTTGTTTCTAACCGTCCATTTGAAAGCTGCTAATCGGATGGTCGGAATCATCAATCCGTGCAATTGTTAAAAATCCAAGACCGTTGGATCATTTGAACATATAGCCATGTGGGTCCCATCCAACAGAACACGTTGAATGGGCGGC